>JAFMSR010000006.1:20349844-20372385 GCA_022818135.1 Saxidomus purpurata
TCCTCAGAAATAGCCAGGACCAGAATGTGGGACGGACGGACGGACGCACGGACACACAGACGCACATATATCATTACAATATCTCTTCGCGATGGGGTTGGGATTAAAGTATTATGTTTCTTCTCTAACCTCTGTACTTCTCTTCTTTTTGCCACTTTTTTTCTTCAGTGTGTCTATTTCTTTCCAAGCCTTCTCGTACGTTACCGCACTGATAGCTTTTTCTCGATACCATGGTGTTATGTACTCTGTGAAAAATTTTTCTAGTACAAATTCATGACTGTTTGCAGTAATTGTATCACGAGGATTAGCCATAATGCGCACCTGAATTATAAAAGTACATTGTATCACAATTAAGAAACCTCGAAAGAAGATCATTCCGTTACATGGTAGCTAGGATTCCCTGCCAGTTTTAGGCGCATGACAAAGTTAATTATAAATTTCTTTCATCCTTCAGTTTTGAAATCCGGGCTGGGGTAATAATCCGTTATAATACATATGTTTTTATATATACTAACTACTTATGATGATTTTCTTTACGGTCAGGGCATTATTAATTAATGCGGACATTTTTAGGTGGCGTGCCTCAGAAAAGGGACACGCGACGTCAACGGCTACAAATGACGTCACCGCTTGAATAAAATGGCCGCCACCAATAAATCTATTGAATTTAAGGGGGGGTCACTGCTGAAATTCAAAATAACAAGAAATTTTATTGGCCCTGTTTTTATGGAGACTAACATTTTGCTAGTTAATTTCTGGAAAAATAATGATGGGTCAATGACTTAACTTTTTCGCAATATTAATCTTTAGTGATACACTATCAGATCAAGGTGCTTAATGCAGAATTAGCTAGAATTTGGTATTATAAACGTTTATGTATGTGGTGTAGGTTTCAGAATGGATATCACTTTCTAATCTTTTCTTATGTAGTATATTATACTTAAGGATGAAAAATTAGAGATAGTGGTATTTCTATCATCATCTGAATAAATATTACACTCCTTATTATTACCCCACCCACTTTACTAAAATTCATTTTTTCAATTTTTGATAAATGAATATTTCATGATAAAGGAGTAACAAGCTTTTTCAGATATTTTGTCTACAGTTTGATTAAAACCTTTGTTTTAGAATGAAAAAATAAAAAAGGGGGTCAATGTGCATATAAGAAATAAATTCAATAAAAACTGACAAAAAATGTGTTTTTTTAGATTTCGACGAGCTTTGAGATATGACGGCATATGTCTGTAACAAAGAACTGTAAAATAAACTAGTTATTAATGAATTTTTATATCCTAACAATTCTTCTTGTAATACAGTTTGAATTATGTAAATATCTTAAATGGTTTTTGAGAAATGACTATTTTTGTACCCCTACCCCCATTTTGGCATATGACAAAATTTGTCAATTTAGTCACCAAAATGTGAGATCAAAATATCTTTTCTCAAAAATGTTCATTTTTTTACACTAAAATATTCCTATTGTGCCTAAGTTCACTACTGCGTAATTGTTTTTTTCCAGTTAACTCGTCATTTTTGAAATATAACAAATGTAAATTTCCGGAAGTGCTAAAATCCAAAACCTCACCAGTGACCCCCTTAAAGAGATCATTAAAAATAAAGTGATAGAAAATAGATGTTAAATAAAATGTGTTACAAGACACACACGAGTTTATCGAAAGTAAGATGACATCAACTCTAGGATGAAGATGACTCTTAACGATAAAAACTTCAAGGAATGGCCGTCACCAACTTTAAATCATCATCATAAAATGAACATGATGTGTTTTGACTACATTACTAGTTTTTTTCTAGGATCTGTAACTCTTGCACATTGTATGATAGAAAACTGTGTATATCTTTAAAATGACGTTTCTGTTACATTTATGCATGATTTTTACTACTCTTTATTAGGTATGCGCTATGATAATTTTAGACTAATGTTTCGGTCAATACATAGTTTTGCGGACCTGTGAATGATATTGACCTCAAAATCAGTCTATAATTGTTTACAGTTACATGGTCAATTTTAAAAAGAAAGAAAACTTCACAACATATAACAAAACGTTTTACAATATAGAAAGGCTTCTCATGTTTTTTCCGTTTTTATTTGTCACCATTTTTTTATTTTTCGTCAATTATAAATGTTTAAATACTTGCATTTCTCTAGCATTTCTCTTGCATGGGTGGTAGTTGTTCCCTATATAATGGTAAACGATGAATTGAACGCTTGATTTTACTCAATCGTTTTTATAATGCCCCCTTCGAAGAATTTGCAGATATCGGCCTGACGTCTAACAAGTGGTTTCCGGATGATAATCCGAGAACGCTTTGGCCTAGGACATTGAAACTTGATGTGGAGGTTGGTCATGACGAGCAAATGACCCTATTGGTGTTGAGGTAAGTATGCCAAATGTCAATGTCACAGTGGTTCCGAATAGTAAACGGTTTCCGGACGATAACTCGAGAACACATGGGCCTAGCATCTTTAATCTTAATGTGGTGGTTGGACATGACCAACATTTCAAGTGCGCGTTATTGATTTTGAGGTCAGAAGGTCAAAGATCAATGTCACTGTGACCCAGAATAGTAAAACGATTTCCGAACAATATCTTAAAAACGCATGGGTCTAGCATCTTGAAACTTTATGTGGAGGTGTGTCATGTCAAGCGAATGATTGCTATTGATTTTGAGGTCAGTGGGTCAAAGGTCAATGCCACAGTGATACGGATAATTCGAATGGTTACCGGACTATAACTTGAGAACGTGTGGGCCTAGCAACTTGATATGGAAGTTGGTCACGACCAGCAGATGACCCCTATTGATTTTGAGGTCAGTATGTCAAAGGTCAAGGTCATCGGGACCTATTGTATTGAAGTGGTTTCTGAGTAATAAGCCAAGAACCAGTCGGCATTGATTTTTCAAACTTGATTTGTCATTACCAGTGGATAACCCCTTTTCATTTTTAGGTTATTAGGTCTAACTCAAATTTTACAGTGACTTTTACTTTAGAAACGGTCCCTTGCATAGTTAAACTTTTTCCATATTACTGATTATAAGGGGGGTGGGGCGGGGGCATTCGTGTTTTACAAACATGTCTTGTTCAATAAAATATTGGTTAAAATCTATACAAGTCAAAGAAGAAACATTTCTACATAATTAAAAAAAAATCATTTTAACTTCAAGAGTTGATATGGGCTATTTGTGAACCAGTGTCAAATTTCAGACATAAACATCATTTAATTTTTTTAATTTTTGATTTATCATGCTTTTTTGAATCGCCATTAACATCCATATATAAATGTGTATTTACCCAGCAGTCGTTAATGGTATGCCTACCCTAAATATTTTTGTTATGCTCAACCATTGTACTTTCGATTTTAAATCTAGACACTTATAGTGCTGCCAATCATTTTGCACCAATCAGAAACCACAGCTATATAATGTATCTATTCCCTACAGAAATTGGCTGGTTCCAAGTCCCACCGATTTAGTGAAGTCAACCTTAATGTTTTTCGTTTAATTGACATGTAAGAGATATTTTGAAAATGCAATAAAATTAAATCATTTCTAAAACATAAGATTTTACTGATTTAATGAATAAATGCATAGTATCATACGACAATTTGCAATTAATTGACCTACATTACATATCAAAACTTCAAATAGATACATGGGTGAACAAGTAAATAAAACAATAAATACTTTACGATAAATCTTACTTTCGTGTTCCTACATTTTCCCGTATGTTCTAATACTTGGAAGAAATATTACTTCCTTGTTTGTATAACTGCCTTATCGATATAATACATTGTACGTGTAGTAACTAGTTTAGTGTAAATGTTCAATAATAATCTTGGTGGTTGTAAAATATTTTAGCTTAAACATTCGTTTCAATTGATGACCTTTTACCGTGTTTCGTTTGTGTTTGTTTTGTCTTTTGTATTTAATACATCTGTTGAGTTTATGCATATTTTATTGCAAATAAAAATCATATCATTAAATGCTGAAAAAGGATTGTATCACCAATATAAATTGGCCCATTTCAAATAAGGTATACTTACATACACAATACAACAGGAACAGATATAGTAAAAATAGTTTACTGTTAGGATAATGATAGAACAATGTTCTATTCACTCTAAAGCAATGAATTCAAGTCGTTTCTTCACGAAAAATAGTTGCCAAAAAGCCGTTCATTTTTGCAATATCATTTAAAAAATACTGCGCTTTATTTCTAACATGTATTTATCGATTTAAAAAGCAAATTAAGTAATGCTTGTTACACAAATAAAGGTCATTTCCGCCGGTAAGACACCTTTCTTTGTAAAATAAAAAGAACTACTTGCAATAGCACTCCTGTGACTTAAACTATACAATTTTGTTAGATCTTTATTCGGCATGGTGCTATGACTTTTTATCATGCAACTAGCATTAAATCTGACCGATAACATCTGTCCGATATTTTAAAATGTTATCACGTCAGTGACATGATAACTCTTTGTAACCACGCCAACATGCCCCACAGTTTTCACAGTCAGTTCTTAATGCGTGATTGAATTACCCTGAATCCTGTCAGCTACCTTTTACAAGTTAAAAACTGTTTTTAAAGCGCTCACTTTTCACTCAGCAACTCTTAAGTTCCGCGTTTGTTAACAATTAGAATACCCCAGTGTTGTTGAGCCCACGCCGCCATTTTTTAAATGTCTGTGTTTTACTTGGAAATTCTTGCTTGTGTCTTTGCAAAAATTTGTTTGCAAAGTAATATCATAACATATAACAGTAAAACATTTATAAATAGTCTCATGAATGTAGTAATTATAAAGCTATATTTATGTCGTTTTTATCTGTTTTGTCCTTTGCAATGTAGAACTATTTTTTCGAGGCACATGTAGTAATTTGAAATTATTTTCTTTTATAAATACCGTATTTATTCTATTTTAGGCCCCTAAAAGTGTAAAAAATATTATATGAAGATTTTGCATGATAAATAGAATATTACTCATCTGTCTTTTGACAACAGGTGATATCAGGTTCGGCAGACACGGTCGGAAAAGGCTCGGCGGAGCCTCGCCTTTCCTGACCGCATCTACCTTACCTGATATCACATGTTATCAAAAGACAGTAGCCTAATACGCTCTATATCCCTCTATATATAATACAATAGGGTTATTAGTATAGTAACGTGATCCAGCATGCCGGATTTGGTCAAGTCGTGCGTCGGACCATACGAGTGCGTAGCACGAGTTTGATCCGACCTCGACGAGAGCCAATCCGGCTAATAACCCTGTTATTATATACCATTTTTCACTTGTCTGCGCGATAAACAAATTAAAATGACATGCTACGCTAAGAAAAAAACCGTTTTAGCGCGAACTATACGTAGTGTGCGACGTCAATTTATAGACGTCATCGTATAAACAAATAGTAACGACCAAGTCAAAAGCGACGTTATTAACGTTATGTGCACTTTTAGGGCCAATTGAAAGCGCTATTTGTATTGCACGTACATACAATACGGATTTTTTTCTGTCAGGCTGTATTTGATGGTTGAATATAGGCTGTATTTTTGGTAGAATATTTATAGGTTTATAGGTTTATATCCCGGTCCTTCATAACAGAGTATACATTTTAAAAACTTATCCATTTATCTTGGGTCTGTTCAGACATTTATTTAAGAAATAATCTATGGCTTGGAGTGCTTTATCGAAATTGAAGCATTCCCCGGAGGTGATGTGACTGGCGGAATAATTCACGGGGGCATTCGTCACTTGTGAGGGACAGCTCTTGTTAAAATAAAGAATTGACATTTGCTCAAAGTCGTCAAAGGTTAATCTACAGACGTCTACAGTAACTACTTCTTTGGGAAGGCTATCATTATGAATTATTATTTTAAATTGAAATCTTTGTTGATGTTATTTAACATATAACATTTTTATTTCCGTCACTTCTATATACATCAAATTTTAAACAGACCACGCAGAAAACACAAACATATACCGTATATGACAATACGTAGCATTATAAACAAAAGATCATTAGACACGCATCTCAAGTCGCAGGTTGGTAGCTGAAACACAAAACATTATTTTTTTCAAAGGTACGTGTTTGTTTGCTGTTTGTATAAAAAAATTCACTAAAATTGTCAAACATATGGTTAACATCTTATTGTGTATAATCAATAGTAAAGATGGTGGTTTGTATGTTCCATAGACTAGCCATTTGGATTTACAAAATTTTACCTCAACACAGATTGACACAATGTCTTTGAATTCAAAATTTTGTTTCCGTTCGCCTGCCATATCATAGCGTAAATATGCTACGATTTCTCCACCGTTGGTTGTTGGACCGGCTCTCCACATGTTGTAGTTGTTCACTGCAAATTGAAAAGTTGGAAATGAGTCATCAAGTTTAGTTTCAAGAATAGATAATAAATCAACTACATTTTCTGCTAAAAGTTCCTGTATACTGTAGAATGTATTACGTAAGCTATTGATATTTAAGCAAGCACACATAAATCTCCTGGATGTTGTTTTCGTATTTTATAAAGGGGTTCTAAATTGTTGTAATTTTGTTCGTGGTCAGTTATAAGAATGAATCATCATTTCAATGGTAGGAGGCTTCAAAAAAGCCGTCTGTAATACATAAATTGAATTTTTAACATTAATTTTCGGAACCACTACGACAAAGACTATTGGGGCTTTATTGCAATCATGCAAGCATGTCCATCCGTCCAAATGTATACAACATTTGTCAGGATTCGTATGTCTTGACAACCATTGCTTCGAATTCAATTATTATAATAAACCTCTCTAGAGTGATTAGTGCCAAGCTTAGGTGTGCTTATCGTTGGCATAATACGCTTTGATAATTTCCCATGTATTTATTGTCTTTTCATTGTGTAATGCACATATTGAGTTATAACCCTTGAAAGTTTTCATATATCTAGTGAGTCTTGACATGTTTATTTAGGAGTGCTACATTGGTTTAAAAACAATGAAACTTCACAGAAATAAAAAACATTCTTAATTGTGCATATGGTTAGCATGTTGTGTTTGGATAGCTTTTTGGCCATTGTGAATTGAATATTTTACATGTCCTCAGAAAAGCGACTGCAACTGGGTGTCTAGTACTTGGGTGACTAAGACAGCCAAGTATCTGTGTACTCGTCTCTACAATATCGCAACATGTAATTCGCTATTTCCGTAGTTTTCGTTTTCCTACCAGTAATTCCCCAAGTGATCTTGATGTAGTCAGTCGCAGTTAGGGTAACCATGCTGTTATATTGCCTAGTTAGTCGGTCTTGTTACAATGAGTCAAAACATAATAATTTTAAACCAACTGTTTTAAACTATTGGGCAAATTTAAGTCAATAAATACCTAGAGCACCTAGTAGGCCTCCTCCCCCAATGCCTCCTCCCCCAATGCCTCTTCCATGACTATGACCATGACCATGACTGTGTCCATCTCAACTATGGCCTGACTCGAAAAGATTATTAACAATCAGAACCATCTTGAGGTATTTATTACCAGAGTTAAATGATTTAAAGGTTCACTACTAAGGGAAAATTAAGTGACAGTTATTTCAATGGCAAGTACATTACCTTATGCAAGACACTAAATAATAAATAAAGAAGATTGGCAGGTTAAAATGTACAGAAAGTGTTTGGAACACGAAGAAAAGTATGTGTATTATGTTGAAATCTCAGTGAATCGACAAAATGACCACCCAGGTCTTTTTAACTTTCTTCATAATGCATAGAAAAATAATTGTTCATGTACTGTGATTTATTTAGAGTTTCTACATACTAACTTTCTTTTTTTATTAAAAATAACTTATTTCTGTGCTTTTTAAGATATATTTGAATTTTC
Organism: Saxidomus purpurata; assembly: GCA_022818135.1. Taxonomy (NCBI): domain Eukaryota; kingdom Metazoa; phylum Mollusca; class Bivalvia; order Venerida; family Veneridae; genus Saxidomus; species Saxidomus purpurata. The sequence continues at coordinate 20,357,717 of JAFMSR010000006.1, forward strand.
GCTTTCCTTAGTATTGGACCTTTAAAGGTCTTTGAACAATAGCTATACAGATAAACATGCACTTTTAGAAGTACTGAAATTATGTAAACAGTTTGGCAAATAAGATTTAAGTTAGGCGTCTTTAAATAAGTTATTTTTTTAATGATTGTTTTAATAATGTAACTGTGTAACGTCTAAACTACAAATATATTATTGTAAGTATGAATACATTTTTACTACTTGATCTATTACAGATTGGCCAGTATGTGACCTTACCGACGGGTTCACTTACAAAACTGAATCAATGTTAGAGCATCTAAAAAGTAATTACCGTATGGCAGCTATTATACAGACTGCTAGAGCCAAAATGCAAGAGAAAAAGTTTGAAAAGTGGAACAATGATAAGAAAATTGCTGGAATACTCATAAATATTTTCACAACTTCCGAAGACATCTATGACGCACCTGATAAAACATTTTACAGAAGTTTAAACAAAGAGCTCCGGGAAGGAAGTCCTGGAACGTTTTGGCAAACATGCGAAGACTCACTTAACACAGCCCTAAATATTATTGGATTCAAAACATTTGATTACGTGTACAGAGGTGAAAGGGAAAGATGCCTGATAGACCCATTTCCCGAGGAAGGACACATTTACCACGTACATCAGTTTTGGAGCACTGCATTAGATCCTTTAGTTACTCAATATTTTGGCGGAACAGATTGTTTGTTATATGTTATTCAAGGTGCGACAGGTGTAGATGTTACTGATATTTCAGTGACAAATCAGGAAAAAGAGATAATCATTCCAAGTTCAAGTCAATACATTCTGGAACGAAAAATAAGAAGCCGAAATGATATATCGCTTGAATTAGAAAACATCAAACGTAGACATCCCGAATTGGATGTATTAGAATTTAAGCCAAAAATGTTAATAATTCTTACTCAAAAACATATCAAGTAACTTATACTCAGTTCCAAAAGAAAGTGTGCACTTTTTTATTTCTCCATTTTGATAAAACGTATCGGTCTCGAATTTCGAACACTACCTTTATACATGTACACAATTTTGCTATCTATTGAATGTGCTGTCAATGCACAGGCAATTGAGCATAAATTGCTCTAAATTTTGATGCCAAACATCATAATATTTCTGTTAAAAGTAATACATAAAATTAACAAAAACCTAAGTGCACACTTTCTTTTGGAACTGAGTATATATGAAAACTGATTATTTATCAAGTATTATATCATTATTTACGAACATTCCACAGGAATCAACTGACGTGCCATATATGACATGTTCGTTAGCTTTCACTATTTACCTCAATATCAGTTGGTAATAGTCAAGTGCAGGACGTCTTTACATGCAACGAAGACATTTCATTGCTCATCTAATGAATTATACAGATACTTAATTTGAATCACAAATCAAGCTTCTTGTATGTGCAGTTCCATGAAGTCTGCCTGATATTTGTAACGAGGACATCTGGCATTTCTACTTTGACATAAATGTGCTTGTCATGTTCTCTGCTATACTTCAGTCAGTTCATTTTAAAAGAGTATCCCTATGAACTATAAATGGTATATTATCCAAATTGATAGATGAACAAACCTATTTTGTTTTATTACTTAAATATATTGATAGTACAGCATGATAATTTCTAAATCTACAATGTGAATAACTGTTACATAGAATATATCATAACAAAACGTAAATTAGCAAAATTTCTGTTTTACAATGAATGACTATAATTATATTGAACACATGTGTAAATATAAATGAGTCACAAGATCATTGAACAGTGTATATGCTTCCTACCCTTTCTCCTCATTTGGGACAGGTAAATATAGATCTGTATTCAAGGATATATGATACATTGGATGAATATGATGTAGAAGTATATTTTTGGGGATTATGGTGACAGCGCATTTGCAAATTTAGGGTCGCGCAAAAGTAATCGCGCACAACATTACTAAGAACAAAATTGAATTCGTAGGTTCTAAGAATTTTTTTCTCCGTGAATATTTCTAAGAATTTTGAGGACGGATAAGTTTTTTCTTATATTTTTGTGAACATTGACTCTTTAAGATCAATTTAGTACAAATTTATTGTAACAACATATTTATTTTTTTTGTATTTTACTAGAAATAATGGAACAGCAAGCAACCTGTTTTCGTTTTAATTTTGTTTAAAGAATTTTGTTCTGTATCGCCTTTCGTTTCTGTAAGGACATTCAGATGTTGTTAATACACTTAACAGGTTTAGAAACGCAAAGATTTCCACTGTTGACCATTTTTATTTGAATGACGCTATTGTTTTTATTTCTATTTAAGTCATTTTTTTGCGAAGAATTATTGAAACTTTCACAAGAATTAAATTTTATATTGTTTTTATTGTGTATGAAATTTGAATAAATTTGAAACACGATAACATTGTTAAAATAAATATTTTCCCACTTTTGCGTTTCTAAACCTGTTGAGTGTACTTCACTTATGGTAGCTTATTGTTAATTATAGATAACCGTTATCACAGCTATTGGTGGAACTTTCACTGGCGAAATTGTCAGAATTGCCAAGAATAAAGTGACGTACATGTCGTCCATAATGAGTATGTTGACTTTGTGACTACTGAACCCTGACAAAACTCAGTCCAGGCCAACCCGCGCCCAGTGTTTAACTGATTAACAAAATCAGGGAATAATAACATTGCTTCCAAAAAAGAAAAGAAAACGATACACTAGTTCAATCAAATTAGTGTCCAATATCAGTCTAATAAATATTGATTATATGATGGCTATAAAAGCAACTACTTATCGTTTAAACAGATTTTTATGAAAAAAGGTACATTGTTGAAAATGTCAGAATTATATTTGAAACGTAGTCATAACATAAGTTTCAGCGTTGATTTTCCAGACCTGCCCTTTATATAGCCCCAGTTCATAAAATGTATTCTGGTGTATGCCCATAATATCTCGTTTCCTATCCTATAACTATTACATAGCTCCTCATTGATATTCAAGACGGTCTACTTTTTCATTCATAAATGTGGGTAATGTTGTACGTTGGTTACGTTGGTTACACTGGCTACACGTTTTCGGTACGGCGTGAATTTTAACCAAATACAACTGTCTTTTATTGTGTCAAGTAAATATTGTCCAAATAAAGATTTTATGACAAAATGTATCCGTTTACTTTCTTAACGATTCATTCGGATTTATCGATGTCATTGCGAGCAATGATGCCGAGTTCGTCTGCAAAAAAAAGCAAAATGACTGACACCGGCAACAACTCGGACTAGGACACTTTTCTCCAGCTTATTGTATTTGTCACCCAAAACATGACTCGTAATCGTTATACACAATAATCGCCACATGAATTTACTTAAAAACTATGAAGGATTTATTGAAAAGATAATAATGTTTACTCAAGACAATGGACAGTGTCTTTCGTGTAGTGGTGCTTTCAAGAAACGGGTTGACAGCAATTAATTTCCGCCCATTATCTCGCACCTCAGGATCAATATTTAAATTCAAATTTGACACTTACTGTAGATTATTTCGCACCTAGGTAAACTGATGACATTTGAAAATTACCGAAGTCTTTTTTCTATTGTGTAGGTGCGAAACCTGTAATAAATTGGTCTTATTCTGTTATGACTACAAAGTTGGTTACTTATTCCTTATTCCTAATTCCTTTTTCAAACAAGGAATAAGGAACTGGTTACTTATTCCTTATTCAAATCCGAATAAGTAACAGAAGTGATATCGCCGGCGACACGGACAATGTCGTCGTTATTCTTTCATATTACTTATATATAACTGTTTTAAGGCCAAGCAAGCTTGATTTAAGCTATTACTAAGAACATTTTAAAAATAAAAATGAAAAAAGTCGAATAAGGAAAAAGGACTGATTACTTATTCCTTATTCAAATCCGAATAAGTAACAGAAGTGATACCAAAGGCGATACGGACAATGTCGTCGTTATTCTTTCACATTACTAATATCTAACTGTTTTAAGGCCAAGCAAACTTAATCTAAGCTATTAACTAGAGCATTTTTGAAAAAAATGAACAAAGTCGAAAAAGGAATAAGGAACTGGTTACTTATTCAAATCCGAATAAGTAACAGAAGTGATACCGCCGGCAACACGGACAATGTCGTCGTCATTCTTTTACATTACCAATATCTAACTGTTTTAAGGCCAAGCAAACTTAATTTAAGCTATTTCAAAGAGCTTTTTTATAAATGAACAAAGTCGAATAAGGAACAAGGAACTGGTTACTTATTCCTTATTCAAATCCGAATAAGTAACAGAAGTGATATCGCCGGCGACACGGACAATGTCGTCGTTATTCTTTCATATTACTTATATATAACTGTTTTAAGGCCAAGCAAGCTTGATTTAAGCTATTACTAAGAGCATTTTTAAAAAAAAAATGAAAAAAGTCGAATAAGGAATAAGGAACTGATTACTTATTCCTTATTCAAATCCGAATAAGTAACAGAATTGATACCGAAGGCGATACGGACAATGTCGTCGTTATTTTTTCACATTTCTAATATCTAACTGTTTTAAGGCCAAGTAAACTTAATCTAAGCTATTAATTAGAGCATTTTTGAAAAAAAATGAACAAAGTCGTAAAAGGAATAAGGAACTGGTTACTTATTCAAATCCGAATAAGTAACAGAAGTGATACCGCCGGCAACACGGACAATGTCGTCGTCATTCTTTTACATTACCAATATCTAACTGTTTTAAGGCCAAGCAAACTTATTTTAAGCTATTTCAAAGAGCTTTTTTATAAATGAACAAAGTCGAATAAGGAACAAGGAACTGGTTACTTATTCCTTATTCAAATCCGAATAAGTAACAGAAGTGATATCGCCGGCGACACGGACAATGTCGTCGTTATTCTTTCATATTACTTATATATAACTGTTTTAAGGCCAAGCAAGCTTGATTTAAGCTATTACTAAGAGCATTTTTTTAAAAAAAATGAAAAAAGTCGAATAAGGAATAAGGAACTGATTACTTATTCCTTATTCAAATCCGAATAAGTAACAGAATTGATACCGAAGGCGATACGGACAATGTCGTCGTTATTTTTTCACATTTCTAATATCTAACTGTTTTAAGGCCAAGTAAACTTAATCTAAGCTATTAATTAGAGCATTTTTGAAAAAAATGAACAAAGTCGTAAAAGGAATAAGGAACTGGTTACTTATTTCTTATTCAAATCCGAATAAGTAACAGAAGTGATACCGCCGGCAACACGGACAATGTCGTCGTCATTCTTTTACATTACTAATATCTAACTGTTTTAAGGCCAAGCAAACTTAATTTAAGCTATTTCAAAGAGCTTTTTTTAAAATGAACAAAGTCGAATAAGGAACAAGGAACTGGTTACTTATTCCTTATTCAAATCCGAATAAGTAACAGAAGTGATATCGCCGGCGACACGGACAATGTCGTCGTTATTCTTTCATATTACTTATATGTAACTGTTTTAAGGCGAAGAAAGCTTGATTTAAGCTATTACTAAGAGCATTTTTTTAAAAAATGAAAAAAGTCGAATAAGGAATAAGGAACTGATTACTTATTCCTTATTCAAACCCGAATAAGTAACAGTATTGATACCGAAGGCGATACGGACAATGTCGTCGTTATTCTTTCACATTACTAATATCTAACTGTTTTAAGGCCAAGCAAACTTAATCTAAGCTATTAATTAGAGCATTTTTGAAAAATGTGAAAAAATAACGACGACATTGTCCGTGTTGCCGGCGGTATCACTTCTGTTACTTATTCGGATTTGAATAAGGAATAAGTAACCAGTTCTTTATTCCTTTTTCGACTTAGTTCATGTTTTTCAAAAATGCTCTGAGTAATAGCTTAGATTAAGTTTGCTTGGCCTTAAAACAATTAGATATTAGTAATGTGAAAGAATAACGACGACATTGTCCGTATCGCCTTTGGTATCAATTCTGTTACTTATTCGGATTTGAATAAGGAATAAGTAATCAGTTCCTTATTCCATATTCGACTTTTTTCATTTTTTTTAAAAAATGCTCTTAGTAATAGCTTAAATCAAGCTTGCTTGGCCTTAAAACAGTTATATATAAGTAATATGAAAGAATAACAACGACATTGTCCGTGTCGCCGGCGATATCACTTTTGTTACTTATTCGGATTTGAATAAGGAATAAGTAACCAGTTCTTATTCGTTATTCGAAAAAGGAATAAGGAATAAGTAACCAACTTTGTAGTCATGTTTTATGAACGTAATATAAACAAGTTTTCCGCATGTCAGTTGTTGTATTATCCCGTTTTCTTTTTGCCCATGTTTTTGCACGTGTATTTTGCACTTTTTGCAGGCGCTCCTTTCTCGTTTGACTCATTCGTGTCTTCCAAAGTTCAGTTTCAGGATTTCCTTATTTCAATCATAACTGATTCGTTTCTTCGAGACATGTTTTGTTTCTTTTTCACCATCGTCGGAACCCACGGTTAATTCCTGCCGCTTCTCTCCGTCATATATTCAATTGGGTAATGAATAGCCTGGGTTACCGAGGATGCTTTTTCACATACTTAGGTTCAAGTTCGTTTATCGGATATGTTTCGTTCGCTATTTATGCACACGTGTGTAGATCTAACACATTTTGAGTAAAAAAAATACGCGTATCGAAAATGAATAGGGTATTAATATATGGAAGGGTAATTAAGGAAATATTCTTTTCATGTTACTGACAACTGTATTCGTCTGAATGTACCATTTAGTCGTTTTGGCAAGCGCAGTCAGTAGTCACTAACGACCATTATCTTGCGATTGCCAGTTCGCAGTTCGTGATTCAGATTGGCTATTGTGAATTACGAACTAAAAACCTCCTTCCAGTTCGCAGTGCGGACTTTAGAGTAGTTTTAAGAATAGTTTCAACGAGTAATAAGCAGGATGTACAAGAAAGTCTTCCTCTCCATTGCTGAAATGTACAGAGCTTAGATATTATGTAATAAATGGCTTGTAGCATTGTTTAGCGGTCCTTCTATGACGTTTCTGATGTTGCTTCTGGTGTGTATATTGGACCAATCCATTGGATTTCTTGTTTCTTAAGCTACAGTTACTGTAATGAAATTTTACCATGTGTTAAGTTCAGCACTTACGTGGGACAACATTGACTGTGGTAGAGCGTGCTGTGTGTTTTATCGTAAAATAGTGCACAGGTTGTTATACTGTATACATGTACATGCACAATATGGTTTGAGAATAAGCCATTCCAAATAAAAATATATATTAACTGGAAACAACATCCCTTATTAAATAATTTTTTCAATTCAATTCAATTCAATTAATTTTACTCTCAGTAGTCAGTATGCACGTTAATACATAAACATGAGGCACGCACAAAAAATAATTTATTTGATGGAACAGGCACATATGGATATTCACATCTTCACACTCGGGCAGAGGACAACCCTCAAATTTTCAGTAAAAACATCATTTATTTCTAGCAAAAAAAAAGCTATTTGAATGAGACAATGTACATGTATTTGTATTTACATACATTTATCGGTCGACAGGTGTTTATTATAGCACGTGCCGTTTAGATAGGTCATGTGTAAAGTTACGCTCCGTTATTCACTAAAGTGGTGAACCCTGCAATTCATTGTCACATGTTAGAATTTCAGTGATTTTGTCTTTTAAATAAAAAGAATAACGCTAAAGCCATGTGTTTCCTGGACGAGTTGTGCTATTTGTATTGTGTTTTCATTATTATTCATTATTTTTATTAATTCAGCAATGTTTGGAATTTAATCTTCTATAGTAGGAGCCTGGTAAACAGGTAAAGGTAAGATATGTCCAGTTTATTTCCGTAGAAGAATGATTTGATAATGAAGTTTTATACAAGTTGCCAATCCAAAATCAGAATTTTACATAAAACTCGAATTGGCATCGGGCTGCCAGTTGCCAGTTTACTTTTGACAAACAAATCGTGACTCAAGTCGAATTGGCATCAGCCTGCCAGCTGGCAATTCGCGAAGTTGAACGAATTGGCAATTTGCGAGTGAAGTTGAATTGGTATCTATGAAGTTGGTTGCCAGTTGCCAATTAAATCGGCATTACATTGGCAACCAACAACTGGCAACTGGCAGCTTACTTCACACACATTTGCCGTTACTCAGTTCGCAATTTAAAATTAAAAATTAGAATTGCAGCTGTAGCAGACAGTAGCCAAACAAATTGTGCGCCAGGGCTTTTTGATATTTACGATGGCCGCCCTTCGCAGCCATCTATGTAATATCAGTTTGTAAAAAACGGTCGGTCTTGCAGTCGAAATATTAAGGCTATAGCAGACAGCACAATTGTTACTGTTTTGACTTAATAAAATGCGATGAATTACACTAATAAACAAAACAATTGCAAAGCAAACCCACTATGATGTAAACCTGTATTGAATAGACATATTAGATATATTTGATCGACTTAAGAAATATTTGAAGGTTCAAGGAAGACTATTTGGTGACTATCATGGCACAAATGCAAGTCTTAAATGCGAAGTCTTATAGCACACAGCTATTGTTCTTTTCCCACTGATGCAGTCACATTTAGCCTTAATAAACATGAAATAAAACTAATAACTTTCATTTTTTACCATGAATTACAATAAATAGTTTCCCGTTCGTACGCTATATACCTTGATTTTACAATACATAGTGATGGCTTCCGATGCGAGCTTTGGCCATGCCTCACCAAACACAATTTACATACATGTATAACTAGACTACCATGGGCTAGAAACAACAAGAAAAACTGTGATACAAAGTATCACAGCGGGCCAACAAACAAAAATTCCATTTAAATATTTTGAAAATTGGTGATAATTGATATTGAGGCATGGCCCAAAAAGAACTCGAGTGAACCAATTCTGGTTGAACAAGCAAAACCTGACACGACACCACATCTACTGACTGACCTGTAGTATCGAAACTTTACTGTTATCAAATAATATTTATACAGTATGTCCAGGAATGCTCTATAGACCGTTCCTGGTATGTCTCAATTTTTCATTACCATTATCCTTATTAATTTGACATGAATGAAGATTTTTATGATTATTTGCCGTAAAATATTCCTAAAAAAATAAAAATGATTATTAAAACAACAGAAAAAAGTTTTAAAAAAATTGGGAGTTGATGGGATTCGAACTCGTGATTTCTAAAAGTACACGTACACAAAAGTGTTTGAGCTATCGGCTTTATCCATTACACCACGAGGGACTTATTATGTATGGGGAAAAAATAGCTAAGACAATATCATATATGTCTAAAAAGGCCGTAAAAGAATATTCAGTCGACTCGTTTCGTTTCTATAATGTCAAAGGTTGTGTTAGTGGAAAAAGCAATCATATATCCATTTTTCTAGGTGTAGATTGCGACTGAAACGTGAAAAGCGCTTTTTTCTTTTTTTACCAGCGTATATTAGATTGCGCCCTCTATGAAACGAACGACAGCTCAATTACAAACGACAACTCTTGCTTTTCCAAAAAAATTGACTGTGTCTACAGTTTTCATCTCAGAAGTACCTCAATTTTATAATGAAGAGAGACGCATATGTTCGATCTAGTGCTTAAGTCTCCATGCATCTTTTACTCACCACGTATTAAATATAGCGGGCCGCTGCTGCGGCCCGCAATGATGGTCTTTGCAAGAATTATAAGTTAATATCTGTTCTTCGCAATTTTATTGATACTGGTATTTTCCCATTGAATGTTACATGGAAACTGTAAAAACAATTCGTACGTTTTCTTTTACCATATATTTAGATTGTACATTATGTTAACATATCGTAAAACATAACATGTAAACATAACGTACAGCTTTTTTTCAAAATTGTTTAGTCAAGACTATTTCTTTTATTAATTCATGGTGTTTCTCGCAATAATCTAACTAGTAATAGCATTTCAAATTCAAATTTTAAATGCTAAGCACTTTGTCGTGAGCACTTTTAGTTTGGCAAAAGTCAGTGTTTTTGGTTTTGGTTGGTTTAGACTTGCAAAGGTGAGAAGCTCGGGCGTTTCCGTAGTAAAAGGCCGAGCAATATTACGAAAGGCAAATTGCTAAACGTTTGAGGTTTCCAAAAGGGGTTGATACGTTATTAAAAGACTTTTGTTCATTTTAAGTTTTAACACATTTTTTCTTTTCTTGCAATAAAGTGGTTATAGGATATCAAAGGATAAAAGTTTTTACACTTTGATTTTACTGACTTTACCTCGTTTTTTTTTCAAGCGTTACCCTATTGTCGCCTCATAGCCTAGTACCAGCCGGTAAAATCCGTTAGGAGGTTCTGAGTAAATGTCACTACTATAGCCACTATGAATGGATCATTTAACAGACTAAACCATACAAAGATATACCGTATAAGGATTAACAATGAGATCACACCTTGTGGCCATACTTGATCTTTTAGTCACTGCGAAAATCTCCGGAGGAAAAGGACAGTCAAAAGTAAGGTAAACATCTATTAGTTATTATTTAACTTAATATCTTAGCTTGTTAAAAGTTAACCACATTAGCAAGTTACGAAGTAGGCTTGTAAGCTAAAGCATGTTGATACTGAAAATGCGAGAAACAAAGGTAAAGGTCAATTTGAACAAGTCTTATTTGTATGGTTTAGTCTGTTAAATGCTCCATTCATAACAATTCCTACCCAAACAAACCGAAATGGTACATCGATCGACGCTTGCCTTACAGCTTAAGGTGAGACATCTCTTTTTGAACAATAATACAGACGAAAACAGAAGACATTTTGTCTAAATGCGAACAAAATGCAACAAGATTAAACGTAGAATTAAACTAAATATAAGTTACAAGAAGGACGAAAACTGGAAAGTATGTTCACTAACCAGCCACACAAAATTTGGAGATATTATAATTATACGGAAACGGACAAAAATAGAAAGAAGTAGAAATCGAAATTGAACAATTGTATGAACATTTTAATACACTTTATGGTGAAAATAGTAATATTAGACTTACCTATTTCTGAAACAGGGATACATAAAGCAGTATTCAAACAAAATAGATTTAAATCTGCAGGACCAGACGGAATCTCGGCAGAAATCTTTCAAACTACGCACACGTCTGGTTTCACTCTTTAATAAAATATTAAAAACTGCAGTTTATCCTGAAATTTGGGGCTTGGATTACATTATCCCCATCTTTAAAGGTGCCAGCTCCAAAGAAACAAATATCTACCGCGGTAATACCTTAGATAATATATTATCAGATACATGTAATTTATTCATAGATTACATGTAACTGCCTGCCATTGGGCTGAAAAGAATTATAAAACTTGTTGACTCTCTTTGGGTTCATGAAAGGAAAATGTACGATTTATTGTATAGTTTTATTACATTCGGTTATATCAAAATATTTGCATTCTGGACGCAAAGTTTACTCTCTATTAATAGGTTACGAAATGTTTTTTGATAAAATAAACCGTTTGTTCCTATGGCAATCTCTTCTTGCTGGAAACGTTAGTACTAAAATGGTAAATGCCATCAGATCAATTTATTCTGTTGTCCGGCTTCAGTTATTTTAAGCATAATGGGTATATCCGAAGCATATTTTAAGCATAATGGGTATATCCGAATGTAACCAATTCATTCCAGGGCGTGAAACAAAGTGACCCGAGTTCATCTGTTCGTGAATGACACAGCAAATTACATAAATTCATATCTTGATGGAGTATTTTCTGTAAATGATCTCCGCCTATTTTTGGTATTGATAAAGTATTATTTTCAACCAAATCAGAACGTAAAAAATATTGAAATGTATTTGGTCTTAGAAATGAACATAAACAAAACTTAAGTCATTATTTGCAAAGAGGGGATACCAACTAGTTATGGTGGTTTCCTTAATAATGAAACAAATATTTTCATATTTTATATATTTAGGTGTACAACTCTTTTTAAAATGGAAGCTGGCATTGCACCGACAAATATATTGCAGACCATTCATCAAAGCCTTATTTAGTCTATTCTTTATTTTTCAACAGTTCGAATTCTAAACTTCAGAAAAATGTAAATTATTTGCGCTGCTTTTCATAATCACGGAAACGATATAGAATTGATTTACACAAAGTTTTGTAGAAATATTCTGAAGGTAAACACGTCCACAAATCTATCTATGCTGTATGGTGAACTTGGCAGAGTACCGATGAAAATCAGAAGACAACTAAATATAATCAGATACTGGATAAAAAAAAAATAAGCGACGAGTGTTTTAAATTAGTATTGATTAAAAGAAGACACAGTAAATGACATTAGAATCTACATGCAAAGGCTTGAATATTACACATCAATTAAAATTAATTCTAGATATTTTGGATATGTCAGATATTTGGTATAATACTGAAAATTATAATCGTATTTATTGCGCAGATGGTACACCGTACTTTCGAATTTGTGTTGTGTTATACCATTGTTATACCATTGAATTTGGTATATTTTGATGATGGTATCTCTTTAAAGGTCCATTACTAACGCCAAATCGAATTTTCTTTTAAATCTGGAATTGTAACAGGGAAATATAGTTTGAAACTAGCTTCTAAAACTTTATAATAGCCGTGGGGTATTTCGCTGTTTGAAATACTGCTGCAAAAAAAAAAAAGTGAATGTTTGTATATTTCCTTAGATTGACCTGTGTGGTCTTTTTGTCCTACTTTCGCTGTATTGAATGTTGTTAACAGTCACACATACACTTTGCACATCATTGGAAGTAAAGTTCTTCAATTATAATTCAAAATAGGCATGCTTATTTATGTACAACCTATTTACAGCCTCTCTATGGAAAATTTCCGGAAAATTACAAAGATATTTGAAAATGGGAAAACCTACTTTCGTTTTTGAAAAGGCAAAACATAATTAATTATTTTTTTTTGTTAAACTCACAACTTTCAACACAATAAGGTCAAATTCAATGCAGTATGCAGTATCTCTTTAACAAGACCTTTTTTGTGACCTTTTTGTATTACATAAAAAAATTAAGTTTCGTTGAATCTTAACGGATGTTTAAATTATATAGAGACAGTGAATATTTCTTTTTGTTCAGGCTATGTAGTTTGCATCTTCACGGATGTTTGGTTATATGAATACAGTGATTTCTTTTAGTTCAGGCTATGTAGTGTTTAGCATCTACACGGGTGTTTAAATGATATAAAGACAGTGATTTCTATTTGATCAAACTATGTAGTTTTTGTGATAAGATGAGCCAAAAATGCACTTCTAAACTCGAAGGTATTTTTTTACCCCCGCCTTGGCGGAGGGGATATAGTAACGGGCTCCGTCCGTCCATCCGTCACACTTTTGTCCGGAGCATAACTCCAAAAGTACTGAAGGGAATTACTTGAAACTTTAAACACAAACAGAGAGAACTTTGGGAGGTAGTGCAGTGCTTAAGAACTATGACTCTACCTTGTATAATTTTTTTATTATTCTTCTTTGTTACATTTTCTTTATTTTTCTTGTCCGGAGCATAACTCCAAAAGTACTAAAGGGAATAACTTGAAACTAAATACATTGATAGCGTACAATGAGGGTAAGTGCAGTGCCTAAGAAGCATAAATTTATCTTGGCAAATTTTTAATTACTCCCCTCTATTACATTTTTTTCTTTTTCTTTTCCGGAGCATAATTCAAAAAGTACTGAAGGGAATTACTTGAAACTTAATACGTGATAGAACACAATGATGGAAAGTGCAGTTCCATAGAACCATAACTTTTTTACCTACTTTCTGAATTACTTCCCTTTTTTACATTTTCTTGATTTATCTTGGCCGGAGAACTGAAGGGTATAACTTGAAATTTTATACAGTTATAGAGCACAATGAGGAGAAGTGCGGTACCCAAGAATCTTGAGTGTCCTTAATTTTTTAATTATCCCCCTTTATTACATTTTATTTTCTTGAGCATTACTCGAAACGTACTGAAGGAAATTCCTTCAAATAGCAAATAGTGAGAGAGGACACACTGGGGAAGTGCGGTGCCCAAGAACAACATTCTCGTACGTCCAGAGCATTCGTTACATAATTTCATATTTGTCTGAAAGGTTGGCAAACCACTGATGCATGAGGATGAAGAACAATAACTCTGTGTGTTTTTTAATTGTATCCCTTTATTGATTTATCTTGGACATAGCATGATCTTCTCTTTAGCATAACTTCAAAAGTACGGAAGGGAAGTACTTGAAACATCATTCAGTGATAGAGCACAATTATAGGAAGTAAATGCCAAAGAACCATAACTCTACCTTGCCTAATTATCCCCGCCAAATATTAGTATTTTATTAAATTAGAAACTATACCATATCTATTCATCTCGCCTCGAATTTCTTGGTCATAGAAAGAACACTTGGCGGGGGAGGGGGTGGGGATGGTCATGTCTAACATGACTCTTGTTAATCTTGATTTTTGTCGTCAAAGTACTTATTTGATAGTCATTGACATAATTATATTTTATCAGACAAAAGTTGCACCGGCAACTTCAAATGTTCGTCATAACGTAGTCGTTAATCAGTAATGAACTGAATCAAACGAAGTATTTATAACCATGAAACGAAAACAATGTAAAGGACATACCGTGTTTTAAATTTAACATGTACAAAGTGTTTAAGAAATAAGAAATATACTGTCCTTTATT
>JAFMSR010000006.1:20372885-20386049 GCA_022818135.1 Saxidomus purpurata
AACACATTTCAGCATGTTTTAAATCTTTGGAAAGCTGATAAAACACAAAATTTATTCATTAATTGCATTTTTAGTTAGAAGTCAAAATGATTGAATTGTGATCAAATAACTTGCACTATTTTTCTCAAATCTTTAAGCAGCAACATGCCCTTTTGAAAAATTCGTCACTCATTAAATAGTATATCCAATTACGTGAAAAAAACTTAACTTTATGCCGCTTTACTACTATTTTTTATCAACATTGTAAAAAAATTCAGTTTACCTTTAATTGTTCATTTACCGAGGTGTTAAAAACATGCACCGTTTAACAAACGCCTGATCAATGTGCAATTGTTTGCCCGATAATTGAGACTGACACATTTTATTGTTCGAGCGAAAGGATGTAATTGATAATGAAATAGATCTGAAGGGACCGCCAGACAGGTTCGAGAGATCGTGGTTCGAGCTTTTGGGGGTAGAACAATATGATTTATATAGAGATTTTGCCGGGACCGTCGTCCGAGTTCGAGCGATTGGTTGTATTCGAGCAAATGAAGTTTGAGCGAACGAAGTTTAACTGTATAAAAGTTTGGTGTCTTTTGCAAATAGTAAGCACCTGAAATTACGTTACCATTTTTTCATATTTACCTTCCAGCATTTTGATCTCAACCCTGCTTCAAATGGACATCCTAAAAGAAAGAACACTAATTCTACATATATGTAGTACAATGCTGTCGGACTATTCGGCGCACCTAATGCAAAAACTGGTTTGCAAACTATTATAATAGCAATAAACTAAACTAAACTTACCTACAATCAAACAGAAAACTTCATCTCTTGTCCATATATAATTTATTATGATGAACAAATTTTGGAAAACAATGTAAAAGTCACTTTTTATTATCACATGTTGAAAATTACATCATAGAAAAAATGTCGGCCTATTTCGCGCATCAGTAAATCTTTGCATATTCTTATGTCTGGATTGGTGTTTTTGTACATATCATGGAGTGGGTTCAAGTGTGTGTTTCAGAAATCACCAAAAGTGTATAAAAATAACACTAAACGCTTTAACAACACTGAGCAAGAACTGTTTTAACAAGCTGTCATATTTCAGAGTTTCTAACACTTTGGGCATTTAGAAAGGGTCATTTTGAAGGACTCTTAGAACACCACTGCAATATTGTATGCATGTAAAATACTGAATTTACTCTTTCTTGCAATAGCGCTAGCTTTAAGTGTCAATGTGGCAGGTACACTTAACGCAAAAAAGGTCACAAGTTCAAATCTTTCAAAGGGTTTCTCAATTTATACCAGTACATTTGGCAATCAACATAAATAACACACATAGCATATTGTGTAGTTAAGTCATACCTTGACAATTTCTAGGAAGGTCTAGAGGTATAAAGATAATACTGCAGTGTGCAAAACTAACTTTTGGAACTTTGTAGCCAATCGGACAATTAATGAACTATCAACTTTTCAAAGCCGGGGCCAATTTTTTCTTAGCGCAAGGTCTGGATTCTTATATTTCCTTGTATGTTAAAAACCTCAAGTGCGCCTCCTTGGTCAAGTGGTTTAAGAGTTGCTGACTTGAAATCATTGTTACCTCTCACAGATTGAGGGTCATGTTTTCACAGAGACTATGTCTCTTTATGTGAGAAAGTTAGCAGTTTCTTACGGAGGATGGGAGTCTAGAACTGGTTCTACCTAAGGACGACTGTTAGTATAGGCTGCTCGTTTGGGTAACCGGACGACTAGAAAAAATCCAGCCACATCCATTTACAAAATGAATTGTTCCCAAGTGTCTTGCACTATAAGATGTTATCGGTTTAGGCTCCACCAATGTTGGGAAAACCTTCATATAAACCAAATAAAGCTTTAGATGATATCATAAAGGATGAGAAATAACTCTGTGAACTAACCATTGAAGACGAGTCTTTTGAGTTTTTTGAAGTCAATCACTTCCGCGTCAAGAACACTTTTGAATTCATCAATTCTGAAATGACAACAGCAATAAATAATTACAAAAGTTAAACTGATTTTACATCAAATAAAAGCCATTGCATTTGAGAAAATTGCAACCTATATGTGGGCGTTGTTGCAAACAAGATAAGAAATTACCTAGCTTTGTAGGTGGACATTTTTACCGGATGTTTACCATCGATTTACCCAGATCCTCATTATTCGTCCAAAATTAGCAAAATCCCACAATCCCACAATCACACACGAAAAATACCACAATCCTAACACGAAACGGAAAAAACGTTCTAAAAAGGAAAGAATGACAACTTCGTAAGTTATGGCAGTTTCTGTTCTTTTTTTGCAAAATGATTAAATATCTAGCAAATTAAATACATGTAAACTAAATGGATGTTTTCAACTGGGTCGACAGAGGCACTTATGTCATCAGTGTCTTTTCCAAAAGACACGCCTCGTGTCAGGGCTGGGATTCGAACCTGTCCAGGAGGTGAACGCCCCAACCACTGAGCAATCGAGGCCCACAAAGAAGATATTAGATACACGCATCTTGGGATCGTAACTGACAACTTTCTTAAAGTAAATGATGCTGTACATGAAGCTAATATAAAATTACGGGACGCATTCCTAAGTATTCTAAATGGTAATATAAGTTTTGGTCGCTTGAACCCTTTAGCTTCTGCAAAATTTTACATATGTATTGTCTTACCCAAGGTGCTGTATGGGTGTCCACTGTGGAATTACATGACAGCTGCAAACGTCTCAAAATTGGAGCGTGCACTTCAGGTTTTCGCTAAATATATGCAAAAGTTGCCACTAAATATAAGTAATGACTTCTCTCTTACACTATTGGTTTTGTACCTATTATATATAAGTGAAATTGACTACATATGAAGCTCAACTTCTTTGGTCAGCAATGTAGACTTTCAAGCAATCGCTAGCAAAGAAAATATTGTGCTATATATAGACTAATAAGATATGAACTGTGTAGTGAAAGGCAAACTCTTGGCTTCATTCCTGACGCCCTTGCTTTATTATGGAAATATAGCCTTACCTGGACACTGAGAATAAGCACTTTACCAACAAAGTAAGCGGGGAAAGAAATTACTTAAGGTAGTTCCACACCTTACGGCTGAATATTTCAACCTCCTTAGAAAACGGTCATATTTTGCATATGCAGTCTACGATGTATGTACTTTAATGTGATGCTATTTGATAAGAACACGCTTACGCGACGTTGACGTCATGACGTCGTCAAGCAGTCTACCCAATTTATGTGGGCGCTTATATACAAACGTTCGTACCTGTGGTATTTATGAACAGATTTTGAAGATTCAAGTTTCATTTTTTATGTTACAAGTATACACAAATTTTGGTTGCATGTTTATTACATAAGTCAGTATGCCGACTATTGCGACAATTTTGACGTAAATAACGTCGTATTTTGGAAGGTACTCTTGATATATTTTGCCGTTTTGCGAAGAATTTTGTCCGGTGACCCCACCTGAAATTTTGATATATTGCCACCACATAGTAGTTTATTCAAATTATCAAATAAAATCGATAGGTAATCGAAGTCAATTTTTTGCAAAAGGTTGTAGAAGAGAAAATATTATTATACTTTGTTATATATAACGTACAATAAAGATGAGATACGATCAATGTTCACAGTGCAAAACAATCAAACTGTTGTCACAGTTTTACTTGTAAAAAGGCGCAAAAGTATTATGCACGACGTTAAGTGAATTCACATACCGTTCCGGAAGTTAATTTATTTAAACATGATGGCTTTCCGAAAGAGAGGCCGTTCCGTATAATCTTTAAAGAGTGCCTGTCCAAAGTGAACTCGATGCTTCCGGTGATTGTAAAAATAATCAATCTTCCTGGAGGAACGCGCGTCGAATAATAGAGCTTGGGTATTTCGCGGATCAGAATATGCGAGAACTGTAATTCGTCGGTACATTTGGCAGACCAAAAATGGGCTAGCATCATTCTTTGATGTCAAGTGCGGCAATACAATACAAGCGGCATAAAGTAACCCAAGACGGTAGTTGTCGCTGCTTCGATATCAATACAAAGATGGCAGCAGGTAAACACACATTTTTTCACCTGTTTATTAAAAAGCATGTTTTCCAGATATATACTTTGAAATTTAGACTTCAGAATATCTTTTTAGAATTCACAGTTAAAGGGTAGCGCATTTTATCAATTTTCCTTCTTTTTATGCAAAGCGGTAAAAAGCGATTTCAAGCTATTCGTTCTTTCTCCATAACACATACATGTGAAACAAAAGTATTGCTAGTATATGACATAACATGTACTACGACGACCACATCCTCAGGCATGCCTATGTCTTAAGTTCAAACTACATGTTATACAAATGAAGATAATATAATTTGGGTTGAAACTACCCGACTCCGTTTTACATATGTATAACCGTTATCATTTGTGCGCAGTAGATAAGTTCACTGAGCTGCGTGGTCGTTTGGGTGAGATAACTTACTTGTAATAACTAAACCTCCCGCTGGTTAATTTTATCCCTGAGTTCGAGCCCCACTATTGCCATTTTGTCCATGGAAAATGCCGCATATAGTGATATTAGACATCTCTGTAGCTTCGGTACTATTTGGACTATTATGAAAAGATATTTTCAGCCATGCTGAACGCTGGTGTTGGTGAAACCCAGATTTCAAACATTTTGACGGAGCTCAACATATCTCAGCCTAGTGCAACAACAATAAAGAAGCGCGAACATGAAATTGGATCTACTATTGAGAAAGTTGCTCAATAGTCTTGTTCTGATGTTCTAACGGAGGAAAAGGCTGTCTTTATGAAGTAAGCATACTAATTCGCGTTGATGTCAATAATATAAAGGAAATGATCAAGGCATTGGCAGTCATTTATAACCTGTTACGCCCCGATAGGCGGTTACTTTTTTGTATTTTAGGACATATTAACGCCAGTGTCAACCGTATTCCGGTCATTTCTATACACTGGCAGTTTATCTAACCCTCGTTCATTGGAAGAACGAGAACTCGATCTCTATCCTCCGTAAGAAACTGCCAACTTTCACATGTCAAAAGACATGGTATGAGCAGGACTTAAACCCACGACCCTCAATCTATGAGAGGTAACAGTGATTTAAAGTCAGCGGCTCTAACCACTTGATCACGGAGGAACACGAGAAATGACTTAGACTATAATCTTATTGTTTCGTGTTGCCTCCACGTTTACATTATAATCAGCAGCGCTAGTTGATAAGTCTGACACCCGTAAAGGGTCTCCCCATGCATATTAGTTAATGACATACATATTTTAAAACGGTGAATATCACATCATAGCCAATGCCTTACAAGTCCATAATTGTATATTATTTCATGCTAACTAATGAAATACTCCATGATGTATCAGTTGAATAAAAAGTGATGATTTAGATATCATATTAGTCACAGTGATAGTGATATAGGTCTGCCATAACTTCTTTTGGTGATGAATATAAATGATTCAGGTTTTGTGATAATAGCGTCGCGCTCATGATATTAATATTAAATTGTATCACTTATATAAAAGGAGTATTTCAATTGGTGTTTCTCGATACAACAGTTACACATATTAGTCATTATAGAAGTGGCATGAACTTCGTTTTGTATTTTTATATATTTCTTTTCAATACACTAAACACTTGCAGACAGACAGAGCAAGTAGGGGCAGTGTCTTGCCTAAGGAAAGAAACGTCGTATCACTGGTGGGGATCGAACCCGGGACCCTCTGATCCTGATTATACGATCAATATAATATCTGTGTCTATTAACTACATGTATGCATAAAGTATTGGCATTGTCACGAATTTTGGGGATTTTTACATGATATTTGAACAAAAACGAAACGATGTATAGAATTTGGGGTTGCAAATAAATCTTGCAGGATTTGCAAATCAACTAAAACAAGTCTCTAACACGAAGTCATGACTGTAGAAAAATGTAAATGAAGGATGTATGTACATGTGCAAGGTAATTTATAAAAAAAATTATGGTAAACTAACGAGGTTGTAAACAAACTATCTCAACTAAGTCTTACAGAATATTTTTTAACCAATTCGTTCCTAGTGTCTATTAAAAACATATACAATGTAGTTTCAAGCAGCTACGTTCCGAAGCAGACGACACTTTGGTTGTCGTCTGGTCAGAATTTAGTTCGTCAGTCTGTTGGATCACCATTACGAATAATGCCTTTGTTTAGATAAACAGAAAGGCATAAATTGGAAATCAAAAGATCCCATTTTAAAAATACATGTACATATACATGTATATGTATAAACGGATTAATTGCTGTCGGCGCAACACTCATGATCAGTAAACTTACTAACCGTAAAATATTATTTCTTTCAATTATCTATTTTTCAGGTAAATGAACAGCATAATGTGAGCCCAGGAAAGTATACGCTCGATATGTTTATAGGGTTGGGTGGAAAGCGTGAACGCCGGCGGACAAAACAAGAAACTGGACAATTCAAGAAACAACGCCTTCAGTTGAAGGAAAAAAAACGGCAAGGCCAGGAATTTCGCGAGAACCTTGTGTTTAAGGCGTTGCCTCCGGAACGGGAAGTCCTGTGTTCGAATCGCATACGGTGTGCCATTGAGTAATGACACTTATGTCACACGTGCCTCAGCCCTTCCAGCTGCAAATGGGTACCTACGATGACATTTTTTAAATGCCTAGATGTTTTCAAGTACATTCCATGTGGCTAATGTTTCCTCTCATGATCAGCGATAACATATTAACATAAGATCAGTGTTGCCTTAATATAAAACTTATATTATTAAATAGATTTATGACTTTAAAAATGTTTTTTTGTTTGTTTAGACAGCGTCCGGTTGTAAAGAAATAAACCATTGCCTGATATTGCAGTTGAAATAACGACGTTAACGTTACATATTGACGCACAAAAATAACGCATAACCGTAACTAAATTTCAAAATTAAAAAAAATCTACTTAGATGACCTATTGATTTTTTTTGGATATTTTGAACCATCTACACTATGGTAGTAATATATTTGAAAAATAAGATTGGGTCACCGGACAAACTTTTTCGTAAAACGGCAAAACGTGTTCAGAGGTAGCTGATAAATACTACGTTATTTACGTCAAAATTGGCGCAATATCATTCGAATTACCAATAAATATCTTCAATATTTCAAAAATATGTAACAAAAAGTTAGGCGTAAATGTTTCTGGCGAAATAAAACTTTAATCTTCAAAATACGTTCATAAATACCAGAGAAACGAACGTTTGTATGAAAGCGCCTAAAGAAAATGGGTAGACTGCTTGACGACGTCATGACGTCAACGTCTCGTGAGCGTGTTCCTATCAAATAGCAACACATTAAAGTACATACATCGTAGACTGCCAATGCAAAATATGACCGTTTTCTGAGGAGGTTGAAAAATTCAGACGTAAGGTGTGGACTAGGGCTGTAACGATACATTCGAATATTCGATTTAGTCGAATACAGCTTTGTCCGAATTGTATTCGTTATTCGCCATGTGCTGAACCGAATATTTACGAATATAGATAAAAATTGCATGATTTAAACTAAAATCATTTGAATTTACCTAAAACAGATGAAATCTACTGAAAACGCTTCCGTTTCATAGCGCATTTTGCACTATTTCGTCGTAATACCCCACCCACAACAGTTGACAGATATTTTCACGACATTTATTTAATAAGTCGTCGGGCCGATATTTGATGTTGGTTTACAATTGAATAAATGATTTTCATAACTTTCTGGGTTTTAAACTGATTGAATTCATTTAAATTTCACATTCAATTAAAATTTGATATCAACAAGTGGGAATTCCCATTTTACGACATCCAAAAACCGTCTACATCAACAACATGTCTAGCATCGAGAACCGTTGAAATCGTAGATCGTCTTTACTCTATAGTCGTGTCTAGTCATTTTTTTAGTAATTTTTACTAAACAGTTCTAGTCATTTGAACCCAGAGCTTTTTAAGTTACATGTTTACTCAGTGTTTTTTTTTACGTTTGAACAGTATTATTTCACAGTGTTTTGAGTACAAAGAAAGTACTATTATCTAGTCAGCAGACTGTAATATATTGTTGGCAAAAGCCATATAATGTTCACTTGTTCAATGACTTTAGTATAGTATTCATATTCATGAATAAATATTCGTATTCGTCACCCTGTATTCGTGATACGTATCGTATTCGCCCCTTAGTGTATTCGTTACAGCCCTAGTGTGGACCTACCTTAAATGGCACAAACATTTGACGGATGAAGGATTTTTCTGGCACGCTGGTGGCAGAGTACAGGTATTCTTTTTCAATTACCGGGCATCTGCAAGTCTAGTGTACAAGCTGGTTTATGTGTAGGAAAAGAAACCAGAGCTCATCAGTGTTGTTTTCTTTCCGCAGTTTTGGATTGTCATAATTACGAATTCAGGATATCTAAACTGATTGCTTTGGTATTGCAATTTTTGCATTTATACAGTGTGCTATAACGCTTAATAATTTGATTTGATGAAACAAAACAATGTAGTCAGAACTCATAACAATACATTTTTGTATATCATTGTGCTTTGTTCTGCTTATAACGGGCAACTGAAGTTTAATGAACACCACAATTGGAATAGAACGTTTCCATGCATACTTGAAGTAGCAATGTCTGTGGAGCAATCAACTCCTGGGATTTCTCGAACATGTTAGCACAAAATTCAAAATATATAGAACAATGTGTTATAATAACTGTAGTAAACATTATTTTCAAAAGATCACCATGGATATTTAAACATACATTATAGTCTGGTTTCGAGCACTGAGTCGTGACTTTACTTTTGGCTTATTGTAAAATAACGATAAAAGCTGAGGAAAATACAAAGGTCGTAGCCCAAGGGTCAAACTCAGACTATAGTTTTACACTCATTTTTTCTATTCTTTTAAAGATTCACATGATACACAAAGAGGGTACACACGCATGTCACATGTTAGGTGATGTTTTGAATTACGAAGATTGCATGGCACAAGTGGTTGTTCCTCATGACACGTGGTATGCTGCA
Organism: Saxidomus purpurata; assembly: GCA_022818135.1. Classification (NCBI taxonomy): domain Eukaryota; kingdom Metazoa; phylum Mollusca; class Bivalvia; order Venerida; family Veneridae; genus Saxidomus; species Saxidomus purpurata. The sequence goes on from JAFMSR010000006.1 coordinate 20,381,927, forward strand.
GAACTAACGTTAGATACTAAGTTTAGTCTTTACAGTGCTGTTGTCATTCCAGGTAAACACAAAAGCAAGGCATCTCTTTTTATTTTCGAGTGCCGGCTGCGTATCCACTCCAACTGTATATTAGAACAAGTACCTTTCGCGGATTGGTGATTAGCACGCATAGATATTTTTGCGAAGCCATATTAAGATCGCTTTTGACCGGAAGTTTGGAACTTTTCAACAACCAATGAAATAACGAGTAGAATGTATAACATTTTTTGAATTGAGAAATTTACGCTGTTAGGCCACTTCTAATTTGTTGCATAGAATTACCGAAAACAATAGAAGAAGACCTTATACAGGGTGCATAGAATTACCAAAACAACCGAAAAAGACCGAATAATACTGAAAAGGGACCGAAAAACAGTTCATGCAGACCGAAAACAATTTTTTTTATTTTAATTTAAGGAATTTGAAAGAATTTGTAAATAGTGAACAGTCAATCAGTAGAAGCGATATAATATTATCTTCAGAAAAACGTTGTTTTCGGTCAGCAGTATCTGTTGTTGTTTTTTTTTGGTCATTTTATTTGATTTGTAATATTTACATTTTTTTTCATTTATCAACGGATCTATATAGTGGGAATGAGAATAAGCAATAAACTATTTTTGCGTTTTCAGTCTTTCTTGAATGGGTTAATAATTTAAGTACGTTATATAATTCATATCTTTGAACATAACATGGCGTTACCTCTAAATTAATGTTAAATATAAGTGTCGAGTATCTATACGTTACTCGGCCAATGAATAACGGTCAATAATTAGCATATTTATAAGAAAAACAAGGATTAAGTTTGATTTCCTGATACACATGTCGCGATAGATATCTAATTACTATTGGAGACAAATTTGATAAGTGGCCGGTTAGATCAGTCGGGAGAGCATTATCACAACTTGTAAGGGAAGGTACATGGGTTCGAATCCCGGTCAAGGTCCTGTTTTTTTCCTCACCTTGTGGCATTTGGCGCCTTCCGACTGAACAAAAATTGCACCGACTATCTTTTATCTAAAGGTAGTTATTGTTTAACCTCAATCTGAACAAGAAAATTAACTTTGATAATACGATATTAAAAGTCAAGCAGATATAATATAATGAGGTAAGGGAGAACATTTTCTTGCATACCAGATGGGGATATCTGCAGTTTTTACCAGTGCTGGAAAATCTCATCTTACACCCCCCCGTGTAAGACGACTTACGTGCTTACTTGTGACGTAACGTTATAAACAATGTGACGTCACGTTATAAACAATGTGACGTCACTTTCCCATACATAACATCTAAAGAATGTTTGTTTTTATATCAAAATGCATCATTTCGGTAAGTTTGTTTTTAAATATCTATTTCAAAGTGCAAGACGGTATGCAAGAAAAAGTTTCTTCCATGAGATACTTGGTTCAGATGGAAATATCCGTCACTGAGGGTAACTGTTTCGCGGGAACTCGGCAGAGCCTCGTTCCCGCCAAAACAGTTACCCTCAGTGACGGATATTTCCATCTGAACCTCGCGCTCATATAAGAAACTAATATTCCTTTCAATGACAACATAAAAAGTAACGTTGTTCGATCTTCCAGCGTGAGATCGTCAGCTCTGACATATCTCTAGATAAACAGTTTTTGTAAAGATTAGATTAATTTATGACCTAAAGTCTTGACGCATATTAAGATTTTATTAAATTTAGATATATCATAAAATGGATCACCTTATATCGCAAACTAAAAGCAACTATACAGCAAAATGAATTAATAAAAGTACTTCAATGGTCAATTTATAGATAATCTCAGTGTTATTAAGTGTTAAAAAGGATAGAATACAATTTGTAAATAAAATAGTATAATTAAAGTACATAATCCAATCTCAACCTTTTCTTTGCGGTGTATTGTTCTTAATTGATTTCTAATTAATATGTTGTCTTTATTTGAAAGGTTTTGAGTTTGAGGACTGGAAAGAAGGGAAGAGAGAAGAGATGATACAGCAGTATCCGCAACACGAGAATCTGATAACAAAATTGACCTAGAAATCGTTAAAAATAAATTTGCTATTTAGTACAATTATAGTTTGTTTTGTTTACCCAAGTAGAGAGCATTTTCAGCTACATGTATGAAGTTGTATAATAACGAAAATAAAACCAAGTTTTAGAAAATCGTTGATCGCTTGCAATGTAAACGAAACAACACAGAATCGTACTGCACACATAATCAACACAGAGACCTTCTGTAAAAGTCAATATTCAGCATTTAATTGTACAAAGGTTGTAGGGAGTGCTTTTATGAAATATACATCTTATTAACCTTATTTTGCTCAAAACCCTTACACAATTACTTTAAACAAAGGGCGAAAGTTACACAAATACATTTCCCGTCTGTCTTGTTAATGCAAAAAATGAAATGCAAACTCTTGTTTATTACAAACATTGAAATTGTTTTGTAATCTTCTTCAAAATCATCTATATGTGGGAAGTGAGTATGGTATTATACGAAAAGTGTGATATGATCAACGCTAGTATGATATTAGATGTATATGTGTATGAAAAGTGTGATATGATCAACGCTGGTATGTTATTATATGAAAAACGTGATATGATCAACGTGAGAATGGTATTATATGAAAAGTGTGATATGATCAACGCTGGTATGATATTATATGAAAAGTGTGATATGATCAACGCTGGTATGTTATTATATGAAAAACGTGATATGATCAACGTGAGAATGGTATTATATGAAAAGTGTGATATGATCAACGCTTGTATGGTATTATATGAAAATTATGTTATGATCAACGCTAGTATGATATTACATGTATATATGTATGAAAAGTGTGATATGGTCAACGCTGGTATGATATTATATGAAAAGAGTGATATGATCAACGTGAGAATGGTATTATATGAAAAGTGTGATATGATCAACGCTGGTATGATATTATATGAAAAGTGTGATATGATCAACGCTTGTATGATATTGTATGAAAAGTGTGATATGATCAACGCGAGTATGGTATTATATGAAAAGTGTGATATGATCAACGCTTGTATGGTGTTATATGAAAAGTGTGATATGATCAACGCTAGTATGATATTACATGTATATATGTATGAAAAGTGTGATATGATCAACGCTAGTATGATATTACATATGTATGTCCTGTCCCCTTTCCACACTTGTTTGAAACTTCCGCTGCCACTTGGATGAGGTTCCAGTCGTAACTGCCTCTTTATGAGGCTGATTGCATCACTACCGGTCTATAAATAAATTTGGTAGACAATAATTTTATTGCGCAACATACTTAGTGCAATCTAGTACTCATAAGTACTCATAAGCAATGTAACTGTAGCATGTGGTGTGAAATGTTGGATCACATTGCAAATCATATACTACTCTCAATAAAGCCATGAGTAAGTACTTAAAGTATTTTTTCGACGTAGTCGTATACTTTCGATTTGAACTTCCGTTGGTATGGACGCGTTGCTAACCAACTTCGTTATAATGTGACCAATCAGAATCTGCAAATTATTGGCTAGCGTTTCGGTACCGGAATAAGCAGTGTACTGCCCGGGAGCCTTCTGAAACACAAAATGTGTTTATTACGTCACCTACGTCGACCATCTTTTTTTTTTAAAGATATTACTTGTTACATATACATTCATTCAACCGATATTAAAGATTATAAATAACGTTCCCAATTATTGCATCGCATGAGTTGTACTGAATAAAGCGAACATACCTTTTCAAGTGATTTCCACACCAAATTTGGGCAAGAATGTAAAGTTTATGTGTCAAAAATATGCTCCGTACAACAATGGTATAAAATACAGTACTCGTATCATTTTCATCGTGTAAAAGGTTACGTAATTAAAGGCTACATGAATCGATGTTATACTGGTAGAATGTCAAATCGTTTCGAGTCGGATAGTGAATAAGGTAAAAATTCAGCTAGTCACGGTAATTTCAGCACTGGTTAATATCTGACTTTCGTCAGACTAGTATTTCAAATTATTTCGATCATATGTAAACAAGTTCAATGGCATATAGTACATAGTTAAAAACTGTACATGCAATTCACCTCAATTCTTCTTCATTTAGAT
>JAFMSR010000006.1:20386549-20405151 GCA_022818135.1 Saxidomus purpurata
TTCCTGTCGTAAAAGAATTCCTGAAAAAAATGTAAACATGTAGTCTTAAAAGTGCTTATCATAAGCAATCTTGTTTGACAGGTGCAATATTTTTAAGACATTAGTTTTGTTTTTAAACCTGACTCTTTGACAAATGCATGTATAGCTTGACTAACGGAGATACATCATGATCTCGGAATACATTAACGTTTGTGGGTGGGGTAATGCCACTTTTCATTAGGGCAAAATTTCTGCTTCTAGGATTTTCTAAGTATACGGCTTGTCCATTTGGACAAGTGGCGTTGGAAACGTATTTGTATACAATGACATAATTTGACTTGTCAGAAAACTTCAAAATTGTATATGTCAAGATATCCTGATGATATGAACTGATGAATCATTGAATAGGAGTGATCGTGTTTGCAAACAAAACCCGGTATTGCGCAATAATTTCTATTGATAAGAGATAGATGCGGTGGGCAGCGGTCGGTAGTCCGTGTTTTTGAATCGTTAGGGATGGTTTTTTTATGACCGTAACTTTTTTAAAACAAAAGATATTTTAAAATGTTTTATATCACTGGAAAGCTAATAAACTATACCTTTTATTCATTATTTTCAATTTTTGTTAAGATTCAAAATGAAAAATTCGCGAGCGAGTAACTTACACTCTTTTCATAAATGATTATAGCAGCAACAAGCCGTTATGAAAAATCAAGTGTCATTAAAAACGGTATTTCTTTCAAAAGAGATATTTTGATGTAAAAATATGAGTATCAAGAGCATGTCATAACTTTTTGAATTTTAAAAATCCTTCAGATAGCAAAAAGGTTATAAAAATTCAAAAATTCCTTTCTGATACATAAGCATTGTAAACACAACTGTTATTGCCCACCAGCAATCTTATCAAAATTGCCGTGTGACGTCACGGCGATCACTCCTATAATGTAAGGAATTCTGCATCCTGTGTTTCTATTCATTGTCTGCTTCAATTATTGATGAGCTGTTGTCATCCTTCAGGTTATGGGTTTTTTTTAGTTTGCTTTGACACCACAGGACACTGACTTAGTCAAATTAATTCGACGTTGAAGCCAGCGAGATAGTTTTTGGATGTGCACTTTCTGAGTTTGGACAACTATAAAATATCAGATCCAAAAAAAACCGGAAGAATGAATTAGGCTACAGGACACTATGATATACATAACTCTACCTTTCATTTTGGATGAGTTATGGCCCTTGTTTAAGTTAAAAGAGGAAAACATTTTAGTTATTTTTTATATATGTCAACCTTCGGCAGTTTTATCAATATGCATTGATAAGGAGATGGGTTGAACAACACTTCAGTTTCACATAATTTACTATCAGAAGAGTGTCTTTATTTAGATTTTTCATGCAGCAGTAAACCAAGCATGATGTCTAGAAGACAGTTTTCCTTGTCTTTAGTTCATATGACACTAGTATTTCTAGTTTATTTGTAGTAATCTTATACTTTTTGTTATAATTGATTTGGGTATCCCTTAAGAATCTGTCTGCAGATAATTTAGGGTTAATAGTTTTTATGCTGCCCAGAGGGGAAAGCATGTAGTCACTCGTTTGTCCATCTTATAGGTCTTAAACTTTTGTTTCTTAATTTACAGATTTAAATATGGCGGAAGTTTACACTCATTCTGATGCCGTGGACATTTGGCCAACTAACAGCCCATCTACTCTAGAAGACACTTGTATCACTTACTTCTTGGATCATATTTTTAAATTCTTGGACAAAACTGATGAATCATACTGTTTAAAACCAGGAATAACCTTCCCACAGGGGTTGAGTGACAAATTACTCGCTAAACTTGTGAGCCGCACCAAGCACATGCAAGATCCAGATGATCATGTTTTCGGAATTTTCAACAATCGTGCAACAACAAGTTTGACAGAGCTTCCTTTACGGTACACGGCAGTAAGCTCAGATGAGCTGAGTTATTTATGTCTTCATCCAGTGCGTGAAATTGACATTGCATATTGTTCGGAAATAAAAGCAAAGTTTGTAAAGTGTTTGAACCAGGCTCAAAGAACGTTACGTGTCTTACAGCTTGGTGGTAATGATCAGTTTGAACGTTTGGAGTTCCTTCTTGACGAGGATGAGGAAGAAGATTTACCAAGTGAACAGGGCGACGGTGCCAAAAGTTCGTCTCAGTCTGCGATATTTACATTACCGAACTTAAGGTCACTTTCTCTGAGAGATATTAATGCATTTAGGCCAATTGATGGCGTGTATATAGAAAATGTTCCCCTTATTGACAGAGTAATTCGTCCTTTGAAAAGTCTGACTCATTTAGACCTGTGTGATTGTCACTTGGAAAGAAAAACTCTGGAAGAGATTGGTGATCTGGATTTACCCCACCTCTTATCTCTGAGCTTGTGCGATGTTCTTAATGGGTGTGAGACAGCGCTCGATAACCTGTGTAAGCTGACAACTTTAAGGTAGACAAGTTGAGATACCTTTTTTAAAACACACATCAAATTGATATTTTAAAAAGTATGTGAATTTATAAAAGCAGCATACATGTTTATACCAATTTACTTATTCTCGATTGCGAAACAACTTAGATAAATCACTCTCGAGACACACTCCAGATAGAATCAACCTTGACGAGAGAGAGAGGCAATGTGTAATTATTTGTGTCTTGACCAGAGACACAACCACTTATTGTCAAGGGTGGGATCAAACCCGGCCCTCTGATCCTAATCTGTATAACAGTTTCATTCACATTGAATATAGAGGAAATCTGTAAAAACGTTTTTTACTATCTTAAGTCAAAAATAAAAAAATCCACCCTTTTAGTTATAAATGTATATCTTAATTTATATTTGTCAATAACAGAAATAACTTGGTAAAACTTATTTCTTATATGTTTTAAAGCATCCACTGTGTTTTGAGCATCATTCTTAACTATAAAGTTTATAGTACTTTTCCAACAAATTGTTGCTTGACTTTACCTGTTTGTACACAACTTATTTCTGGGTCAATTTTTACAGAAGTAACGCTTTCTTGTAGTTCAACATTTTCTCTGATTGGATTATATCATCTTATAAATATTCATAAATGATTAAGTTACCGTTATCTGTTATGGAAAACACACGCGACAGTAATCTCATGTCCGTCAAAACAGTCACATGCTAAGGTCACAGTAAGGTGTGAAAATTACTGATGATAATCTATAATCTGTAATTGACTAATAAATTAAACTAGTTGTCAAATTTGAATCATTTGAATGAAAGCTTATTCATTTCTCATTAATTTGATATATATTTTATTGAAATTGATTGATGATAAAATGGTTTAATCGGCTAATAAACACAATGACCCTTAGAAAATCTTAATCAGTTAATTGATTATTGGATTTATCTGGGGTTGCTACATGCATGTATATAAACCAATGTGACCATTTTGATGGGTAATATAACTTTGAAGTTGACTGTAAACTTCAATGAAAACTGCATTTAAAAGAGACTTTATTTCATCTTGTTAAAAACTCCAATACTCCAAGCCATTTAAAGACTGGTATTGATTATTTCATGATTGATTTAATGTTGAATTTGATTTTCAGACATTTAGATGTGTCTCAAGGTGATGATACTACAATGTTCCTGCCTGTACAATATCCAAAACCCACAGAAAGATTACAGGCTCTTATAGGCAGAATGCCTGACTTGAGATCTTTAGACATCTCCGGTACAAACCTTGCAGGATATGCTCCAATCCAGAAAACTTCTCATCGTCTCGAGGCAAAGTTAAAGGAAGAGGATCCCTCTGATGAGTGAGTAGTTGTTTCTGATTTTGACTCTCTGCATTCATGGTCTACACAATCACTCAAATGACTCTGTGTATTCACAGTGTACACGGTCACTCATATGACTCTCTGCATTCATGGTCTTCACCTTCACCCATATGACTCTGCATTCATGGTCTACACCATCACTCATATGAATCATCTCACTCTGCATTCATGGTCTACACTGTAACTCATATGAATCTCTCTGTGCATTCACAGTCTACACTGTCGCTCATATGACTGCATTCATGGTCAACACCGTCACTGCATTCATGTTCTACACTATCACTCATATGACTGCATTCATGGTCTACACCATCACCCATATGACGCCCTGCATTCATGGTCTACATTGTCATTCATGGCTATCTCTGCATTCATGGTCTACACAGTCACTTATATGGACGTCTCTCTGCATTCATGGTCTACACTGTCACTCAAATGACTATCTCTGCATTCATGGTTTACACTGTCACTCACATGTTTATCTCTGCATTCATGGTCTACACTGTCACTAATATGGCTATCTCTCTGCAGTCATAGTCTACACCTCTCATATGGCTTTCTTTCTGCATTAATCATTTTAATGGTCTGCACTGTCACTCATATGACTATCTTTGCATTCATGGTCTACACTGTCACTCATATGACTCCGCATTCATGGTCTACATTGTCACTCATATGACTATCCTACACTGTCACTCACATGACTATCTCTGCATTCATGGTCTACACTGTCACTCACATGACTATCTCTGCATTCATGGTCTACACTGTCACTAATATGGCTTTCTCTCTGCAGTCATAGTCGACACCCTCACTCATTTCGAAATCTCTCTGCATTCATGGTCTACACCCTCACTGATATGGCTATCTCTCTGCATTCATGGTCTACACTGTCACTCATATGACTCTCTGCATTCATGGTCTACACTGTCACAAATATGACTTTCTCTGCATCCATTGTCTACACTGTCACTCATATGGCTATCTCTCTGCAATGATGTTCTACACAGTCACTTTGACTCAAGAGTGGATGGTCGTGGGTTCGAACCTTGCTGGAAGCTGGACTCTCCATTCATTTCATTTCAACTCTTATCTATCAATGGTCATTTCTCATGATTGCCTTGTCAAATTTCAAAGTTTCTCCATTAGTACCGAGTACGTCTCTCCTAACTTGTGACAAAGTCAGAAAGTAGGAACGCTGGTAAACAGAAATTAGAAGGGCATAAACTGGCGTGTCAGGAGTATACAGTGACATAGTAGCTGAGTAATAGCCCAGTAATAACTAAGTAAATTGTGACAGAGTACCGTAGACTCTAGAGTACCATGGGAAAAATCTATCCCATGACAATAAGCGCACAAAGGGAAAAAGGAGAAAGTAATAATTGAAAAGCAGTGAAAAGTGAAAATCACAGTAGAAAAAGAATATACAGCAATGTTCAGCGAATAGTATGTGAGAATGGATAGCTGATGACTAGGGCGGATGGAGGTTACAGAGAGGGGAAGGGAAAAGTGAGAGGATGGCGAAAGGAGATACGGCATACCAAAAAGAAAATTAAAAAAAAACATTGAAAAATCTCAGTAGCTTAGTTGAGTAATTTGCATGTTCTATTTATAGGGATGTAGGTCTGCCAGGAAACGATGGGCGACAGTTCAATTTCCTTGGACTTCTCAACTGTGCCGATAACGCCTCTCATAGGAAAAATGTACCTGCAGGAAAGGTAAATGTAACGCTTTTAATTTCACTATACTGTATGGTCTGTTGTAATTCTAATTGATGGAAAATAATTTCCATGAATGGCTTACTGCAGGTTTAGAATTCATGTCAGTATATTAGTAAGAAATTCTTGTTCAGATATCTCACATTGAATGTTTAATGACAAGAAAAGCTGTGTGAAATCAATGAATGGAATATTGCATTTGTGCTGGTGTTGCCATCTGTTCAACAATAATTCAGCTGCAATTATTGGCTAGCACATGCTTGGTAAAATGCTGTCATATACATGTATTGAGTAGTTTGTGTTCATTGGAGGGGATAGAGGCATGTTGCCCTATGGAGATGGAAGAACTTGGACAATATTTGTTGCCTGTGTTTAAAAGACAATACAAGAGGGAAGATCAGGAGTTCATTTGACCCATGAGTATGGGTTTAGACCTTGAAAGTTACAAAAACCTAAATATTTCAGCTGAAGGGGCAGTTTTTATTATACCCCCGAAACGAAGTTTAGAGGGGTATATAGGAGTTACCCGGTCGTTGGTCGGTCGGTCGGACGGGCAGTCTTTTGCATTTTCCTTGTGAGGAGCATAACTTGAAAACTACTCGTTGGAATTCAATACAACTTCATAAAATGGTCAAGCACATTGAGCGGAAGTGCAGTGCACAAGAACTATAACTCCATCTTGACTAATTACAGAGTTATTGCCCTTTGTTAGTTTTCCTTGTCCGGAGCACAACTTGAAAACTACCAGTTGGAATTCAATACAACTTCATACAATGGTCAAGTACATTGAGAGGAAGTGCACTGCACAGGAACTATAACTCCATCTAGACTAATTACAAAGTTATTGCCCTTTGTTACTTTTCCTTGTCCAGAGCATAACTTGAAAACAACTGGTTGGAATTCAAAACAATTTCATACAATGATCAAGCACAATCAGAGGAAGTTCAGTGTACAAGAACCATAACTGTATCTTGAGTATTTACAGAGTTATTGCCCTTTGTTACTTTTCCTTGTCCGGAGCATAACTTGAAAACTACTAGTTGGAATTCAATACAACCTCATACAATGATCAAGTACATTGAGAGGAAGTGCAATGCATAGGAACCATAACTCTATCTTGACTTATTACAGAGTTCTTGCCCTTTGTTACTTTTCCTTGTCCAGAGCATTATTCGAAAACTACTGGTTGGAATTCAATTTAACTTCATACAATGGTCAAGCACAATGAAAGGAAGTGCAGTGCGCAGGAACCATAACTCCATCTTGATTAATTACAGAGTTATTGTCCTTTGTTACTTTTCCTTGTCTGGAGCATTATTCAAAAACTACCAGTTGGAATTCAATACAACTTCATACAATGGTCAAGCACAATGAGAGAAAATGCAGTGCAAAAGAACAATAACTCTATCTTGACTCATTTAAGAGTTATTGCCCTTTGTTACTTTTACTTGTCAGGAGCATAATTCGAAAACTATTGGTTGGAAATTCACTACAGTTTCATACAATGGTCAAGCACATTGAGAGGAAGTCTAGTGTAAAAGAACCATAACTCTATCTTGCAGAGTTATTGCCAAGAACAATATCTCTTTTTAGTTTGTTTGCAAGGTATTCTGTTACTACAAACTTCCTCAGTTTATAAAGCAGTCTTTCGGGGGTATTAATCACATTTAGTGATAGCTCTAGTTAAATTTAGGTACAGTTAAATAAATAATGGGCAAAATCAAGCCAGTTTTATTCCGCATGACCTTGTAAGTTGCAGCTGCTAATGAAACACCTAAGGGATTAAAGTCCAAACTTTGGAGTTACTGCATGATTTTAATGAAATTTGCTACTAAGCATGTGGAAGGTACTTTCACTGAGTCTGTGATATACATCTGAATGGATGAAAATGATGACGACCTTAAGTAAATCTACAACTACATTTTTCCATGTAACACAGATTACTGGCGATTTCTCAGAGGAGCAGATACTGCTGGCAGTACATGTGTACCGAGAAAAACCCAATTTGTTGACGAGAGGTTTCAACTATCTGTTTAACAGATTCAGATTTGAAACTGTGAAAGCCCACTGTTCAGCTCTTGAGGTAATCCTGCTTCATCTAGATATCATGTATTACATGTATTGTAAAAGTCTGTATATTTGCAAGCTGTTAATTTTGTGAAAATTTCGGTTTAATTTCATGTTCAATTTGTTAAGAGTCTTTTGGTGATAAAAATGTATATTGTTCGTTCTTTGGCGAGAAATTTTAGCAGAACTGATGAATTACGGCACTGGTTCATTTTCCAAAATTAATGTACATCTAAACCTAGCAATTAGAATGTCATTGACAGCATTCTCACATATGCTGTCTTCATAGGCAAGCTGAATACCGCCTTGATAGCCTAGTGGTAAGGCTCCCGCATCCAGTGCGGGAGGTTGTGGGTTCGCTCCCTGGCCGTGTCATACTAAAGACGTAAAAAATGGTACCAGTAGCTCCCTTGCTTGGCGCTCAGCATTAAAAGGGAAACTGGCTTCTCTTCTCTCATACCCTCACGGTGATGGATACCATTAGGAATGAGGTGTCGAGAGTGATTAATATAAGTTGTATAACTTTTTTCACAATAAACCTAAAATAAATTAGTATAAATCATAGGCAAGCTGAAGTAGATTTTGTAAACAATGGTAAAGGAACAAAATACACAGAAGCAAATTTAAATTAAATGGATGAACAGTTGCTGCTGTTTTGTAACTGATTATGCTATTGAAGAGTTCTGTCAATTTATAACTGTAACATTTAACCACAAAGAAATGTCTATACTGTACAGTGCATGTATATTGGAACATTCACTTTAACATCTCTATGAGTTGCAATGTAAGTCCAGATGTTAAGTTGAACAAGTCCACTTATTTGGCAGTGTAAGATTCAAAGGAACTGAATTTTCAAATGTACTTCAGAATTAAGAAGGAAAATTAACCTACCTTTAGAAAAGAGCATTACAGCATCATCATGTATCTAAATGCCATTGTATTTTGGTAGGGTATTCTGTCTGGAATGGAGCGCAACAAACATGATAAACATGTACAGATTTCTGGCAGTGCGTCACTTTTCTACATTGTGAAAGGTAGCAAGAAGGACAGAATTACTCATTCACAGAAAAGGTAAATACAGAAGTCTCATTTTTGGGGCCAGCAGTACATATTTTGTCTTACAGAATATGAAATTGAACTTTTTTCAAATTTTTCAAAGTTTCCCTGAAAATCTCTCCAAAGAGGTGTTTTAGAATAGTGTCGTAATTATTTTTCAACAAATTACAGTTATGCTTGCACTGAGTTTTACTGCAACATTCACTAAAAAGCGAGACAATTATTACTGGTCCCTGCTTTCTCCCATTAAGTTAACATCTGTCTAAAGAGGAATATTATTACATAATTTTTAACCAGAATTTAAAGAAATGACTCAAAGTTTTTTTGTTGAGTGGGATATACTTTATCTACTTGTATTGCCTTACTATATATTACCTTAATACCTTTGTATATGTAATGAAAAACTGTAGTGAGCAAATGTAGATAGCAGTAGTGTCCACTTCAACCAGCTATTTGAGATATAGCAATTGCCATTGCTTTGGGCAAGTGGGTGCTTACTCTGGTTCATTTGATTGACCACAGTCTCTATAATCCCTTATAATAGTGCTATATTACATCAGCTATAATAGTCCTTAATATAGCACTTATTGGCTGTCTGGTTAGCGCACTGGTGAGCAAACTCACTTCTCACCAATGCAACCCGGGTTCAATCCCATCCTGGGTAGTATCTGAGATAATAGGTGGTCACCAGATCGCTGACATCTGCACGATCAGTTCAGAAGCTTGAATGACCTTATGTTTGTTGTAATTTGTATCTTGCTGACTTTAAATAAAGATTATTCTTACTAGAATTTCAACATGCAGTGTGCTAGAGTTGCAATAAATTTCAAGAACTTGAATCTACAATCCTTGTACAGTAGTCGGAACGTAACAGTTGTCAAAATTTGCGTATATCGTGCGTATAACGTGCGTGCAACGTGCGTATAACGTGCGTGCACTCATCGTGTATTTTGTCAATCGTATATCGTGTATCATATCGTATCATTCATCGTGCAACGTGCACCATATACTATACACGATATACGATTCGCGATGCACGATAATCCATACGGTATAATGCATTATTCGATGGTGTATTTCGTAGTTTATCGTTTTACTTAGCGTGCACATCTCCCCCAAAAAAGTGCTGATTTCAGTTTATATTATTTGGTGTAGTTGTGAGCGGGAAAGACTTCCGGGACAGGTCGAAGACATTTTCACCTCATATCCGAAATTTAGGTCTATTTTTGCAACGGAAAGGACATCTTTTTTATCTAAACTGCTGTTGTCAATGCATTCCTTAAAGTGCAGCAGACAAGGTACGCCTGTATCGAAGCAACATATCGTGGGTATGATGTTAACAAGTGTTTTATTGGCTATATGCAAATAATACGCCGAATCAACTACACTTTTACGAAAATATTTAAAGTCCGAAGCAATCCAAAACGTCCCCAAAACAAAACGTCCCCAGACCAAAACGTCCCCCCATATGACCAAAATGTCCCCTATACTGCCTGATTGGAATAATATATCCGTTAGCTGACATAAAGAGAAAGGTAATTAGGTATTGTCTTTGACTGAATAATTAGTTTGAGTCTCATCAAATGCCTCATTGTCATTCAAAACAGGGTCTGAATATTGTCCAAAATTAATTAAGGCCTCCAGCTGGCCCTTTGTGCGTTGTCCTCTACTCCTGCCTACCTGTTTGAACTTGAGGCTGGGGTTCGCCCCTTAGACTGGGGCGCCAGGAATAGATTCTCAAATATTGAGCGAAAGTCAAGGTTTTGGTCAGTGAGATCATAAAGCACGGCTATTTTGTAAGATCCTCCTACAAGTGCCCTATGAAAACAAAATGATCAAATCTGACATACCGCATCTCGCAAAGTTAGAAACTCAAATGATAGATCAGATATTTTTATTCTGGACATCTACATATATACACAGATGGGTCTAAAAATCCAGGCTCTGGTATATTAGCTTCAGCTGTTGTAATCCATCTAAACATGTATGTTGCCATCATAGGAAGATTGACAAATTATTGTTCCATTTATCAGGAATACTCTATAACCTGTTCCTGCATTTATACCAGAAATGATAACAATAGACACTGCATTGAGCTGTCTTTTACATCATCAACCTAAAAAACTTGCTATATTGTATATATTTTCAGATTCACTATCATCTCTGTTCTCAATGAAATAAAAAAACAGTCATTCTAGACCAGAGTTATTGAATACATTATTATTATTCATAAATTTTATCAATGCCTAAAAACAGGCTTACCAGTTACCATGTTATAGTGCCCAGCTCATGTAGGTTTATGATAATATCTGGTAATGAGAGCAGATGATGCAGACAAAAGGGGCCTGGTTTAGGGGCCATGCATGATCCAGGACATACCATACTCACCCACAGAAATATATGCCGGGATTCAAACCACTATCCTGGATGGATGGTGTAGAGAATTGAAACTTAAAACAAACACATTTTGCCGCAAAACAGTGCGACCTGGCCGTCCTATGGGATACTTGACAAATTACAAAATGGACAAATCAATCACACGTCTTAGGCTGGGCGCAAACTTACTACCAACCAGCTCGGGTTGGTACATACTTTGGGTTGACCAGGTTTGCATCTAGTGCATTGTAAAATGTAACACCCCTCACTGGCTATTTGACTGCATAGCTTTCACCACACAGAGACTAAAATTCAAGCCAGAAATGAATAAGCTTGGACTTGCATGGTTTCACTATTAATGATTATTCTCAGTCTAAGAAAAGCCCTAAGTTAATGTGTATAAAGGTTGTTGGAGAATAACATAGTAGACTGTCAAATGACTGATAAAATTAGTTATCTAATTTACTCCAATTGCTATCAGACCCCATCCTGTAGGTCACTAGTCAAAATCCTAAACAATTTTTGTATAAATGCAATTTTTTACATTCAGTTAGTACTTAGTATTTTAATTGTAGTAGTAAACATGCTGTTTCACTGGTTAGTGGGTGTTGATTTAAATTGGCAACCCAAAACATAAAAATTCAATCTTGTTATTATTTAGCAAATCATAGTCTGCACATAACAGAAATTAGCAGGGAGTGACGGGTGACATGTTGGTAGGGGTTGCCCAACCACTGTACCTGTTACATGCCTGTTTCAGTTATAAAATACTGTAACTGTAATTTATATCTTATATATAATTTAATACTGTATGGTAGTTTGCACTGTCAGTATGGCACCATATAATATTATAATTAAACAAATTTTCACTGGCTATTAATTATCTGTAATATGTTGGGGACGGAGGGGGTAGGGGGGCGGGTTCAGGATAAATGTAAGCCGGTTTCTACTTACAAACCTACTTGTACTACCTCCAATTGAATGAAACATCAACCCTTTTATCATGATCAGTAAGTAGATCCTTGCAGGTTTGGACTGGCCACTGGCCATACAGATGCTACATCTGATCACCTGCATCTTTCTTACCAGTTTAACTATAACAAACTCTTACTCTCTTACTTCAGAAGGAGGCACATAGAAAAAATTGATTTTAATCAAGTTGTATACCTTGAAATAGGTTTTATCAGATTTGTAATATATATCAGTCTTGTGAGAACCCTCACACTTAATTAATAATTGTATTTTAGTATTACAAGTAGTTCTTTTACTGAAGATCCTAATTAAATTAAGTAGTAAGTTCTGCAAAGAGCTCATTATTTAAGTATACAATAGTATAATATCACTAAAAGAGTACCATAATCATGTTGTATAAAATGAATAAAACATTTTAAAAAATAAGATTTCTTTTAAGGCTAAGATGGCAAAATTGTGCTTGTGTGGACTTCCCGTAAAGCCAGTGATACCGGCTAACACCTATTTTTTTGTAGTTTTATTTTTGAACACCTCTATATTAATTGTGTGTAGTTTGTAATCTTAATAGCTTAATAAAGAAAATAATATGAAAATCACATCTATTACTAAGTCACAATTTACTATGGTCTCAGTAGACCGGTTGTATAGTTATGTAGTCATATAGTACTTCTGACACTGATCTCCTCTGGTTATAGTTTCATAAATTGAAACCATTTTAGAAATCTTTCAAAGGGCCTTTTTTCCTGTAAGTGTGGCAGAGGTGGTGCTTGAACTCTGTCCGGTTTATTAAATTTGTTCCTCATCTCTGATAGTTTCCTTAAAATGCCTAGCTTACATCAATTTGAACAAATATAGATCTTTTAAGTTCTTTCTACATATCTAAATTCCAAAATAACTAAAACAAAACATGAGTACCATCATTGCTGAGCTCTATTCTGCAGTCTCATAGTTATTGAGGTTTTTGAAACATGTGAGGTTACACCCCCTTTATAAATATAGAGTGTTGCTTAGCTCTTTCATATTGTTGTCAGTCTTCCATCAAATTATTTGCTAATGCTACATGTGTATTCCAAGAACAATTTTTCCAAATGATCTACTACATGTATAGTATAAAAGTAAAAGGTAAAGTGCTTTTTTTATTATAGTGTCACCCCTATTTAAAGGGCCAGCCATTTCTGACTTATGAGAGACTTTTTGAGCACATGTACCTCCCGAATCCTACAATTTAATGCCAGGCACCAGGCAGGTAGGCATACGGTAACCATTATTTAACTAGCTGGCGGCTCACCAACCAGCTATATCAGAATGGACCCCTGGTGGGCTTCGAACCTTCGACCTCCCACTCCAAAGGGGGATGCCTAAACCACTAGACCAAGGGAGACGGTATATGTACATGTGTTACCACCTCATAATATCATCAGACTTATGTACATAGGATATGCAAACAAAATCTAAATGCTATTATCTCATAGCCTTTATACTGATGAAACTACTTATGTAAAAAATGCCATCAGATAAATTAGATATTGGAATGTACATCATTTTTCTGCCCAGTAATTAACCATCCATTGATGTTCATTGTATCTTCTTCATCATCAGTATGTCAAATAAACATATAATTCCATATAAGATTATATGTTTCATGTACATACATGTATATGTTAACACCATATATGGCATTTTGAGACTGTATAATCTAGGCTGTGAGATGTGTCTTCTCCAGGGTTCTAATTGAATCTGCTATCCACCACTGGATGCAGAGTTGTGTCATGCAATTGGACCATTCCATTATTCTACAGAGGGTCCAAAATAATTTTGCAAATGATTTTTAATCTGTTTTTTTGGTTCATTTCCTAGAAAGTTTTATAAATTTTATCCCAAAATGGGTGAGAAAATTTATAATACATAACAGTCTGTTTAATTTTACTTTAAATTTATTACTACCCCAATAAAGTATTACTCAAACCACCTCAACAGGGGTTCTGAATCTAAAAGAATGGTAGCAGTGACATAAAGTATATGAAACTGCGTGCCAAGAATTAAACTACATTGAAATAAAGATTAACTTTAATAACCCTCTTCACTCTAGAAAATATCACTGTTTCCTAGAGGTTCATTTTTTCTATGTGTTTTTATATACCCCACCTATAGAATAGGCCCACTAAAACACAATATAAAGTAACATGATATAAAACTTTACATAGAATTAATCACCATAGTCCACAGTACATAAATACTGCATTGCGCTTTAATTATCTTCTCTCCTCTAAGAATAATCTTGGATTTCTAGAGGGACATTTTTCACTTTCGGGCTACCAGAAAAAACCTAAATATTGTTCAAAACTTTTTTCTATTAAAACATTGGTCAAAATTAGGGGCTGTATAATCATCACAACTATAAATACTACAAAATAACATTAAAAACCCCGTTCCAAATGCTTGATTTATTCGAAACGCCATTTCAAGCTTTCAGTTTCTTCAATGTCAATTTACCCCACCCACTTGACACCCATCAACATATCAATTCAAGGTTCCAGTATAAAATTATTATACTTGAACACGGTCCTAAAAAGTGTCTTTAATGTAGAATTTATTTAACGAAAAGTGTAGATGGCAATTAACATTAATTACGCCCGTTTTCTCGCACATCGGGATCAATTTCCTGCCAAAGTCACTCCGACAGGTGTTCAAATTTGACACATACTGTGATATGAAAACTGTGGATCTTTGACACTTATCGATGTCATTTTTTATTGTTAAGGTATGAAACTTCTAATTGATCTTATTCTTTCGGTCTGATTAAAAGGTCTAAGTCTAGATAAAATGTGAAATCTCAAAGTGATCGTATAACGTGTCAGGAACCGTTATATAGTATTCCTGAACGTGTATAATCCGTTTATCGTGTAGCGTGTGCTTCGTACATCGTGTATATCGTGTATCGTTCTGAATCGCTCATCGTGTATTTACCGAACGTGCAACGTGCGTCTAATGTGCGTGTATCGTGCGCACATCGTGCGTGTATCGTGCACACCGTGTGACAACTGTTACGTTCCGACTACTGTAAACTGAATGAGTTTCACTGTAATTTGTTTTTCTCTAGGAGAGTGATAGCGTGTTTACTAGATGCGATGGAGCGACATATGGCAGAACATACTGTAAGTACACTTATTTTGGCTTCTTTAACATATAAAAAAATATTGGCAGTTTGACAGCAGGACACTGTTTGGTGTGTATCAATGTTAAAAGTATTCAATCATTGAATGAGAAAGACCACAATGTAGTTTCATTTTGCAAAAATCTGATACTTTGAAAAAGTTTAGAAGTTTCTGCTCTTTTTAGTTATTACTACATTTTTAGTTGGTGTTCTTGTTAAGGATACTCTTTTATTATCATTTCACAATTTGTAGTTCACTGTATTAAATGTTAAACGCTTCTGATTACTTGCCAGATGCAGGGCTGCTTTCCCCTGGTCTTGAAAAACCTCCACATTTTGCTCAATTTTATTGAAGTTTTAATTGTATTCTCTCAATTCAGGATTTACGACTGAAGCAAATTCCTGGGGAAGCTCTGAGATTACTATTGTCTGTATTGTAAATGATGTAACAGTTTCAGTGTATTTTTGCTAAGTTTTGTTGTCTTGATTTTCACAGATGATGAGGAATGGCTGCTTGACACTGTGTCATTTCAACATACCCTATGAAGTGGTAAGCTATATCACTGACCTTGCTAATATAGCGATAACAGTTTTGTGATTTTGATATTTGTGACTGTATATATGGTTTTAAATGGTCGCAAATATTTCTAACATCTATTGTGTTAGCCGGAGCTGTTAAAACGTCTTGTGATCATTAAAAACTGTATATACAGTTGAAAATGTCAAAAGCACTAATTTGTTAACCATATTCTAACACAGAATGTGTTAACATGTGAAAATTAAAACACTGTTCAATTTTCCGACTGTATACGTTATTTAACCTTTGAAAATCAATTAGAAACAACGTTATAAGGAAAATGCGTTGGAAATTTTTGTAATAGACTTGTCTGTCTGAAAACTGGGACAGTACCTTTAATTGTTCAGAGAGGATTCCTTCATTACAACAAAGACTGCAGATCTTGATCTGATTAAAGTCTTTTTCTATACATGTACATTTTGTGAAAGTAGGAGAGGTGATTGTGAACTTCAGTTATTGACAAAATTTGGGGGTTGACCGCAAAACTGTAGTAACTTATATGAAATAAAGAAGGACTTCAACATTTTTGCTGTCAACCTTCGATATACATAAATACACTAATAACATTCAAATGAGAGGAGAGTTGTTGTATGGTGGTAAATTGGTCAGTGTTACACATGTTGGTAAATATAACATCAAGACAATAAGCATCAGTTTTATTCATTTCTGCTTCATGATTTATTTTAAATAGATAGTAATGTAGAATGTAAGAAAGCTTCATTAGCAAGAAAAGATACATAACAACCTCTAAAAGATTTGGCACCAGTTTATGCATCTTATATATGGATCCACAGAAGACTTAGAAAATGCAGATGCTTTTTTTGATTTATAAAATTGTTGAAAATCAAAATGTTTGTTATATATATTTCAGTTGTACTGCTATAACCGCTTGGTGCGGATACTGCTACAGATGTTACGCAGGGACTACAATGATGACTTCCTGTTGAGGATAGGGATCTTCCTGCTCAACAGTCTAGCGTGCCAGGTGGAGGGTGAACACAAACAGATCCTTGGGCAGTCAGGGGTTGTTGAGGTATGTTACTGTCTGTACTCACTTGATATAAACTATGTGACCCAATTCCATCACGGAGTATTTAAGGTGGCTGAGTTGTGTTCACTAAGCTGCATTGTCCGCCTCCATCGCCAAGTATTTAAGGTGGCTGAGTTGTAATAAATTAACTGCTCATTGATTGAGGGTCGTGTGGTCGAGACCTGGTACCACCATGCCTCTATGAAAAAGGCGGCAGTTTTTTTAAAGAGGATGGGAGTCTTGTATTGGTACCTCTGAGGATTGATGCTCAGGGAAACTGCCCTCATGCAAAAAACTCGAAGACTTCCAGAAGGGGCGTGAAATCTAAAGAAAAAAATACTAATGTTTATAATGTTGGAATGTTTTTTTTTATTGAAGATGAAACCTTTTTGTTTTAGTCTGACTGAATTGTACAATAAACAAAACAGGTATTTAAAGTTGTTATTTGTTTGACCCAGATAATGAGCAACATCATAAAGCTTAAGGTGGAGCATAAGATCTGTGATGAAATATTGGAGGTTTGCTGGAGTACGTTGTGGAATGTCACAGGTGAGTATTGGTAGAGTATTTCTTGGACAGAACTGTTAAGGTTTGCTGGTCTAATTTTTGGAACGTAACAGGTAGATCAGAAAACTAGAGACTGGACATTTTACTGACATACTGAAATTTGGCTGTGATAATTTAGTAGACTATAATAGGCAAAAAAAATAGGCATATCAATGTAGACTAGGGTATGTAGGACAGAAGATCTGTGGTTGAAAGTTGGGTTTTTGGCATGAATATATCATGAAAATTTACTCTTGGTATGTTTGATAAGAAGCTGTCAAAATCCAAGCCTGATCCCGACCAACCAATTATTCCCTTCAATAACTTTTTTGTTCTTCACTCTAGGACTCGAGACAGATGTGTCGATTTCAGTTATTACATACGGCTAAGGAACGGACGTGTTTGCAATTCGAACGAATGACAAATAAGCATTTGCTTACATAACTTTTTGTCCTTAACAACAAAAAATACGTCTTATTCCTCCATTTTGAACGATAATACATTAAAACTCTGCTTTAAAACCAGCGATACATGAATCACGTCCGACTCCCTGATTAAGGATCTTGACCCATCATACAGTGATGATTCTCATAGTTAAACTTCCTCTGGTTTACTATTCCCTCTGGCAGGTTTCAACATTTATCAGTTTCTTGTGGGAAAAGTGATTTAACTGACTGAAATATCCTGAAGTCAAATGTTATAAACTGTCCCTTCATATCTGAGATGCTTTATAACTTGTGGAGCAATAAAATGTGTGTTTTTCTCTGCCTTTTAGATGAAACGGAAACAAATTGTGTTAAATTTATGGACCAGGGAGGCATGTATCTTTTCCTGGACTGCTTTAAGGTGAGGACTTTAACAGCTACATAATGAATACTAATTTCCATATACATGTATATATTTAGTAGTTCATGTTCATACCTGATACTTGTATTGGTTTGTTGTTACTGAAAATTTATTTGACGGCTTTGAGCATGGAACCAGTAATTCCATAAAGTTCTGCTGGTGCTAGTGATCCATTTGGTTGTACCCTTGCTTAGCTGATAGCAAGTGCTTTTGCCTCTGCTGCCAGTGTAGATTATGATCAGCTTACACATCCATGCTGACTGATCATGATCTGCACTGTTCCCTGCTAAGTCTGTAACTATCGGTGCGCATCCTTTTGAAGGTACGGTATAAATTGTAAAGACAGACAATTAGTGTCCCTTGTTTGGTACAGGATTGCTTGCCACCAGCAGTACTCAATGATTTTATTTCTTATAATCAGTAGGGATGTAATCGATTCAAACTATATCGATATATC
>JAFMSR010000006.1:20405651-20424366 GCA_022818135.1 Saxidomus purpurata
CATACCCGATCGGGGTATCTGCAGTTTTCACCAGTGCTGGAAAATCTTATATTACATCCCCCAAGTAATATGACTCTCATGAATTACATGTGACGTAGCGTTATGAACATTGTGACGTCACTTCCACAAACAAAGCATCTGAATATCATTTGTTTATATATCATTCTGTATTATTTTGATACGTTTGCATTTAGAAATCTGTTTTAAAGTACAAGACGGTATGCAAGAAAAGTTTCTATCATGAGACATTTGGTTCAGATGGGAATATCCGTCACCTTAATTTTTCATTGCAATTAATTCTTAAACTATGTCTTTTGACTTTCATCTAAGGACATTGAGAAGATAAAATGTGTTTTCTGTGTCTTGTCACGTTGTTTGACACTTTCAAGCTTACGATGAGTATACTGTAACGGGCACCGCCTTAATTATCTATAATTAGAGAGAATAAAGTACGGTTAAAGGTTCTAATCCGGCCCGGCTACTTAGGACCAGGCTATGTAAACGGACTCACAAATTGATATTGAATTTGATACATTTATAGAGGATCACCCCTAGCTGTAAGCCTTGTTCAAAGGTTGGATACTGGTAGGAAGTTCTACTACATTTATTTCTCAATCTCATATTTCGTAATCAATAGTATCACATTTTTTGTTTTATATGTTTAGAGATCGAAAATACATTTGTTCGCGTACCTTCTACTCATATTAAGAAAGATATAAACCTTTGAAGAAATTGATGATAAAAAGTTCAGCTAAACTCAGGTGCTACCTTGATTATTTAGGCAGCTGACATAACAACCTAAAAATCAAGATTTCGTGACTTTCTGTGTGTGTTACTAAGATGATGTAAGAAATATGTGATTGGCTATTAGCGATGCGCGTTCCAATAAAATGCGACGTAGCATCAGACGACATTTACCAGACGTCCATGTATATGTATCTGTGTCGGTCATTTACATTCACGAGGTTAAAAGGTAAAAAGTAGGTAACTTTACAGGCCTATTGTTAAGCATTGCTTAATTTCATTCACGACTGAGACGTTAGACAGTAATCATATCTATAATATGTTGTCGTGAGAAATCTGAAATTTGCATAAAAATGACTGGATTTAAAAGAAATTGCTGTGTAATATAATAGAAAAGGTATACAACTTGAAAAGCAGATTTCACCCCGTATTTCATTTCTTTCACGCGAAACCGCATTGACGATGCTGAGTTTCGAACTCTTGACGGTATGTATATCAGTGCCTCATGTCCTGTTGGAAACAGCAAGGGACTGACTGTGGGCGATTCCTTTGCTCATTGCTTCCGAGAAAGAGAAGCATTTCAAAGGCTCTGTGGATCTTTTAGCAAGTCAGAGTTCAGTTTTACATAATGATCTAACTTATATGTATACCAAATAGAGTTCTGAGTGAGAGCGGTCTCTTGATATCGGTAGTTCGTCGTCCTTCATTTCCAACAATTTTGTCCTACGATTTGCTAGATTACTTGTGTAATATTTGTGTTAAGGCTTTCTGGTTTTTATATAGGAACTTTGATTTTTTTTCTCCAAAATTCGTTTGAATATTTGAATAAAACTTTGTAGAAATTGAAAATCGGCCGTAAATGCTCGAGTCACATTGTGCGTGGATTATAACAGGATAAGCATGTTTTTGTTAAAAATGGATTGGACTAGTTGTTTAAAACTGAGCAGAAATGTTCACTGTTCTAAGAAAATGCAGACGTGCAGGTTTCAGTCAAATTACTTGTAGCTTACTAGAGTTAAGGGTCTTAGTACATGTAACTGTTCTTATAAACGCTATGCAGAATTTTGAAAATTGTTTTCCTATAAATGATGCGGAGTATCTGAATTAAAGTTGGTAAAATATCAAGTTCTCTGAGGGAATTCTAGTCTTCAAGTTCCGATCAGAATGCTTGTGACATACTCGAGTTAGGGCATATATAATATTTTTATATAATCTATAAAGAAACTTTAAAACTATGTTGTCAGAATTGAATTTTATTTGACACCCAAATTACCTACTGACTCTCTACCAAAAAATGCTCACTATAGAAAAAGGGGCTCAAATGGGATCATGCTGTTTTCTCTATGTAATTCATGTAGAAGATTTAATATGCCATATCTGTAATTTAAATAGTTTTGAGTATTTAAGAAACAATTCCGGTAAATATGCGAAGTAATATGATAAAATGTAACACGGTGTATCAGACAGGGCGCTTAAGGAATACCAAAGTTATGGTCCATGGTACAGTAGATTGAATATTCAATATATAAAATTTAAATTCAATTTCTCTGAAAGTGGTTGCCAAATTTAATTTCATATCACACTTATAATAAATAAATGATTCTACACTTTTTGGCAATCGAAACAGTAAATGTGGAATTGCCTTAAAGCATATGAGCATACACGTTCGGTGCATAATCCATATGACCAACTCTACTGTCAACAAACTCACAAACGTTGCTGTAAAATTACTTGTTTCAGTGGATCTGTAGATTCTCCCTATTTCTGTGTCAACAACTTTTTCCTCATAGCTATTGTCAAAACATATGGCCTCATCTGTTATCTGGAGCACAAGTTACCTATATGACACATGCAAGTAACACAACATTTACTAACAAAAGACGCTAAGATTAAGACAGATTTAAAAAGCCGAAAGTTTTTAAATTTCTAAGTTTTGCTGGTCGTTTTGAGACATTTACGCATTAAATGGCAGCTTCATTATTTTGTTAACGATACTTTTAATGTTATCCGAAAGTGAAAAAAAGGTGCGCAAGAATCATTTAACACTTTAGAAAGATGTATTTGACTTTCGTCATGTCATTTAGTGGCTTCCGGTACAGTCTACCTTGGCAGCAGGATTTTTTCGTGACGGGTGGTGGATTTTTTATGTATAGTCAAGTGGTACTGATAATCTTTCGTAATAGGTTATAACATAGGATGGAGATAGGTTACGAGTTTCAGCTCAAATACCCAATAACTATCAATTCGGCTTACAGAAATTTAAATTGACTTAAGTCGTTCAAACTGTATTATCAAAGGTATCACTGTACACAGGTATGCTACTTTCTAAAGACCGGCTACTCAACGATGTGCTTTGATTAATACCGGTCACTATAGCACTAAAGTACTCTATGGTACTGTAAAATATTTGAGTACTGTAAAGTACTGCAGTGCTCTATATTGCTGTAGTACTCTATACTTCTGATTAGGCTGTTGTACTCCATATCTGTATTCTTCTAAATTTAGTATTAGCGGCCCCTTGTGTGCACCGGACCGAAACTATTTCCTGTTTTGTGAAGGGGACAATACATGGATGCTACAGAGCAAGTTTGGGTTTAAATATACGGATCCAATCTGCAGATATTGATTGAAAGCGATTTTGAAATTTGAACATTGTTCTAAGTAAAAAAGGAACATAACTTTGAGAAAATATAAGTCAGAGTTATATGCCTTCGTATGTGAACATGTCTTATGATCACAACGTTATTTTAAGTTTCAGAAGAATATATAATTATTATTTATCATTTCCAGAGATATTCAAGGAAAACACTTCGGAACGCGACGGGACGGGACAAAGTGATTCCTATACCTCCCTAACTATGTTTAGTATAATTACTATATTTTACAGATTTTTCACACAACCAGCATTACTGGATAGGGTATCTACTTCTTTCTTGTTCTAGGCACCACATAGTTTTGTCTTGCCATTGTTGTTCAAAGGGTTGCTAAAGGAAACTTGTTTCCTGAACAAAAGAGATCATTGCTCGCAGAAACACTTGCCGTCGACTAGGAAAAGGTAAAACATTGCTAGTATTATTCATTTAACTTACAACTTGATACTGAGATTGATATTACGACTATACTACGACATAATGTTCGAAATATCTTGATACAATACCCGTGTTAGTGGCCATCTTAATTTAGAGGTCACATACATACCTTCAGTGTCTGTTACTGGTGACTTTGATAATAAATACATTCACTTACTTTAAAAAACAAATTTTTATAGTTTAATCAATCATGTATTCAATTTGATTTAAAAACAGTTCTCGAAAGGATTATAATAGTAATAGATTTAAATATTTACAGAAAACAATTATCACCAAAGAAAGCTTACATTATGAGAAAGTCGAGGAGTGAAGTGAACGTAAGCACAGTAAAGCTTAACAGCTAAAAATGAGATATCAGGTGATTATAAAGAGAATGGAACAGTTACAGCGTATGAAGAATTTTTCAAGACATATAAAATTTGGAGAAGACGAACGCTGTTGATGATGACGAAACATTTGAAAACAAAGACAACGACATGTCTAAGGAAAAAGGTCTACGAGTATAAGTGAAAGATCATTTCATTTCTGCTATTGAACCTGTTCTGTATAAAATGTAACAAGTAATCAGTCTATCAAACGATATGCCGTAATGCCTCACATGACGCCAGTACTGGTTTTTCCAGGAAGCGGACTCGAGAGTGACTCGATAAGCTGTAAGCTTTCGTCACAATCGAGATAAAATAAATTAGTATAAACTAAACGAAAATATTATAACACATTATTTATTTGAAAAAGAACTTTGGTTTCTCAGATACGTAAACTTGTATGCATATCATTCAGTGGAAAAAATATTTTTGTCAGCATGGATTTTGTTAAATTGTCAGTAATTAGAACAGCAAGGTTTGTCATTTTTACTTATTAAATAATTAATGTTTCGTAGGTTGTTATTTCATCTTTTTGTCTCTTTGGAATTGTCAAAAGACAATCCGTTTATTTGCACAGTGTGTAACAATTGTAAAATTCAACATACGGTAAAGTAAATATACAGGATTGAAACATAATAGAGTCATATACAAAGTATAGCATAGATATATTCCATGCATTTGATACAATTTTATATGAGCAAAAAGTTGTTGAAAGGTGTTTTTAAAGTTACTGAAAGCAAATGCTGTTGTTTTTTGTTTCAATTATCTAAATACGTGTGTGCAACCATTAAATCATAGTATCGTGTATTAGTAATAACTATGAAATTTCTGTCGGCGATAACTAAGGAAAAACGTTTTGTATATACATGTACAGTAAGCTATTAGACTAAGTACAGTAAAGACATGCTCGTTAATTGTAACTAGGGACAACAAAGAAAGACTTTTCACTGTATCAGAATACATGTAATAATTCGTAAAATTTAAAGCAGGTGAAATATGGATCGACGTACTTTTGAAGAAGTTAGTATAAGAATAAAATCGCTCTTAATTAATAATTGTATATTGCTTTGAAACAACTATTACGTGTGTGTGCATTCAGAACGTCATAATGCGGTGTCCTCCAAATAAATGTCATTATGTATGTTTCCGTACTTTGTGTCCTTTCGCATATGTAAGTAGATATATATTGTTTTCATTGTTCTCTTGTCGATTTAACTGGTCAATGATCTCTGTATTTTCATTCTTTAAGAACATCACCATTGAACAACTATAAGTGCTTGGCAGAAAATCACCTGTTCATTACCAATGATGCTGTACTTCAGCCAGTCTGAGCATTGACATAACCTTGGGCTGTACACCATCGTTTCCAGTTCAGTAACAACTGATTGGCATACTTTACTTGTTTAATCTTGGGCATGCTCAAAAGTAAAGCAGCGGTGTATATAACCAATGTCTCTGGTAACTGACCATCCCACATTCAACCAATTACTTATTTATGTGTCCTGTGTTTTGCTTGTGTCTATATTATTACGTTTGTGTTTTCCTTTACCTTTTCCCTTTTGTAAGCAAAGACGGAGCCTTTATATAATTAATATTTAGGCTGCAATGTGTACATTGTCTGCTGAATTTTCTCATAGTTTTGGGGATTTTAAAGAAATAACTAACATACTGTTGAAACGGTCCTTAAACCGCACGAAAAAATGTGAACCAAATACCTTTGGTTAAACCCTGTGTTTGTTTTATGTTATCTTGTATTAAAAGTATTGTGTCAGGTATCTTCGTTAGAGTTTTGCATGCCAATTAATTCTTTAACATTAAAACTATGTCTTCTGAACTTTCAGCGAAGGGCATTGAGATGAACAGTGTGTTTCTTGTTACTTATCACTTTGTTCGACACTGTCATACTTACAGTGATTATACAAACGCTGATAAAAGTAAAATTTGGATTAAAATCTAATTGCTTAACTTCATTCCCTTCTTAGATCTAAGACAGTAATCATATCAGTGAGATACTGTCAAAGATAGCCATGTCCATGTAAATAGTAAGCAAGAAATGTGTGTTGGGGATTTTATCACTTGATGAAGGTTATGTTTTTAAGATCGTTGGTGGTGTCTTCAAAAACAACATTCGTACAGTACATTCACACAACACAATTGACACGCGTTATAAATTAGCTTAACTTAAAACTATAGTTGTTCTTTTTGTGTTAAATAAGCATAAAAATGGCTGGATTTAAAATAAATTGTTGTGAAGCGAAAAAGTTAAGAATAGCTATTGTTTTATTTGGTGGCTTTCTGGTTCATTTAGCTCTTGGAGCCATTTATACATTTGGTAAGTTATGTATACTTTTGCTTTTATGCATAGAGTACTTCGTACATTTCTTAACTGTATTCTCAATTAACTGCTCCTTCATTTGAACTTTGTGAGGATTTAAAGCTACCCGGGACGGACAAAGGAGAATTGTTTTTCTTTACCACTATTTACTAACTTAAAAACAAAAACACAGTACAGTAATTAACATAACAGAACAGAACAGAATTTTATTAACGTAAGACTTGAACATACACAGTTCCGCGTCTGCAATAGACACTATAACAGAGGGCCAAATTAATCTTACAAAGTGAGACATTCATGTCACTAATCGCTTCCTCCAATTGTTTACCTATTTCAAATGTTTCGAACACACCGCCCTTAACCCTTACCCTGCTGGCAGCACGGGACCGGTGCAGATCATGGTCAGCCTGCACATCTCCAAACTCTATGAACAATTAATGATAATGGTCCAAATCAAATTCAGGACAATATGGGTAAGGGTTAAAAGTGCTTTGTCTGATACATACATTAAACAGATCAGGTTCTACCTATAATTTGATGAATATCACATATTAGTATGGTTATTTAGGTTATAAAACAAAATCTACCATATTTATGTACAGGAAATTTCGCCCCGTATTTCATTTCTTATTTACGGAACCGCACTGACGATACCGAGATTAGAACTGTTGACGGATTGTGGATTCAGGCCTCGGGTTCCATTGGAAACTGCATAGGTCTGATTGTAGGCGGTATCTTTGCTCACAGATTTGGAGCAAGAGTGGCAACTCTTATAGGCTCTGTAGTATTCTGGTAAGTCTGAATTCAGTTTTACCTAGTCTTGTTTTATATGTATTCCTAGAACGTCTAAAGATCAGCTGATGAATGTTTTTGATCTCTTAATGTCAGTAGCACATCGGCGTCCACCGTCAGCTATATTGTAAAAACATCTGTCTGATTGCTCTTGGAATACTATAATTATGGCCCTATGGTTTTCCTAAATACTCTGCATAGAAACTTAAATGCTATTTCTCTAAAATGCGATTGAATATTTGAATAAAACTTTGTAGAAATGTTAACAGTTGTATGGAAACGCGGCCATGCATGCCTGGGTCAAATTGCCTGTGAAATATAGTACCAACAATGGCCTTTAGTTTCTTTCCTTATTCTAAAAGAATGATTTTTTCTCTTATTGTTTGTTTATAATTGTTTTGGGGTATTTATACGAGAGTTATGCATTGAGACATATATGAAATTTTCACGTAATCGTTCTTTACTAAACGTTTTTAAATGAACATTATCCCTTGAACAACAAGGGTCTTAATGAGACTTGGCTGTTTTCTCTAAACATATAAACATATTAACACAATAGTCAGACTATCATTTAAGTTGGTATAAATATATACATGTACCTATTTCCTTAAATAGAGTTGGCCCCTTTCAAACTGATACCTTCAAGTTAATACACACCCCCTTATAGATGTTCATCAACATGTAGTACAATGTACCATGTTCATTTAATGTTTGTTTTATTGTAAAGAGCGATGTTGATATATTCGTAAAAAAATATCAACTTGGATTAGTGTGGACTGAAGTTGCCTAAAGTTTAAACCTAAGTTTATCAGTTCAAACAGTAGATTTTAATTTCCAGTAAGCGTCAGTTCTAATAAGGTACTTTATCGAAGCATACATGTAAATTCAATAATTGAATTTCTAACTCTAATGTCGAAACACAAAAAATAAATATAACTAATTTAATGTCAAATCATTTGTTTCAGCGGATCTATAGCTTCGACCTATTTCAGTGTAAACAAATCTTTCATAGTTCTTGTCATAACATATGGCCTAATGTGTTATCTTGGGCACAAACTTACGTATGGGACACCTGTGCAAACCGCTATTAAGGTAAGCAACATTTCAACACGGGGACACCTGTGCTAACCGCTATTAAGGTAAATAATATTTCAACACAGGGACACCTTGTGCAAACCGCTATTAAGGTAAAATAACATTTCAACACAGGGACACCTGTGCAAACCACTATCAGGGTAACACAACATTTCAATGTTCCCAAAAATGTTTCACCAATTGTAAAGGCCAGAAAGTTCAGGCTTTTAAATGTACGTTTTCTTCTTCAGTATTTCACCATAACAAATTATTTCCATGTAATTTGGACCTTAAAATGATGGTATACAAGAACCATTTAACACTCACAAGCATTTGGTATTCATCCTGTCATTTAGTGGCTTCCTGGACATTCAACCTTGGCAGCAGGACTTATAGTTAGCGGAACAGGTGGCGGATCTTTAATTTTCAATCAAGTGGTTACAGCTTACATAAACCCTGACAATCTCTCGCCAGATTTGGTAACAGAAGATGGTGATAGGTAAGATCACAGCTTGATACATCCATTCACTTTTAATTCTACTCGCCACCAGTGCATACATGTACGCATAGAAGTATGGCCTAGTACCACCAAAACGTAATTCTATTGACAAATCAAGTGTTACACAAAACTTAATACTTAAGACTTAAAACGTTCAAACGTGTCATTAATATAACTATACACAGGTATCAGCTAGCTACAGGTCGTTCTTTCGAATGTTTTCGTAAGTTAAATCAATTCTGCGTTTCTCAATTACCACTATCTGTGTTAATTGTAGATATTTCACACAGCCAGACTTACTTGATAGGGTACCCACTTGCTTTCTTGTTCTGGCAGCCACATATTTCGCCATGCAGCTCATCGGTATTGCCTGTCTGTCCGAACCACCAGCAACGAACCCGAGGAGGTCACTTACTCGCCAAGTACTCTAATTCTGAACTACCTTAAAATCTGTGCTTACCATTATTGTCAAGCTGTTTCTGCAAAGACGCTAACTATTTCTGAAAGGATTAGTAATGGATCCATTTGTTTTAACAATACAAGTGTAAGCCAATGTTTTTTTACTGCATTGTAACGGCTTGTTCTACGGAAAAATTTGACATACTTATAAGTGACATATTTGTTAAAAAATTTCTTCAAAGGTTAACATTATAGTTTGCCTTTTCAACCCGAATGTAGAAAATATATTTCGTAATTCCGTCGGAAACAGGCTGTAAATAGGTTGCGCATTAATAACCATGCCTAATGAAAAAGTTATCTAGCATGTGCATATGTATATTTTCTTTTAACTAACAACTTGATACCGAGATTGATCTCAGGAAATGACAAAAGCATTGACTTGTTTTTCTGGCGAAAACATGTTTTGACTTCTACAATTTTACACCGTGGGCCTCCCCGTGTGGTAAGTGACAACTATGCTAAGATTGATTAATCTAAGCACAACAAGATTACCAATGGGACTGTATTTGGTGTCTAAGACCACTTGGATAATAAAATGCATTTGTACCAAGTAACCACTTGCTTTTAGATGTCCAATTTTGAGTGCTCAGTGAATTACTTATTCAGACTGAAAGAGTTGTTATCATAATGGAAAATATATAAAACACATTTACAGGATACAATTATTACCAAAGAAAGCTTAAACTACGAGAAAAAGACAGGGGTTGAAGAGAATGTAAGCACTGTACAACTAAATCGCTATGCTGTCAAAGACGAGATATCAGGTGATTATAAAGAGAAAGCAATAGTCGCAGTGTATGGAAATGAAGCATTCCAGGACACAGAAAATTTGGACAAGACTGCTACTGATGACGACACATTCGAAAATAAAGAAAACAAAACATCTAAGGATGACAGGTCTATAATCTATGCTTGCAATATGCAAAGATCATTTCATATCGACTAAAACAAGTTGGATTAAATAGTAAAAATGATCATTCTTAAAACAGATATTCAGTGTTACAAGCAAAAGACATCACATCCGTTGCATTTTTCAGTTACATAATCCAGTAAATATAGTAACCAATTTATTTTACAGTAAGGTACTGTTAAATGTTCAGTAATTGTGAACATATTTTTGTCATTTTAACGTATTAGAAGATATTAACCTAAGTTTGATGGTTCGTGTTCGGTAGGTCGATATTTCTTTTGTCAGTTATGTTTATGCTCTTTATACAGCGGTCCTGTACAGCTTGGCATTTTGGAGGCGATCAAATTTGCCCTCAGAAGTCGTAGTTTCTATATTGTGTGGTTTACGATTATGCTGATAAATGGTGGCATGCAGTTTATAAATACCCTTTACAAGGTACCTTCATAGTAAATATTTTTGTTGTTGGTTAGCTTTTAAATATTTTGTTATATCGGCCATATGCATCTACGAATGTTTTAACGAGTAACAATCCTCTCAAATCCTTTACGAAAACAACTGTTTGGTACAACTAGAACACATCATTAGCATTGTTCTTCGATCCCTACCATCGCCATGTCGGTAGTGTCCTTAGGCAAGACACAAATAAATCCACATTGCCTATCTCTCTTCGAGGTTGATTCCATCTGGAATGAGTCTCGAGAGCGATTAATATAAGTTGTAAGAACTTGCTTCGCAAACGAAATTAAATTAATATAAACTAAAACTTACTAATGTATAAGTAATGTTTTGAGTCTGAACGAAAAATGAAATAAAATAAGATAAAAACAAATCATCCCAATGTTCCAGGCATACGGGCTTACGTTTATAGATGATGACCATTTCCTAGCTTTGGTTGGATCTCTTGGAGCGATATTTAACTGTATTGGTCGTCCTGTCTGGGGAGCTGTAATGGATAGAGCTGGCTTTAGGGTAGGTGGATTGTTTACCTGCTAACAAGTGGTTATGATGTTTTTTTCGTTGATTCTTTCTTCTCCGTACATGTACCCGATCTTCCACATTGCTTAAATATCACCTTAATTGCTTTAGTTTTTGGAAATAGAAAATCCTAGTTATTTTGATTCATAATTATGTAGTTTCTGTATTCAATTTTTTGAGACAGGTTTGTATTTATGTTAGAATATGGAAAACTTGGCACCTGGCCAGTTAAATAAAATCTAGCACGGCTTACAAACTGTAATGGATTCCAGGTAAATTTGATTGTTTCTTAAAGGTTGCTATCCGCTGTGTATCTGCGGGATTTGTGATTGCCACGGCGACATTACTTCTCACAGAGCATCTACCAAAGTATTTATTCTTGGTGTGGATTTGTGCTTTATACTTCTTTTTCTGTGGCATATGGTCCATCATGCCATCTACTTTGGCTAAACTACTGGGACCAGAACACATGGCAATCAATTATGGAATTATTTACACTGGACTGGTAAGTCACTATTGCGTACTCCTTTTCGGTGTTTTTATTTTCTCTGAAATGCTTTTTGTCTCTGTCTTAATTTTCAATTATTTTATTTGAATGATGAAGTAACTTTGATTTGTTAAAGTCTATAAACAAAACCACCCCTCGTCAGTGTTATCAAAGAAACAAATATTGAAGATAAGAAGTAAATAAATTAAACTGAATGTTGTATGAGAACGAAAGTTGTTCAAAATGAAATCCACGTTGTTGTTATCTTATTGTTGTAGTCAGTTGTGAGTATACTGGGAAGTCTTTTCGGAACATCTTTGAAGGCAGAGATTGGTTGGCATGGTTTGTTTTTTATGGCTTCGGGACTTGGGGCTATAGGTGAGTATATTCCCCTTTTTCATACATCGAAGAGGGATAGTCTGAAATTTGTAATTAAAAAGGTAATGTCTACAAGACAGTTTTGGGGCTTTCTGTGGCCGATCATGAAATATTAGTGCGTAAGTTGACATAGAAGAAATTTGTAATAGCATGTCATCAAAAAAAAGCTAAAGTGTATTATTTCTGAATGTATTATTTCAAGAATGTCATAACCTAGTTATATACGGACCCTGAACTGATGCATACTTGCCGAAAAAAAGACCATCGTCCAAAAGATGGATGTGAACTTTTAATATATTTTGTGATCTGTTTTCAGTCTTTCTTCTAACGTTTTTATTCAATGGAGTGGATCGTCACGGGAAGAGAATATAAACAGAGACTGATATAGTGATGGACAAACTTTCCGACAACAAAATTAAAATTTTAGCACAATACGGCTATTGTAAAACAAGTTTTGTAAGAATTGGTTCAGATCTATATTCGTAAAACTTAAACTAGGGAACTTTATAAACATGAGCAAACCGCAAATTCTTGCTCTATTTCTATTGACTGATATTTCGTGTTTTTTTTCCTTTTTATTGTTTTGTTATTGTTTTTTTGTTGAAAAAGTATCGCGTGTCCACGTCCAATGGCGTTCATTAAACACATACAATGTTATACCCGTAGATGCTTGGATACAATGATAACAATAACATTACACCTATGTTTATGGTGGTCTTGTGTACGATTTGATCTTCAAACATGGAACTTTAAATATTCCAAAAAATATCAAATAACGCTAAATTTGTTTCATTAAATGCTTAAAAATACGTGCTATATATTATCTTCTAATATGCCTACGGTATATTTCTATAGTCAATTCGAGTAAAGTTAAAGCACTGAAATGAAGTCGGTCGGACAATGTAATAGCTCCTTCCGACTCTTCAATTGACTCCCTCGCGAAATAAGTATAGAAATGAATATATCTGTATAAATACATCAGGCGCATGAAATAGTTGTGTTTAAGAACATAAATATATTTTTGTTGCGTCAAGTAAGCCTTACGAATACCTTTACCTTGTTTTCCTTTAAAAAGGCTAAGAAAATTCAGGATTGACGTCATAAATGTTTTGATTCCGGGAGACAAAACAATGAATGAAAACGTTGACGTCATCACACTGACGTCATTACTCCACGTTAAAAGTTGTACATGTTCAAATTAACGGTACGCTTTATATCGATTGGCTGCTTTGTTAGGTTCTGAACTGACGTCTTCTGATAATGTCAGTCAGGTATTTCTTTTTTATATTTCATGTTTTAGATGATTAACTAAAATAAGTTTGTATAATATAGTTATGTTTGAACTTGACTGGTTAGCCCGATTAGGGGATGAATTCAAACAGCTACTATTTTGCTGTTTCACTTACCGCCCCCCCCCGAACTGAAAAAAGGTCGTAGTGTTACGATAGTTTTCAAAAAAACGGCTTAAAAAAAAAAAAATTTAATTTTGAGTGCTTTACCGAAATTGAAGCATTCGTCATTGGTACTCCTCGGGTTCGCCCTCGTGAATTATTCCGCCAGACACATCACCTCCGGGGAATGCTTCAATTTCGATAAAGCACTCCAAGCCATAGATTATTTCTTAAATGAAATGAAACGCCTAAGTAGCGCGATTTAACGTCGACTGAAATTCAATCAGAAATAAATTCAAATAATAAAATTATAACACTTACGCAGGGGAGCGTGTTCTTACAATAAATGAAAACAACGAGAAAACTTGAACTGACAGTAAGTTTAGAAACAAGAACACTTGCTATTGACTATATACACACCTGAAAAATTTGTGAACACAGAACGTTTACAAATACCATATGTGTGATGGCACAAATGTTCAGTGTTTGTTTATTTGATCTCAATAATTATTGCATTTATGGTATGTCCGGGATGGTATACCCGTTACCGAAGGACGAAGAAACGAGAACATTGGTTATTACATATTCTCTATGATGAAGACGTGTGTTTTTTTTACTTTATTAAAACATCATATAATTTGTTCCTATTCCATCTTATTCCTTAAGCGTAAGTCCCCTTTTTCATACCAGTATCTTGATTGAAAGTTATCCTTTTAGATAAAGGTAAATCAAAATGTGAAAAACGATCGTTTTATGGGGTGAAGGATTGTCTGGGATTGACATCATATTAAAGGGGCACTCCCTACATGTAGCAGATTATAATTCTCGAAACATAAATTGTGTTCAATGAACGTAAAATGATAAATAAATACAATTTCAAAGAATAACTTATGGCGAAAAATGCCTCATTTTACCACAATTAATCAATATAGATGCTTTCTGTAATAAATCGCATCCACCCATCAATTGTACAACAACTCTACATAGATTATTGAATGGTTTACGGTACTGCAGTCTATTTAAAACCGCTGATTTTATCGATAATGACTTGGAATGCATAGCTGAAACTTATAGGTTAAGTTATAACGATTCCAAGGATTCTATTATTCATGTTTTGGGAGTTTTTTATTCGACATCAGTTATAGGGTATGTCCCTTTAACGTACTATAGTTTCCATGGAAACGTTTAGGATTCCATTTTCTGCCATTTGTTTAATTTTACGTATCAGTGGAGAAAGAGTCAACTAAGATGAGAATAGTTTCTAGTCGGTCTTGTCTATAGTGTACCCTTCGAAAACCTAAATTTTGAGGACTGTCTTGATTTTCACAAATGGTTTGACAGGTGATTGGTGAAAAATTGAATCATTGTATGTTTACTTCTGTAAATTCAGGTGCCAGGCTGTGATGTGTTGAAATCTGAATACATGAACGTGTTGAACTGTTGGTTTTAAACAGGGCTGTTACCTCTGTCCAATCCTGTTCCGTTTCGTTATAGACAAGTTGGAACGTTCTCAGTCAATGCAGTTGTAAACATTCATCATCCAACTAAGTCTTCACAGGTTCCAGGTGTCTGCAAGACTTTTAATTTAAATGATAATAGAATCAAACCTGAAGTGTGGTCTTTAAATAAGATACTGAGTAAAAAAAAAAACCAGCGAGAAAAGGAAAATACAGACACTGATGTTGTTGAGAATTATGCCATGCCAGTCTCTATGATAGTCTTGTTTTGTGCATACCGGCATTACATGTTAATGTAAGGCTTGTCAGTATTTACTTATTTATACTTTAACTGATGTAATGTTCAGTTCAAAAGCATATTTATACACCAGTACTGTGCATGAGCCTAACAAATTTCGTCATAGCCATTACTACGAATGATAATCGAGCGAAATATAACAAGAGAACACTATGAGCATTTTTAGCATTTTATTGTAAAACGTAATGCATACCCAATAGTTAAAAGAAAACGGTAGAAAAAAAAGGCTGACACAAACTAACACAATGGTTTTAAGGAATTATACTGTCAATCCAAAACAATGAAGCAGTATATTCTCGTACTAGACATACACTGCATTCTATTACTTTACATCAACACATTTTAGAACTACGAATTTGAGGTTGGAGTTTAATGTGAAAGTACATAGACTAAGTTACAACTATGCTATAGACTTAACTGTCACTGACCTTTCAAAATAACTGTGGGTCTTTACTATGCTTACATATTACACTAGCCTGCCGTTTTATCTTCTAGTAAGCATTATTTTCAATAATCTAGTGAATATAGTCATAAAACTAAAAAAAACCTCCATGTTGTGTAAAAGGTAAACTATCAGATACGCTCAAAGTTAAGACTGGTAATGAAAATGACAATATGATCAAGCTTCAAAAGTCCACATAAAAAGTAGTAGTAGATGTTGGAATGAATTCTTAGATAATAACAAGAAAATCACATACCATTTCCTTGTACTTAAAATAGAAATTTTACTAAGTACTTTAATTTCAAATGCATCTCGTGCAATCATAAAAACTGTTGTTTTGATTTCTTATCATGTTAAAGAAACCCTTCTCTAAAGCAAAGTGATTCAAAGCTGTAAAAAGCCAAGTTCATTTACATCTCAATGCTTCATTCCACTCAGATACAGGCTAATTTTCAATTATGATTTAAACTGTGTGTTTACTGGACAGGAATGAAACAAGAATGGTTAGACTAGTGAATAACAAAATAATTCAAGTTTCCTTTTTTAAGTTAGTAATGAATAAATAATTTGTTAATCTTTCCAAAACTAAATCTGTTAGTAAAGGTGATATCAAAGGTGTAGCGATTACAGTGTTTGCTTTGTAAAGCAGATGACCTAGGTATGATCCCCGGTCAGGCCAGCGGAGGTGTAACACTGATGCCACATGCACCTCAGTCTGTTCAGCTTGTCTTGGGAGTGCTTAATTCATGTCGAAAGAAATTGTTTCACAATTGGGCTAAAACAAATTTGAAATACACTAGGGGAATATCAGACAAACACAGGGGTTTGTTTTAAAATTGAAAAATGACTACTAGTATAAACAGAACCACAGTTGATACTGAATCTTGTAAGTATATGGGATGATTGTACACTGTTAGACAGAGGTAACACAAAAACACATAACAATATAAAAATCTCTTTACACAGAATAGATAAA
The DNA here is from genome assembly GCA_022818135.1 of Saxidomus purpurata. Lineage (NCBI taxonomy): Eukaryota > Metazoa > Mollusca > Bivalvia > Venerida > Veneridae > Saxidomus > Saxidomus purpurata. The sequence goes on from JAFMSR010000006.1 coordinate 20,422,323, forward strand.
TCAATATCACAAAGAAGAATTGTCTCCATATAGCACTAATTGAGAAAGTTATCAACAATGAAACATTTACAGCAATTTATTTATCTTTTAAAAAGTATACATAATATGATTCCTACTGTATGTATATAGTAAATATCAAACTTCTGCACATCTGTGCTCAAACTCGTTACCTAATCATGTACTGGTTTATCCGTGGCACAAAAAGTACTGAATAGGTGAAATATAATCTGTTTTTGCTATAAGACAGAAATTCAACAATACTGTACAGAGATTATGATCACTATGAAAACGCTTTGGACCAAAAGAGTGTATCTAAATAATACATTGGAGGGGAAGTCTTTTCTAACAAAAGAAATGACTCAACAACACAGAATGAATATCTTTCAAATACATGTACACTGTTACTGTATGCATAAACTGAAACTTATTTCAATAGAAAAATCAATGAATACTGGTGATTCTGCTCCCAACTGAGAGAGATGACAACATTTCATAACCATGTAAAATCTGCAACAATGCAACTGTGTGCTGACATCAAATGTTTCAAACAGGTTACTCGCACCCTCAAATCTACTTGTATATCTTTAACACAAATATCCTCAATGTCTGAATTATACTCTGGTTATCTATGGCAATGGGCAACAAATTAAGCATAAAGCCTTTTGCAAAACACAAATATCTAGCATGGAAATGTCATACAGAACAAGATTTTAAAAATAAAGCTGCCATTTTGCCAAGTTGCTTTTAACATATGACTCATAGATTGCACTATAATTCAAAACAATGCTGGCATGCATGCTACGTGTAACATGATTGTGACAACATAAATGTGAAAACAGCATACATCTGACACGAATGGACCTCTTGAACACACCTAGAGGCGTAACATTTCTCCTTCTAGATGGACACTGCAGACAGAAAGTCACTGAACAGTATCAGCTGCTCCAATTACATTAATTAATACTGGTCAATACAAGCTACTAAAACTAGAAAGATTTACGATGCAAATGCACCTTTACCTGCTGTTGTAGTTCTTATATGAATTACACTAACCCTTTAGGTGTGATATTCCTGTTATCAAGAAGTCTGATTGGCTGAAAATTTCAATAAACCTTATATAATTATAGTTATACAAAATGCAAGCATTTGAATAAATGTTGTCAAAAGAAACCATACTTTTAGATGCACTGTTAGGAAATTCACTTTTTCTGACAACCACCATAAAAACTTATTTCCTTGACTTTTGATATATATTATTTCAAAATTACTGTCAAGTTTGTGTAACTTGTCATCTATGATATTAGGGAAACTTATACAACAACACATGTTCTTCTTTATGCTTTATATGATCATTCATGATTCGGCTGACGCCTTCATCAGGATAAATTAATATATATAATAACAACAGACGTGATGTCAAAACATTTTTACGCACATTTAGCGGGGAAAAACATTATCAGTAAACATAATGTGATAAAATAAGGGAATATATTGAACTCACTGAGTATACCATCAGATAGCATGTATATAAATTATTTTTTTTACTTATTACCTAAATTAAGCAAGCACCTGCCTTAAGTAGCCGATTTTAAAGAACATGTATCTGAATTAACCATTTCTGTATTAAGTTTACATGTACTAAGCAGCAACTCCCTTAAGGTGGCCACTTTTAACGCCGCTCTGTGTTGGCTGTTTAACAAAGCTATACTCAAAGACAAAAGAAACGCAACTTTTTTAATTTGTTACAATTGGTAGAAAAAGGCTACCAATTTTTCATAAATTCTAGCATGTGGTAATTTAAAAGTCTGCTATCAGGGTGCATAAAATTATGACAAATTATATTATGTAATTCATTCAAAACTGTTTTCAATTTGTGCCGGAATGTTAATCTCTTAGTACCAACCTTGGCCTAACCAAACACATAAATTTTAAGCTCAAAGGCAAAGCTGCATTTCTTTTGCTGGTCAGCATTCCCCCTTACATTGCAAATGGAAGAGGATATTAAAAAGTGCAATAACTGAAGCATGATTTGTTCTGCATGAAT
>JAFMSR010000006.1:20424866-20443394 GCA_022818135.1 Saxidomus purpurata
AAATGGTAAATGTGTCCATTAATTCATGTTAAACTATTTACCATTAAGCCCATCATGTTTCTCAGCAACTCTTCTTTATCGGGAAACATCTGAAAAATACAACACAAAAGTATGGAGGGAAAGCTCATATCTTTCTTCTAATGCATCAAACCTTCACAAAGAAATAAACATAGAAAAAAATTGGAAGCATTGCATGATATATTATATCCCAAACCTGCTGATTATAAGAAATAGAATCATTGAGTACTGCTGGTGGAAAGCAATCCTGTACCAAACAAGGGACACTTGTCCGTCTTTTCAATTTGGACCATACCATCAAAACTGTTCAAAAGGATGTTCACCGAAAATGACAGACTTAGCAGGGAACAGTGCAGATCATGATCAGTTAGCATGGATGTGTACGCTGATCATGATCTACACTGGGAGCAGCTCCAGAAACACTTGCCACCAGCTAGCCACAGGTTTAATCAGAGGGATCACCAGCACCAGTAGAATTTTATGGAATTACTGGTTCCATGCTCAAAGCCGTCAAATAAATTTTCAGTAACAACAAACCAATACAAGTATCGGGTATGAACATGAACTACTAAACATATACATATGGAAATTAGTCTTCATTATGTAGCTGTTCAAGTCCTCACCTTAAAGCAGTCCAGGAAAAGATACATGCCTCCCTGGTCCATAAATTTGACACAATTTGTTTCCGTTTCATCTAAAAGGCAGAGAAAAACACACATTTCATTGCTCCACAAGTTATAAAGCATCTCAGATATGAAGGGACAGTTTATAACATTTGAGTTCAGGATATTTCAGTCAGTTAAATCACTTTTCCCACAAGAAATTGATAAATTTTGACAGATACCAGAGAGGAAAGTAAACCAGAGGAAGTTTAACTATGGGAATGGTCACTGTATGATGGGTCAAGATCCTTAATCAGGGGGTCGGACGTGATTCATGTATCGCCGGCTTTAAAGCGGAGTATTAATGTATAATCGTTCAAAGACGTATTTTTTGTTTGTCAAGGAAGAAAAGTTATGTAAGCAAATGTAGCAAATGCTTATTTGTCATTCGTTCCAATTCTTAACACAGTATGTTATTATTGAAATCGACACATCTGTCTTGAGTCCTAGAGTGAAGAACAAACAAGAGCTGTCCCTCACAAGTGACGAATGCCCCCGAAAGAGGTGCCTCACAGTCTGTGTCCTCTCCATGTGCTCAATAAATGTGCTATGTAATTTTAAAATCCTTCCATGCATGACAAAGTAATCATGCATACAGTATTCCATTACTTTAAACACTAAGTGTGACCTTGACCTTTGAGGGAGGGACTTGGGCTTTGCACGCGACACATCCGCTTGATGTGCTAGACATTTGTGCCAAGTTATTTTAAAATCCTTCAAAGCATAATAAAGTTATAGTCTGGACACAAATGTATGCATATATACAGGATTTCATTACCTATAAACTGTAAGTGTGACCTTGACCTTTGTGGTAGGGATGTACGTCTTGCACGCGACACGTCGTCTTGATGTGCTAGACATTTGTGCCAAATTATTTTAAAATCCTTCAAGGCATGACAAAGTTACAGTCCGGACACGAATGTGTGCATATATGCATATATAGAGGAATCCATTACCTTCAAACTCTAAGTGTGACCTTGACCTTTGAGGTAGGGACGTGGGTCTTGCACGCGACACGTCGTCTTGATGTGCTAGACATGTGTGCCAAGTTATTTTAAAATCCTTCAATGCATTACAAAGTTACAGTCCGGACACGAATGTGTGCATATATGCATATATAGAGGAATCCATTACCTTCAAACTCTAAGTATGACCTTGACCTTTGAGCTAGGGACGTGGGTCTTGCACGCGACACATCGTCTTGATGTGCTAGACATGTGTGCCTAGTTATTTTAAAATCCTTCAATGCATGACAAAGTTACAGTCCGGACACGAATGTGTGCATATATAGAGGATTCCATAACCTTCATACTCCAAGTGTGACCTTCACCTTTGAGGTAGGGATGTGGGTCTTGCACGCGACACGTCGTCTTGATGTGCTAGACATGTGTGCCAAGTTATTTTAAAATCCTTCAATGCATGACAGAGTTACAGTCCGGACACGAATTTGTAAGTAGGGATGCACGGATGGACGGACAGACGGACGGACAGACGGTGGGATCTTAATATGCCGCCCTTCGGGGGCATAAAAAGTTTTTGAAGGGACAAATTGGTCAGTAGGGGTCAGGCTTGGATTTTGACAGCTTCTTATCAAACATACCAAGAGTAAATTTTCATGATATATTTATGCCAAAAACCCAACTTTCGACCACAGATCTTCTGTCCTACATACCCTAGTCTACATTGATATGCCTATTTTTTTTTTTGCCTATTATAGTCTACCAAATCATCACAGCCAAATTTCAGTATGTCAGTAAAATGTCCAGTCTCTAGTTTTCTGATCTACCTGTTACGTTCCAAAAATTAGACCAGCAAACCTTAACAGTTCTGTCCAAGAAATACTCTACCAAAACTCACCTGTGACATTCCACAACGTACTCCAGCAAACCTCCAATATTTCATCACAGATCTTATGCTCCACCTTAAGCTTTATGATGTTGCTCATTATCTGGGTCAAACAAATAACAACTTTAAATACCTGTTTTGTTTATTGTACAATTCAGTCAGACTAAAACAAAACGGTTTCATCTTCAATAAAAAAAAACATTCCAACGCTATAAACATTAGTACTTTTTTCTTTACATTTCACGCCCCTTCTGGAAGTCTTCGAGTTTTTTTGCATGAGGGCAGTTTCCCTGAGCATCAATCCTCAGAGGTACCAATACAAGACTCCCATCCTCCTTAAAAAACTGCCGCCTTTGGCATATACAGAGTCATGGTGGTACCAGGTCTCAAACCCATGACCATCAATCAATGAGAAGTTTAGTGATTACAAATCAGCCACTTTAAATACTCGGCGGTGGAAGTGGGTCAGATAATTTATATCAAGTGAGTACAGACAGTAACGTACCTCAACAACTCCCGACTGCCCAAGGATCTGTTTATGTTCGCCCTCCACCTGGCACGCTAGACTGTTGAGCAGGAAGATCCCTATCCTCAACAGGAAGTCATCATTGTAATCCCTGCGTAACATCTGTAGCAGTATCCGCACCAAGCGGTTATAGCAGTACAACTGAAATATATATATAACAAACATTTTGATTTTCAACAATTTTAGGAATCAAAAAAAGCATCTCCATTTTCTTAGTCTCCTGTGGATCCATATATAAGATGCATAAACTTGTGCCAATTCTTTTAGAGCTTGTTACGCATCTTTTCTTGTTAATGAAGTTTTTTACATTCTACATTACTATTTAAAATAAATCATGAAGCAGAAATGAATAAAACTGATGCTTATTGTCTTGATGTTATATTTACCAACATGTGTAACACTGACCAATTTACCACCATACAACAACTCTCCTCTCATTTGAATGTTATTCGTGTATATCGAGGGCTGACCAAAACAAGAGCTGTCCCTCACAAGTGACGAATGCCCCCGAAAGAGGTGCCTCACAGTCTGTGTCCTCTCCATGTGCTCAATAAATGTGCTATGTAATTTTAAAATCCTTCCTGCATGACAGAGTAATCATGCATACAGTATTCCATTACTTTAAACACTAAGTGTGACCTTGACCTTTGAGGTAGGGACTTGGGTCTTGCACGCGACACATCCGCTTGATGTGCTAGACATTTGTGCACAGTTATTTTAAAATCCTTCAAAGCATAATAAAGTTATAGTCCGGACACAAATGTATGCATATATACAGGATTTCATTACCTATAAACTGTAAGTGTGACCTTGACCTTTGTGGTAGGGATGTACGTCTTGCACGCGACACGTCGTCTTGATGTGCTAGACATTTGTGCCAAATTATTTTAAAATCCTTCAAGGCATGACAAAGTTACAGTCCGGACACGAATGTGTGCATATATGCTTATATAGAGGAATCCATTACCTTCAAACTCTAAGTATGACCTTGACCTTTGAGCTAGGGACGTGGGTCTTGCACGCGACACGTCGTCTTGATGTGCTAGACATTTGTGCCAAGTTATTTTAAAATCCTTCAATGCATTACAAAGTTACAGTCCGGACACGAATGTGTGCATATATGCTTATATGGAGGAATCCATTACCTTCAAACTCTAAGTATGACCTTGACCTTTGAGCTAGGGACGTGGGTCTTGCACGCGACACGTCGTCTTGATGTGCTAGACATGTGTGCCTAGTTATTTTAAAATCCTTCAATGCATGACAAAGTTACAGTCCGGACACGAATGTGTGCATATATAGAGGATTCCATAACCTTCATACTCCAAGTGTGACCTTCACCTTTGAGGTAGGGATGTGGGTCTTGCACGCGACACGTCGTCTTGATGTGCTAGACATGTGTGCCAACTTATTTTAAAATCCTTCAATGCATGACAAAGTTACAGTCCGGACACGAATTTGTAAGTGGGGACGCACGGACGGACGGACAGACGGACGGACGGACGGACGGACAGACGGACAGACGGTGCGATTTTAATATGCCACCCTTCGGGGGCATAAAAATGTTGCCTTCTTTATTTCATATAAATTACTACAGTTTTGCGGTCAACCCCAAAATTTGGTCATTGTCATTCACAATCACCTCTCATACTTTCAAAAAATGTACATGTATAGAGAAAAGAGTTTAGTCAGATCAAGATCTGCTGTTTTTGTTGTAATGAAGGAATCCTCTCTGAACAATTAAAGGTACTGTCCCAGTTTTCAGATAGACAAGTCTATTACAAAAATTTCCAACGCATTTCCCTTGTAACGTCGTTTCTGGTTGATTGTCAAAGGTTAAATAACGTGTAAACAGTCGGAATATTTAACAGTGTTTTAATTTTCACATATAAACACATTGTGTGTTAGAATAACGTTAAAAATTTAGTGATTTTCACATTTGCGAACGTATATACATTTTAATGGTCGCAATAGTTTTAACAGCTCCGACTAACACAATTGTCATTGAAAATATTTGTGACCATTAAAATCCATATAAAATTATACAGTTGCAAATATCAAAATTACAAAACAGTTAACGCAATATTACATGTAGCAGGGTCAGTGCTATAGCTTACCACTTCATAGGGTATGTTGAAATGACACAGTGTCAAGCAGCCATTCCTCATCATCTGTAAAAATCAAGACAACAAAACTCAGCAAAAACACACTGAAACTGTTACGTCATTTACAATACAGACAAAAGTAAACTCAGGGCTTCCCCAGGAATTTGCTTCCGTCTAATGTCTTGAATTGAAATAATACAATTAAATGTGGAGGTTTTTCAAGACCAGGGAAAAGCCCTGCATCTGGCCAGTAATCAGATGCGTGTAACATTTAATACAGTGAACTACAAATTGTGAAATGATAATATAAATAAAAGAGTATCCTTAACAAGAACACCTACCAAAAATGTAGCAATAACTAAAAAGAGCAGAAACTTCTAAACTTTTTCAAAGTATCAGATTTTTGCAAAATGAAACTACGTTGTGGTCTCCCTCAATCAGTGATTGAATACTTTTAACATTGATACACATGGAATAGTGCTCTGCTGTAAAACTGCCAATATTTTTTTATATGTTAAAGAAGCCAGAATAAGTGTACTTACAGTATGTTCTGCCATATGTCGCTCCATTGCATCTAGTAAACACGCTATCACTCTCCTAGAGAAAAGCAAATTACATTGAAACTTATTCAGTTCACAAGGATTGTAGATTCAAGTTCTAGAAATATATTACAACTACATGTACTCTCTCATACACTGCATTCAGAAATTCTAACAAGTACTAGGCTTAGTGCTATCATAGGGGCTATTATAGCTTATATATAGCTATAATAAGGGACTATAAAGACTGCGGTCAAATAAGTGAACCAGAGTAAGCACCCATTTGCCCAAAGCGCTTGCAATTGTTATATGTCAGATAGCTGGTAATTGGAAAAATACTCCTCTAGTCTGAACAGCTACCTGCTTGGAGTGGACAGTACTCCTATCTACATTTGCTCACTACAGTTTTTCATTGTATATATAAAGGTATTCAGGTAATATATATAGTAAGACAATACAAGTAGATAAAGTATATCCCACTCAACAACAAAAACTTTAAGTCATTTCTTTAAATTCTGGTTCAAAATTATGTAATAATATTCCTCTTTGTCTCACCTTTTAGTGAACATTGCAGTAAAATTCACTGCAATTACCTGTAATTCATCGAATAGTAATTACCATACTATTCATAAACCCTCCTTTTGACAGATTTTGAGGGAAACTGTCAAAAATTTGCAAAGTGTTCAATTTCATACTCTGTAAGACGAAATATGTACTGAAGGCCCAAAAATGAGACTTCTGAATTTACCTTTTCTGTGAATGAGTAATTCTGTCCTTCTTGCTACCTTTCACAATGTAGAAAAGTGACGCACTGCCAGAAATCTGTACATGTTTATCATGTTTGTTGCGCTCCATTCCAGACAGAATACCCTACCAAAATACAATGGCATTTAGATACATCAGTGATGCTGTAATGCTCTTTTCTAAAGGTAGGTTAGTTTTCCTTATTAATTCTGAAGTACATTTGAAAATTCAGTTCCTTTGAATCTTACACTGCCAAATAAGTGGACTTGTTCAACTTAACATCTGGACTTACATTGTATCTCATAGAGATGTTAAAGTGGATGTTCCAATATGCATGTACTTTACAGCATAGACATTTCTTTGTGGTTAAATGTTACAGGTATAAATTGACAGAACTCTTCAATAGCATAATCAGTTACAAAACAGCAGCAACTGTTCATCCATTTAATTTAAATTTGCTTCTGTGTATTTTGTTCCTTTACCATTGTTTACAAAATCTTCTTCAGCTTGCCTATGATTTATACTAATTTATTTTAGGTCTATTGTGAAACAAGTTATACAACTTATATTAATCACTCTCGACACCTCATTCCTGATGGTATCCATCGCCGTGAGGGTATGAGAGAAGAGAAGCCAGTTTCCCTTTTGATGCTGAGCGCCAAGCAAGGGAGCTAATGGTACCATTTTTTACGTCTTTTGTATGACACGGCCAGGGAGCGAACCCACAACCTCCTGCACTGGATGCGGGAGCCTTACCACTAGGCTATCGAGGCGGTATTCAGCTTGCCTATGAAGACAGCATATGTGAGAATGCTGTCAATGACATTCTAACTGCTAGGTTTAGATGTACACTAATTTTGGAAAATGAACCAGTGCCGTAATTCATCAGTTTTGCTAAAATTTCTTGCTAAAGAACAAACAATATACATTTTTATCACCAAAAGACTCTTAACAAATTGAACATGAAATTAAACCGAAATTTTCACAAAATTAACAGCTTGCAAATATACAGACTTTTACAATACATGTAATACATGACATCTAGATGAAGCAGGATTACCTCAAGAGCTGAACAGTGGGCTTTCACAGTTTCAAATCTGAATCTGTTAAACAGATAGTTGAAACCTCTCGTCAACAAATTGGGTTTTTCTCGGTACACATGTACTGCCAGCAGTATCTGCTCCTCTGAGAAATCGCCAGTAATCTGTGTAACATGGAAAAATGTAGTTGTAGATTTATTTAAGGTCGTCATCATTTTCATCCATTCAGATGTATATCACAGACTCAGTGAAAGTACCTTCCACATGCTTAGTAGCAAATTTCATTAAAATCATGCAGTAACTCCAAAGTTTGGACTTTAATCCCTTAGGTGTTTCATTAGCAGCTGCAACTTACAAGGTCATGCGGAATAAAACTGGCTTGATTTTGCCCATTATTTATTTAACTGTACCTAAATTTAACTAGAGCTATCACTAAATGTGATTAATACCCCCAAAAGACTGCTTTATAAACTGAGGAAGTTTGTAGTAACAGAATACCTTGCAAACGAACTAAAGAGATATTGTTCTTGGCGATAACTCTGTAATTTGTCAAGATAGAGTTATGGTTCTTGTACACTAGACTTCCTCTCAATGTGCTTGACCATTGTATAAAATTGTAGTGAATTCCAACCAATAGTTTTCGAATTATGCTCCGGACAAGTAAAAGTAACAAAGGGCAATAACTCTGAAATGAGTCAAGATAGAGTTATTGTTCTTTTACACTGCATTTTCTCTCATTGTGCTTGACCATTGTATGAAGTTGTATTGAATTCCAACTGGTAGTTTTCGAATAATGCTCCAGACAAGGAAAAGTAACAAAGGGCAATAACTCTGTAATTAGTCAAGATGGAGTTATAGTCTTTGCGCACTGCACTTCCTGTCAATGTGCTTGACCATTGTATGAAGTTGTATTGAATTCCAACCAGTAGTTTTCAAGGTATGCTCCGGACAAGGAAAATGCAAAAGACTGCCCGCCCGACCGACCGACCAACCGCCAGGTAACTCCTATATACCCCCCAAAACTTCGTTTCGGGGGTATAATAAAAACTGCCCCTTCAGCTGAAATATTTAGATTTTTGTAACTTTCAAGGTCTAAACCCATACTCATGGGTCAAATGAACTCCTGATCTTCCCTCTTGTATTGTCTTTTAAACACAGGCAACAAATATTGTCCAAGTTCTTCCATCTCCATAGGGCAACATGCCTCTATCCCCTCCAATGAACACAAACTACTCAATACATGTATATGACAGCATTTTACCAAGCATGTGCTAGCCAATAATTGCAGCTGAATTATTGTTGAACAGATGGCAACACCAGCACAAATGTAATATTCCATTCATTGATTTCACACAGCTTTTCTTGTCATTAAACATTCAATGTGAGATATCTGAACAAGAATTTCTTACTAATATACTGACATGAATTCTAAACCTGCAGTAAGCCATTCATGGAAATTATTTTCCATCAATTAGAATTACAACAGACCATACAGTATAGTGAAATTAAAAGCGTTACATTTACCTTTCCTGCAGGTACATTTTTCCTATGAGAGGCGTTATCGGCACAGTTGAGAAGTCCAAGGAAATTGAATTGTCGCCCATCGTTTCCTGGCAGACCTACATCCCTATAAATAGAACATGCAAATTACTCAACTAAGCTACTGAGATTTTTCAATCTTTTATTTTATTATTTTTTTTTGGTATGCCATATCTCCTTTCGCCATCCTCTCACTTTTCCCTTCCCCTCTCTGTAACCTCCACCCGCCCTAGTCATCAGCTATACATTCTCACATACTATTCGCCGAACATTGCTGTATTTTTTTTTTCTATTGTGATTTTCACTTTTCACCTGCTTTTCAATTATTACTTTCTCCTTTTTCCCTTTGTGTGCTTATTGTCATTGGATAGATTTTTCCCATGATACTCTACGGAACTCTGTCACAATTTACTTAGCTATTACTGGGCTATTACTCAGCTACTATGTCACTGTATACTCCTGACATGCCAGTTTATGCCCTTCAAATTTCTGTTTACCAGCGTTCCTACTTTCGGACTTTGTCACAAGTTAGCAGAGACATACTCGGTACTAATGGAGAAACTTTGAAATTTGACAAGGCAATCATGAGAAATGACCATTGATAGATGAGAGTTGAAATGAAATGAAATGAAGTGGAGAGTCCAGCTTCCAGCAAGGTTCGAACCCGAGACCATCCACTCGAGTCACAGTGATCAGTGACAGTGTAGAACATCTTTGCAGAGAGATAGCCATATGAGTGACAGTGTAGACAATGTATGCAGAGTCATATGTGTGACAGTGTAGACCATGAATGCAGAGAGTCATATGAGTGACAGTGTAGACCATGAATGCTGAGTCATATGAGTGACAGTGTAGACCATGAATGCAGAGAGATAGCCATATGAATGAGGGTGACCATGCAGACCATGAATGCAGAGAGATTGCCATATGAGTGAGGGTGTAGACTATGAATGCAGAGAGAAGGCCATATTAGTGACAGTGTACACCATAAATGCAGAGATAGTCGTGTGACTGACAGTGTAGACCATGAATGCAGAGATAGTCATACGAGTGGCAATGTAGACCATGAATACAGAGTCATATGAGTGACAGTGTAGACCATGAATGCAGAGAATCATGAGTGACAGTGTAGACCATGAATGCAGAGAATCATGAGTGACAGTGTAGACCATGAATGCAGAGAGATTGCCATATGAGTGAGGGTGTAGACTATGAATGCAGAGACAAGGTCATATTAGTGACAGTGTAGACCATGAATGCAGAGATAGTCATGTGAGTGACAGTGTAAACCATGAATGCAGAGATAGTCATATGAGTGACAATGTAGACCATGAATGCAGAGTCTTATGAGTGACAGTGTAGACCATGACTGCACAGATAGTCATATGAGTGACAGTGTAGACCATGAATGCAGAGATAGTCATATGAGTGACAATGTAGAACATGAATGCAGAGTCATATGAGTGACAGCGTAGACCATGAATGCAAAGATAGTCATGTGAATGACAGTATAGACCATTAATCCAGAAAGAAAGCCATATGAGAGAAGGTGTAGACTATGAATGCAGAGAGATAGCCATATTAGTGACAGTGTAGACCATGAATGCAGAGATAAACATGTGAGTGACAGTGTAAACCATGAATGCAGAGATAGTCATTTGAGTGATAGTGTAGACCATGAATGCAGAGATATCCATATAAATGACTGTGTAGACCATGAATGCAGAGATAGCCATGAATGACAGTGGAGACTATCAATGCAGGGCATCATATGAGTGATAGTGTAGACAATGAATGCAGTGATGGTGTTGACCATGAATGCAGAGAGTCATATGAGTGATGGTGTAGACTGTGAATGCACAGAGAGATTCATATGAGTGACGTTGTAGACCATGAATGCAGAGAGTCATATTAGTGAAGGTGTACACCGTGAATACACAGAGAGAGTCATTTGAGTAATGATGTAGACCATGAATGCAGAGAGTCAAAATCAGAAACAACTACTTACTCATCAGAGGGATCCTCTTCCTTTAACTTTGCCTCGAGACGATGAGAAGTTTTCTGGATCGGAGCATATCCCGCAAGGTTTGTACCGGAGATGTCTAAAGATCTCAAGTCAGGCATTCTGCCTATAAGAGCCTGTAATCTTTCTGTGGGTTTTGGATATTGTACAGGCAGGAACATTGTAGTATCATCACCTTGAGACACATCTAAATGTCTGAAAATCAAATTCAACATTAAATCAATCCTGAAATAATCAATACCAGTCTTTAAATGGCTTGGAGTATTGGAGTTTTTAACAAGATGAAATAAAGTCTCTTTTAAATGCAGTTTTCATTGAAGTTTACAGTCAACTTCAAAGTTATATTACCCATCAAAATGGTCACATTGGTTTATATACATGCATGAAGCAACCCCTGATAAATCCAATAAAGGGTCATTGTGTTTATTAGCCGATTAAACCATTTTATCATCAATCAATTTCAATAAAATATATATCAAATTAATGAGAAATGAATAAGCTTTCATTCAAATGATTCAAATTTGACAACTAGTTTAATTTATTAGTCAATTACAGATTATAGATTATCATCAGTAATTTTCACACCTTACTGTGACCTTAGCATGTGACTGTTTTGACGGACATGAGATTACTGTCGCGTGTGTTTTCCATAACAGATAACGGTTACTTAATCATTTATGAATATTTATGAGATGATATAATCCAATCAGAGAAAATGTTGAACTACAAGAAAGCGTTACTTCTGTAAAAATTGACCCAGAAATAAGTTGTGTACAAACAGGTAAAGTCAAGCAACAATTTGTTGGAAAAGTACTATAAACTTTATAGTTAAGAATGATGCTCAAAACACAGTGGATGCTTTAAAACATATAAGAAATAAGTTTTACCAAGTTATTTCTGTTATTGACAAATATAAATTAAGATATACATTTATAACTAAAAGGGTGGATTTTTTTATTTTTGACTTAAGATAGTAAAAAACGTTTTTACAGATTTCCTCTATATTCAATGTGAATGAAACTGTTATACAGATTAGGATCGGAGGGCCGGGTTTGATCCCACCCTTGACAATAAGTGGTTGTGTCTCTGGTCAAGACACAAATAATTACACATTGCCTCTCTCTCTCGTCAAGGTTGATTCTATCTGGAGTGTGTCTCGAGAGTGATTTATCTAAGTTGTTTCGCAATCGAGAATAAGTAAATTGGTATAAACATGTATGCTGCTTTTACAAATTCACATACTTTTTAAAATATCAATTTGATGTGTGTTTTAAAAAAGGTATCTCAACTTGCCTACCTTAAAGTTGTCAGCTTACACAGGTTATCGAGCGCTGTCTCACACCCATTAAGAACATCGCACAAGCTCAGAGATAAGAGGTGGGGTAAATCCAGATCACCAATCTCTTCCAGAGTTTTTCTTTCCAAGTGACAATCACACAGGTCTAAATGAGTGAGACTTTTCAAAGGACGAATTACTCTGTCAATAAGGGGAACATTTTCTATATACACGCCATCAATTGGCCTAAATGCATTAATATCTCTCAGAGAAAGTGACCTTAAGTTCGGTAATGTAAATATCGCAGACTGAGACGAACTTTTGGCACCGTCGCCCTGTTCACTTGGTAAATCTTCTTCCTCATCCTCGTCAAGAAGGAACTCCAAACGTTCAAACTGATCATTACCACCAAGCTGTAAGACACGTAACGTTCTTTGAGCCTGGTTCAAACACTTTACAAACTTTGCTTTTATTTCCGAACAATATGCAATGTCAATTTCACGCACTGGATGAAGACATAAATAACTCAGCTCATCTGAGCTTACTGCCGTGTACCGTAAAGGAAGCTCTGTCAGACTTGTTGTTGCACGATTGTTGAAAATTCCGAAAACATGATCATCTGGATCTTGCATGTGCTTGGTGCGGCTCACAAGTTTAGCAAGTAATTTGTCACTCAACCCCTGTGGGAAGGTTATTCCTGGTTTTAAACAGTATGATTCATCAGTTTTGTCCAAGAATTTAAAAATATGATCCAAGAAGTAAGTGATACAAGTGTCTTCTAGAGTAGATGGGCTGTTAGTTGGCCAAATGTCCACGGCATCAGAATGAGTGTAAACTTCCGCCATATTTAAATCTGTAAATTTAGAAACAAAAGTTTAAGACCTATAAGATGGACAAACGAGTGACTACATGCTTTCCCCTCTGGGCAGCATAAAAACTATTAACCCTAAATTATCTGCAGACAGATTCTTAACGGATACCCAAATCAATTATAACAAAAAGTATAAGATTACTACAAATAAACTAGAAATACTAATGTCATATGAACTAAAGACAAGGAAAACTGTCTTCTAGACATCATGCTTGGTTTACTGCTGCATGAAAAATCTAAATAAAGACACTCTTCTGATAGTAAATTATGTGAAACTGAAGTGTTGTTCAACCCATCTCCTTATCAATGCATATTGATAAAACTGCCAAAGGTTGACATATATAAAAAATAACTAAAATGTTTTCCTCTTTTAACTTAAACAAGGGCCATAACTCATCCAAAATGAAAGGTAGAGTTATGTATATCATAGTGTCCTGGCCCCAATTTCACGAAAATACTTAAGTATTTACTTAGTAACATGCTTAACTTATTTCGACACTTATATCAGATTATATGTTTAATCATTTAAAGAATTCAAGTTTGTCAGAGTCGTATTTACCCATTTATTACAATTATATACTCTTGATAATATTTGTGGAGGAAATGTTGTTTTTAGCAAGTAATTTACACTAAGTAAATTTTCTTAAGATTCTTAAAATTCTTAACATGTACTCAAATTAATTTTTCGCTCAATCTGACTTGCAATTAGTAATTTACAATATTTTTGTTCTTTTAACATGTTAATTTCATTAAAAATTAGACTATAGTTAGAAATGACAACAATAAATATTCTTATTTTAGAGACAATTAAACTTTAAAATAACGTTCTTAGCTGAGCAATTACTTAAGTATTTTCGTGAAATTGGGGCCTGTAGCCTAATTCATTCTTCCTTTTTTTTTTTTTATCTGATATTTTATAGTTGTCCAAACTCAGAAAGTGCACATCCAAAAACTATCTCGCTGGCTTCAACGTCGAATTAATTTGACTAAGTCAGTGTCCTGTGGTGTCAAAGCAAAATAAAAAAAACCCATAACCTGAAGGATGACAACAGCTCATCAATAATTGAAGCAGACAATGAATAGAAACACAGGATGCAGAATTCCTTACATCATAGGAGTGATCGCCGTGACGTCACACGGCAATTTTGATAAGAGTGCTGGTGGGCAATACAACGCGTTGCAGTTGGGTTTGCCCGCACGCTATCTTGGCAATCATTACAGTTATAATCTTACGTCACTCATAGCGCGAATTTGAAACTATTATTAGAGCTAGTTTATAGGTTAACTCCTCCCCATTCAAGGACATTTAGGTACGAGCGTTCACGTCGTCAATTTGCTCCGCCCAAAAACTTGCACGGTAAGCTACTGAACGATCTTCACTTAAGTATTTTAATGCAAGTGGCAATCAGTATTTAGTAAGGTTGAATATAGGGTTCTTTGCGTATTTTGGAGTGACTGTGAGAGAAATTACATAGATCTAGACTATTTTATTTAAAATGTTGATTAATACTCCTTTAAACGAGATCTCTTTTAATCACAGCGATTCAGCTACGGTATCATTCATTGCATTTAATTTAAGTGTACTACAAAGGAAGACACCGAAATAGGGGGTGTACCCGTCGTTAGTACAGGTCCGTCGTAAGTTTATGAATTATAATACAGGTAAATTATGTTTGCGGAACTTTACATAATTCATAATGACGTCTGGTGAACAAAAATATATTGTAATGCTTTTTTTCATAAAATGCGTTTTCAGTCTGTTTCTCATACAAAATGTCAACGAAACCAACTAAATTTACGAAATTATCAATATTTGAGTACACCGATAATTGATATAGCAGCACCTATCTGTAAACGTGAAAAATAGGTTTGTCTCCGGCAGTACTGGAACTCTGAACCTTTATTTCGCAAAGCGTCACCACAAAAGCAAGGTCATGGACAAGAGTAGAAGTGTCGTATTCTACTGAATTCTTGTATCTAGTGCCGTATTCTACCAACATACTAGTATCTAGTGTCGTATTCTACTGACATATCACGTGCATCTGAAAATGCTTGCCTGCCAAAATCTTAACTTGTATACAAGTGAATTTACGGTCATTTTCTGTTGTGTTATCACAACCAAGTTTCCTTTCTATACTGCAGACAGTGAACACAGATATTTTCGCTTATGAACTGTGTTTTTATTTTCAAAGTCAATGGTTTCTCCCTTCCTTCAATCTTCGGAGTGGGGTCGGGTTGTTGAGTCTGAGAAAAAATTCCAAAGCAATGAACAGAGACGTAGTTACTTCGGACCTAAAAATGAAATGGCAGGCATGACAGTCGGACCGGTAGTTTATTGACGATTATCTAATTGATTGTACTTTATCTCATACATTTACATGTATTTCCATTCTTTTATATGCCAACCCATAAAGTGTATGTTGGATGTCTAACAGTAAACTGTTACAGTTCGCAAGATGAGTGTAGGATACTGCACTCTGACCAATGCAATTTACAACCAGGTGTCACGCATGAGCGAAATGTTGGACACATGACTTCAGAGTTACACGATTACTCAAAACATTGTTTAACTCTTTGACTAACTACATTTTTTTTGGCTATTGTTCACTTTTTGGTGCAGAAACATTCGACCAATGATAAAGAAAACATTTAAAGAATCTGCGGGAGTCAAACATTTTGTTTTGCACTGACCGCTGTGTCGTCAGTGTCACTGAAGTAAAATGTACACACTAATCTTAGACTAATAAATCCTTGATATACTTATGCACACTAATTTATTTCCAGTGTCAATGGCTATCCAAATATCCATAATTATGATAATCATTAGTAAAGTTCTAGGACATATGATTAACTCACGCATGCACGCGAGACGGTGAACTCACAAGAAGTTTTCGGAAAAACATTTAATGTACACATGTAGCAATGCATAGTAATGTATATAGTAAATTGTACGTATACGAGAACTTGTGCATATTACTTATACTTAAAATAAACAAAAACAAGTTATATGTGACGATTATGTTGGTGGAGTGCTGCTGTATATGTCCAACCGATAGTACAGCAGGGGTGTGGAATTCCTATGTCCGACTTGTGTGACACGGGATTTTCTGCCGTCGGACAGGCGGATTTTTCTGTCCCGGTTGTCCGCTTTGAGGGGAAAATGAGAAACGAATAAATAATGTACGAAAGTCATGTTTACGCCGAGACCCTCTAGATATATTTGCACTAGATTCTATTGGGAAAACCTTTTAATTTTGAGAGCGCGCTGGTTGTGTTTTGTATGTACATGTATTCCCTCGTGGATTAGCCTCAATATTTCGACTGCAAGACAGACCCATTTTACAACTGACGTTACATCTAGTCTGTCTTTGCTAAGGGCGGCCATCGCATATAGCAAAAAGCTCTTGCGCACAATTAGTTGGGCTACTCGTGGAGGTACGCAATAAAACTTTCATAGTCCATTTCGTATGTTTGGAGAAAGTTCCATCTAGCTACTCCATTGTAATTAAAGTGCACATTCATATCTACAATATCCGATATTGATTCTGTCATGACTTTAATATTTTCTTTTCACGTTTTCGGATCAAATGAGTGCATGAATGCGGTTTAGGCAGAACGTGACGTCAGAATCAAATAAAGACTGATCGCATGCGCCCCTATTTGGCCTTGTCATTGAAAGTACGGAGGGGAGGAGTTAACCGATATATACATGCTCTATTAATAGTTTCAGATTCGCCTTTGTGTGACGTAAGATTGTAACTCTATTGATTGCTAAAACAGCGTAAGGGCAAACCCAACTGCAACGCGTTGTAACAGTTGTGTTTACAATGCTTATGTATCAGAAAGGAATTTTTGAATTTTTATAACCTTTTTGCTATCTGAAGGATTTTTAAAATTCAAAAAGTTATGACATGCTCTTGATACTCATATTTTTACATCAAAATATCTCTTTTGAAAGAAATACCGTTTTTAATGACACTTGATTTTTCGTAACGGCTTGTTGCTGCTATAATCATTTATGAAAACAGTGTAAGTTACTCGCTGTTATATTATGCTGGGGGTTAGTAATAAATAACACTGTGCGAATATACAATAGCTTTATTAACTGAACTATAAGAGATCTTTACTAGGCCGTAGCCAACACTAGAGTGATGCAGAATCCATGTGGCTTATCAGTCAAGCGTATATAGAGGGAGTTCCCAATTACCGTAGATACTAACACTACACCTCCCTTTCAAGTAGATAATGTTTCATTATCACTAATTACTTAATTAACATTAATTAGTGAAATGTCCGCACTAATTATTACACTGTGTTATTCAATTCAAGAAGAGTGTGCCAGTGTCATAAATTTAGTTTCTCTGGTGGTCTAGAAATCCGACCTGACCTTGTTACATAATGTTCACTTGATTTCTCTTGATCTTGTTGATAAGGCTGGTCAATTATTTTCTGCTCAGAGTTTATTGATGGTTCAGGTGTATGGAGGCAATCCTGTGTGGTCTGGCGATCAGTTTGTTTATGCAATGCTTCCCTGGGCAGAGACCTTAAGAATCTCGAATTTCTTCTTAGAATACCGGTGTCCGTTTCTATGTGAAATGATCGCGGATTTTTATCTTCTGATATCACGGTGCCCCATTTTTCTTTATCTCTTATCCACACCCTGTCCCCTTCACGCAGATTTGGAAGATTTCGCGCGCGATGTCGATTATCATAATTCTTAGTTTGCTTTTCCTTGAGCGCGTTTTCCACGGAAGTGACATTTTCCAAATTTGGCCACTTCGGATGTAACATTTCCGGATTTATAGGAACAGTATTCTGTAATTTTCTTCCGAAAATTAGTTCAGACGGCGAAAATCCGTTATGTAGCGGTGTTGTTCTGTATGCCAACAAAGCTAAATAAGGATCTTCTGCCTTCTTCAGCATTTGTTTTATTGTTCTGACCGCTCTTTCCGCGGCCCCGTTTGCTTGGCTATAACGCGGACTACTCATTATGTGTGTGAAACCGTATTTTTGCGCAAAATCGCGAAAACCCGTAGAGTTATACTGACTCCCACCGTCAGAATGTACAAATTCTGGAATTCCATGACGCGCAAAAATAGATTTCATGTGCGTTATTACAGTCATTGAACCTAAACTTGAAAGTTTTGCTATTTCGATGAATCTTGAAAAATAGTCAACAACTAGTAAATATGTTTGGCCTTTAAGCTCAAACAGATCTGTAGCTAGGCGTTGCCAAGGGCGACTGGGAAATTCCATAGATTTCATTGGTTCCGCCTGATCCGAAGATTGTTCAATACACTTTGGACAGGATTTCACTAAGGATTCTAATTGTTTAGATAA
>JAFMSR010000006.1:20451294-20484282 GCA_022818135.1 Saxidomus purpurata
CCTCTTTTATAGCTACTACATTGAATGTCTTTTTATGTAGGATTTAGATGTATAATTATTTAGATATAAAAATGACGTCTTTCATTTGATTTAATTAAAGCATAAAGTGTAATTGACAACTTCCTATGAAACTGCTTTTTAAAATATTGCATTCCCTCTAATTTGTAAGGTCTGTCTCACATTTGAAAAGATAGCTTGAATAAACCAGTATGAAACCTTTTTTTGTTGAGATATAGTAATACTTGTGCTATATATGTATACTCAGAATCCAGAAGGAACAGAAAGACCAAATGGTTCTTCAAATACACCAGGATCTGTCACGAGTCCAGTCACAGCATCAAATGATGTACCAGTCCAAGAAACTGTTAGGGACACAGTCACTTCGACATCAGAAAACCAGTCTGTGTCATCACCCATGGAAACATCAGAAACAGATGGTATGTGTTTGCAAATACAAAATTTACAGAAAATGAATTTTAGATATATGTTAGCAGTTTCTTCAGCAGGAAGGGGGTGGGACCAATATCCTCCAAGGTCAAGGGTTATTGTATGGTTAAAGTTTCATTGCAAGCTTCGTTTTTAGCTCGACTTTTCTATGAAAAGGGGAGCTATCCTACTCGCCCCGGTGTCGGCATTGGTGTCACACCTTGGTTAAGTTTTTCGTACCACCCCACTTTATTTCAAAAGTATTAGAGGTATGGCTTTGAAACTTACCATACTTGTTTACCATCATAACCTCCATCTACAGACAAGAGTACATAACTCTGTCAAGGTTTTTGACAGAATTATGGCCCTTTTTTGACTTAGAAAGTGTATTGAGCTTGGTTAAGTTTTTCGTATCACCTCACTTTATTTCAAAACCATTGGAGGTATTGCTTTGAAACTAACCATACTTGTTTACCATCATGACCTACATCAACAGACAAGAGTACATAACTCTGTCAAGGTTTTTGACAGAATTATGCCCCTTTTTTACTTAGAAAATACATTGAATATGGGTAAAATCCACTTATTGCCTTAACCCTTTGAGATATTGCTTTGAAACCTTGAATGCTTGTAAACATCATAACCCCCATCTGTAGGCAAGAGAAGGTAACTCTGTGAGGTATTTGTTTTAAAAATTAAGGCCCTTTATCGACTTAGAATCTTGGTTAAGTTTTTCTTACCAGTCCACTTTTTGACTAAACTGTTCGAGATATTACTTTGAAAGTTTGGAATACTTGTTTACCATCATGATCCCAAAACATGGGCAGGAGAAGGTAATTCTGTCAAGGATTTTATTTGAATTATGGCCCTTTTTGACTTAGAAACTCAGTTAAAATTTTCATTCTTGTCCACTTGTTGACTTAACCATTTGAGATATTACTTTGAAAGTTGGAGTACTTATGTACCATCATGAGACCTATCTGTAAGCAAGAGAAGATAACTCTGTGAAAATGTTTCTTGATTTGTACTTAGAAATTCCTAGTTAAAGTCTTGTGTGCCCTTAACTGTCAAAGTTTTCTTTTATTGGCAAGCACTAAAAAAGTCAAGCGCGCTGTCCTACTGACAGCTCTTGTCTTGTTATATCTTTTCAACGACATATCCAATAGTAATGACATAAAGATATTTCCCCATACAGGGAGTCCATGTATGGGTTTCGGGCCCAGTGCCTCTAAGGTCAAGGTTACGATGACTGATATACTTTGTGTATTGTAAACTTAATGTTTTACTGCAAGCTTCCTGTTATATCAGTATAACTACATATCCAATGTTTTACACTGGTCTTCTGGGTCAATGATCTAGGTCATGCCACCAAGTTCCAATAACTCCTGCTTAAACTCTTTTTTTGTATTTAGAAATTCCTAGTTGAAGTCTTGCGTGCAAGGCACAGTCATGCATATATCTCATTAACCATTTATGGCATTGATTTGAAATTTATTGTAGTGTTCAGGGGTATTATACTTAGGAAATATGCATATTTTTGTTTAGCCTTTTACTAACAAAAGGTTTGTTTTATTGGCAAGCCCTAAGTATAGTCATTTAGACAGCTCTTGTTTTAATGTGGGACTTGCGGCAGTTGATATTTAGATGCAATGATTGTTTCAGTTATCTTTGTTCATGCAGCAAACCAACTAACACAACCCATGTCCATAAGATCTGATGGATCTGTTTAATTATAATTTTGAGACATGTAAAATAAATGAAGCAGGATAAAGATAAACACACAAAATTTTAATCATTTTTATACACCCGAAACAAAGTTTTGGGGGGTATATAGGAGTCACCCGGTGGTTGGTCGGGTGATTGATCGGTCAGGAGGTCTGTTGCATTTTCCTTGTCCCGAGCATAACTTGAAAACTACTAGTTGGAATTCAATACAACTTCATACAATGGTCAAGTACATTGAGAGGAAGTGCAGTGCACATGTCCCATAACTCTTTCTTGACTCATTACAGAGTTATTGCCCTTTGTTACTTTTCCTTGTCTGGAGCATATCTTGAAAACTACTGGTTGGAATTCAATACAACTTCATACAATGGTCTAGCACATTGAGAGGAAGTGCAGTGTACAAGAACCATAACTCTGTCTTGACTAATTACAGAGTTATTGTCAAGAACAATATCTCTATATTTGTGTTTTTTTGCAAGGTATTCTGTTACTACGAACTTCCTCAGTTTATAAAGCAGTCTTTCGCGGGTATTAATCACATTTAGTGATAGGTCTAGTTGTACTTAATTGTACCAGAAGCTACAAAAGAAAATATCCTGATTTTTACAGTATGTGTAATTTGTAAATAATTAGAGCCAAGTGGCAGTCAGACTGCTGAAGCAACACAGTCTACGAGTTCTGAAGCTCCGGGGTCTACACAGGCTTCTGCAGGGAGCAGCACATCGACCAATCAGAGTTCTGATGCACAACAGAATGGCAGTCAACAGCCCCGTGGCCCAGTGTAAGTATATTGCTTTGACATAAGATAATTTTTATGGAGAATATCTTTTTCCGGGGGATTTCTTCTTCATGCATTGAGGGATTTTGATGTTACTTGGCACAAATGTTCACCACCATAGTCTTCCATTGTTTTTAGAATTACTTCCCTTTGTTGTTACTATAAATATCTTATATTGTAACTTTTTTATTACTGGCCGTAGAGAAAAATCTAGACCACTTTTCTGTGGTACAACATGCGTGTTACATCCAATATTTAGGTGTATTTTAACCTATCTCTTCTTGGTAAGGAGTTAGCCCTTTTGACATATGGCGGCTTGACATGTGGGCATCTAGTTAATTTAAGTCGGTAAGACAGAAAACATAATAACATAAGGGGCTAGCGCCTTTGAACCAACTATCTAACAAAAGTAAACAAAAGAAACAATGAGTAAGATTAGTTGCAAAGAGAACATATAGTAATACAGGATTGATGACATAGAGTGAGTTTACTAGAACACAAGGAAAGTCATAACTCAAGAGACAAGTTGTCTTACCGTTTGTTGATTATATTGTATTCATTCAGTTTCATTTTTCCTGCTGGTTTTAGGCATTGGTGCTAAATTATACACATGTATGTTTAAATTGTCACATGTAAAATTTAAAAAAAAAAAGCTGTAGCAGTATTCTGTGATTTCATGTAAAAGATTTAGCACTTTAAAACCTTAATTGTTTTTGGCAGTTTTGTTGTAACTGCTATTGTAACCATTTTGATCTGCTGATAGAGAAATGCCTCAGTGTACATTTTGTATATTACTTCATACACATTTTCATTTGGGCATGGAATCAAGATTTGTAATAGAAATACCCTTTGTTTTCATATTTTCAGGAGACCTAATATTAATGCATTAGGAGAGGTTTTGGTAGAAGTGAATGAACTGAATAGACGTTTACAACCACATATAGAAAGGTTCACCAGGATAGTGCAGGAGGATGGAGAGATGAATCAAAATGTAAGAACTCCTTTTATACAATATAGATATCCAGAGGCGGGGTTGTTTGTGAAATTATGTAACCATTTCCTATGAAGTGATATCATTGCTTGATTGCGAATTCAAAAACTCACAAGAAAAAGACTTTTACATTATAATTATATGGTAGAAATGTCTGTCGTGTAAAGACCACTTGTCGATAAATACTGCTTTAGATTCTTCATACCAGTGGTCTTGGGTCCGAAGTTGGATTGTACAGAGGAAACTGAGGTCAATCGATCAATCAAGTGCCTGTCTATAGATTTCTTTGTTTTCTGACAGAGATTTGCAGTGCCACATGTCTGCATTTACCAATTTGATAGTATCTATTGTCATATGGAAAATTAATAAAACTTATTTGGGTTTCAGGAACAAAGAGAAAATCAAAGAGTGTGTAACATGGTATCAGAAGCCATGCATGCCGTCAGTCATTCTTACCATGCGATCAGTGACCTTATGGTGGATCTAGGTCAGAATCGCCCGCGCCAGTTATACGTTACTCTCGCCATTGCTCATCCACATACAGCTGTTATACAACATTCAATACCTGTGCAGGTAAAATAAAAATACATCTCTTATTTCTGTATCAGGATTTTGTATCAAAACCTTTACAGTTTGGAACATTTGCTTAAATTCTTTTAACTCGTGTAACAATAATATGCTTAAAAATGTTCATTAAAAATGTAAGTTCAAAAATGTACAAAAAGAAAATGATCTTGTAAGACTATTAGTAAATCAAAATGTCGAAAGTAATACTAGAACTTTTTAAAAGGATTTAAAGAGATTAATTTCTATGACCTTGTGAGTGTGTAGAACTGTACAGTCTTCCAGTCAGTAAGAACATTTCAGCCACATATTTTACGGAAGTAGATAACGCTTTCAGCAAGTGAAGAAAATGTTAAGTTTTTGTGGTATTCTTTTCAGGACTACTGTAAATTCGAAAATTTCGCGATTTGTGAGCAGACAGAAAGAGAATTCTCTATTAGTTAATCTAGGTGACATTAATCATTCACAAGCTGTTTAAATTTGCGAGGTGGGAAATTTGCGAAAATAGTGAAAATTAAATCATCGCAAATATTGCCTAATTTACAGTTCATAAAATTGTTACCAGTTGGTTTATGATAGATTTAACATTTTCACATATTAAACTTTAGTTGTTCAGAGTTTAATTTTGTGTTTATTGTTGGGTATGGTGCTATTTTATATATAGGATATAATGTTTTTTACATTTTCAATGAAATGATTCGTACCAAGGCAGATACAGTTCTGCAAATGTTTCATGTTCGTGTATACTAGCGAGTTTGCTTTTAGGCTCAAATACAAGTTGGGGGCAGTCCGAGAATGATTCGCCGCCAATTTGCAGCTAACAGAGCCACACAGTCAACCACAAATACTTCTAATACAGTGCCAGTAAGATCTCTTTACTTAGACTATACCCTCGCAGGACAAAGTTTGGTGAGGGTAATATTGGAATCACGTATATCTTGTCAAGTCCTCTCCAGAAACATAACACCCCTAACTTTCTGAAATGAACTTGACCATCTTATACTTTTGACAGTACCATATACTGGCTATAGGGATGCTTCTCCAAAATGAACCAGTTTAAAAACAATGGTTTAACCATGAACAACAAATTGTACAAATTAAAGTGATTAATCGGTATCTACAGTGTCAGTTTTGTCTACATTGATCAGTTTTTACATTTGCAGTTTTGTCTACCTTGATCTGTGTCTTCATTGGCAGTTTTGTCTACATTGATCAGTTTGATCATTGTCAGCTGTGTTTACATTGATCAGTATCTATGTCGGCAGTTTTGTCTACATTGATTAGTGTCTACAATGGCAGTATTGTCTACATTGATCATTATCTATGTTGGCAGTTTTGTTTACATTGATTAGTGTGTACATTGGCAGTTTTGTCTACATTGATCAGTGTGTACATTGGCAGTTTTGTCTACATTAATCAGTATCTATGTTGGCAGTTTTGTTTACATTGATTAGTGTCTACAATGGCAGTTTTGTCTACATTGACACATTTGATTTGATTACAATTGATGCAGTTAAACTTTAGTTCTTAGACCGGTCATGTCTCTTTTTATCTTGCCACCTTGACCTTAATTGTTTTTCAAATGCGGTAAGTCTAGGTCAAATCAGTGAAAAAAGGAAAAAAACACTCATCACTGGCCAGATATAAAAAAAGAAGAAATACTGCCAAAGATACTATTTTGTCCGTGGCCAGGTCATGTAGTATTGTAGGGGTATAAGTCATTTTCAGTGACAATTCTAGTTTATCCTGTTTAAACATACACAGATTATGCCATATAATATGTTCTATGTATCAGCTCGCAGGAATTTTGCATATGTTACTCACAGTGAAACAGGTCTTGTCTGTTCATGGGTATATGTTGGTTTATAGTATAATTGTTACTGCATTTCTACCGTTTTCGATTTTCTTAATCAGCTTTTTGCATGCAATTTATCTGTTGTAACATGATGTTATAGAAATTTATTAACTTGCATGGAAGCAGGACCTGCCAAAGGATGAAAAAATGTTTCACAATAAATAGAAAAAAGAAATAGTTAAACATGTTTCATTAACTTCAGAGCTGTTTCGTACATGTAACTGTGCTGATCTTGGAAAATAAGAGGAAAGTAAATTCTGTTTATAATGAACTCCTTGGGACCATTTAAATTTGTTCCTTATATCCAGAGTTTGTTAAATCCATTTAACATTTTAATATAAAAGAAAGATAAAAACTTGGACCCAGAAAATTTGTTTGTTATATCCGGAATTTTGCTATGTCCACAGTCGTTATATACAGTTGCTTTTTACTTGTATTTCCTTTATTAGAATACATAATAAATGCATGCTAAACTTACCCTTTCCTGTAATAGTCGAGGTGACAGGTTGCATAGCTACTGCATGTTTTAGTTAGCGTAACTGTTTAAAAGAGTTAGGAGGGCTATTACAGTCACACTTGCGTAGTGGAGGCATAGTCGAGGCATTCCTGTTCCAGATTTGCTCAAGTATCAGTTGCAAGCTACTTTCATGCAAATATCTATTAAAGGGGAATTGCATTATATAACTCTTGGTCAAATTTAATGCCAGTTATGTCCCTTGTTTGATTTAAAAAAGAAAAACTTACTGAAAGTTTTGCGTATTAAGACTTATGATGGACTTAGGTAGACACTTCAGGGGTATCAGACAATAAAATTTGAATTTGATGCAAAGTTTGGCCCTATTTGTTTCATTAAGATGTCTTTATGACATCTTTTAATTTTGTCACATCATGGGGGATTTTAAACTTTGCCATGTTTTCATGATGCAAGCAGCATTATGTTCTATGTCTTGGCTCAAAGTTTAATGTCATATTAAAAGTTTTATATGGTTAAATGAGATATATATGACCATGCCCTGCCATGATGACATAGCCTGTTATATGTATGACTTTGCCATGCCATGGTGACACTTTTAACAAAATTGAATTGCTTTGGTTCCACATGTAAAGTTGTTCGAGTAGTCAAGCATACTGTCTAATGAAAAGTTTTTGTTACATTTAAGTTATTTCAAGTTTGTCAGTTTATGTTCTTGCTTTTGTTTTACCTGTACATAAGTCCATTTTTATGTGCATCATGTAGTTTTGCTGTAGACCTTATTATTCACTATTCCTTTTTAGGTCCCTGTCCCAGGGGGAGCAACCTCAACAACAACAACTGGAACCAGCACTGGTCCTCTGCCTAGCACAGCAGAGACTGGTACCCAGTCTAGTGAAGCAGGGACACAGCCTGCAACAAGTTCGATTGGTGCCCAGCCCAATGCAGGTTTATCGGATGATGAAATGCAGAGACTTTCCCAGCAGATGTCAGCAGGACTTCAGAATGTTCTTGGACAGGTTAGGTCCTCCAAATCTTTATGCTCTTTTAGTGTAGCTACACCATATAGCTAATAAAAAGTATCCTAAAGCATATAACTAACAGAATTTACCTGTCAATGATGAAGTGTGAATACTAGTCTTGGGAGTGCAGCCATTTAGAGAAAAGAGCTGTCAATAATGTGGCTAGGTTTACCAATGCAAGGAGATTACTATCTATCAGTTACAGGCTGGCACTGATCTAACAGAATTTCTATATACAGAAGAACTTTCACTGTATAACAGGGCTCTTCTTACTAGGGCTCGATTCAGGCGAAAAAGTTGCCTTACACTCTACAACTTCACCTCAAAAAATGTGCTAGGCAACCTTCTTTTCCTCAAGAAAAAATCTCCACTGCCAATTCACAATCGATCAACTTGATGATGTTGTGATTGGAAAGTACAAAAATCAGTGACAATTTAACACTAAATGCAAGGTTACCTTATAATCGCCGATCTCGTAACTGGTTTACAGCTAAAATTTCACTAATCAATCCATTATTTTCCAATAAATTGTGCTAAACAAAGCAGAAAAAATGATAATTTTGTGGCCATTAAACACCAGTGTGGAAAAAAATCCCTTTTATGACAAATACGCTTAGGTTACAAAACACTAAAAATGGGTTACAAAAAACTAAAAACAATTTTCTTTTATATCTTGATTTTCCATTTCGCCCAATACAGGTCTGAGGGAGAAGTTGCTTCTCCCAAAAGTTTGAGACTAGCAAGAGCCCTGAGTGTATAAATATATAAGAGGATATAAAAGAAGGTGCCTGACACCTTTTCTGGTTATATGCACTTACCGCTGGAGGGATAGATTCCTAAAGAAAAAAATTTCTTTCAATTTCAGGGTTTGCGACAGGGTGATGGTACTCCAGATAATCCGTACGTGTTTGTTGAGATGGGGCCGGACAGCATGACAGTAAACAGTATTTCTGCCGAGGTGGTTACAACTGATGAAAATGGTGTTCCAACTACACGCCCAAGTACAAGTACAACTACAGGTATGTTACTCGATAAAGAAAATGGAATTAACGCAAATTCAATTTCAACTAAAACATGTCTTTTTTTCCATCCAAAAAGTGTCATTAGTTTTCAGGACATCTTTTTAAGTCTGTTGAGCATACACTAGTTCATACAAATTTTGTACCTTGTAGGCTGTTAATCCAAAGTTTTTTCTATTGATTTGAATAAGAAATGATCACTAGTGTTTTTTTCCATCACAAATATGCTGAAAATAATTTGATTATTTCTCACTTCATGCTGATATTTTAAGTATTTATAGCACATTGGTTTGTAGCTCACATAAGCACTTTGTGTTGTAATCGCCCGATGTCCATCATCCATTGTCTGTCAATAGTTGGTTTGTTTACACTCTAGCACCTACATAACTTTACTAATCCTAATCATTATGTCTAATTAATATGTGTTTATTACAGCTGATACCCCGCCGACAACAGCGGACCCGGTACCCCAGCAGGCTAGTCAGGGTTCAGCACCAACTGTTCCTACACCGCAGCCACAGGGTGATCAGGGACAAGCAAACTTGCCTCCAAACTTTATACAGAATCTTGTACAACAGATAGTCAGTCAGACAGGTAAGATGTCAACATGTATGTAAAAGATGTAAATCGTAAACTTTGCTACTATATTGTATTCCTACATGTATCATAAACACTTAATCCTGATTAGCTAATAGCAATCGCATGCCGGGTCCGCAAAAGGATAGGTAGACCTGGAAAATAAGGTGTAGACGTGCGCGGTTTTCAAGATGTCATTTCTGTTACGTTTTTGCATATTTTCACTACTATTTATGAGGTTTACGATATAATAAATTTAGATTAATGTTTCCGTCAATATATAGTTTTGCGGAAAAAATTACATTGACCTCAGACATTTCTCTGTCAATATCACTTTTTAACAGTTCCACAAAACTATATATTGACCTCAACATTAGTCAATAATTTTACAGTATAAACTTGCAAGGTAATGTAGCTAGCACTAAAATCTTTAAAAAAAATATCTTTGTATCAAAAATTTAATATGCATAAACGTCGTACAACTGATATTTACTGTCTACAAGTCCACAAAATGTATCCTAAATTGAAGACCCTTAGACTTTGATCCAGTTGAAGTCCAGGAATAACTTGTCTACCCTTCAGATAGCGCAGTAGCAATTGTTTTTCATAGGGATTTATCAACTGACTAGAAGATTTTGTAGACTGTGATATAAAATTGGTTGATGCTTTCACTAATCTTGGTTAGTACGAGTCACAAACATAGCAATATCTGCTGAAGTCTGGGGAAGTGTAAAGTAGATATAGTAAACTCTGTAGCTTACCAAATTCATGAGACAACTTAAGTTTGTTCCTAGTGTTCAGAGTATGTTATACCCATACAATGTATAGCATTATCATATTTAATAAAGAAGAAAAAAATCTGACCCATAAAATTTGTTCCTTATATCCGGAGTTTCACTATATCTGGAATTGTTATATACAGGAGTTTGCTATATCCAGTCCAGAGCAGTTATATACGGGAGTTTGCTATATCCAGTCCAGAGCAGTTATATACGAGAGTTGCTATATCCAGTCCAGAGCAGTTATATACGGGAGTTTGCTATATCCAGTCCAGAGCACTTATATGCAGAGTTTACTGTAGTAAGGTTTGTGAGAAATGATGTTAGAAGTCTTTACATTAAGAAAGAGTTTTGTTTGTTGTAGGACAAAGTCAGCCTCAGAGAATGCAGATCAATATCAGTCAGGGTTCACCTCCCATGATGGGCATGCCAAGACCAGGAATGCCAATGGGTGTGAGGTTCGGACCAAGAGTGTTGAGGCCTGGTGCCCCAAGAAATGAATCTGGTACTCAGACAGCAGGTGGGAATGGGATACCAGCTAATAGTGGCACACAGACTTCAGGTAAATGATAAAAATTTCTTGAATAGTACACAGTGAAAGAACATTTTTCAGCTGCCTGCTAGCAAAGCTGGGCGACACTACGCAA
This sequence comes from Saxidomus purpurata, assembly GCA_022818135.1. Taxonomy (NCBI): domain Eukaryota; kingdom Metazoa; phylum Mollusca; class Bivalvia; order Venerida; family Veneridae; genus Saxidomus; species Saxidomus purpurata. Next base: position 20,462,149 of record JAFMSR010000006.1, read on the forward strand.
TCCCTTATCTTTTGGTCTGTCTCTCAGTCCATCACACATTTACTTGATTGCATCTTACATCATTGAAATTGATTGACAGATTGTGATAGAAATTTCTGATCCCGTAGTGCTTAAAGAGCTTTCCTTTCAGAATTTTGTCATTCAGCATCCATGGAAAACATTCACTATATCTGTAATGAGGATGTCACATGCCAGAAAGTACAGGCAGAAATTAAACACTAAATTTGTTCTTCTCATTTCAGTTACCCCCACTAGTGTTTCTGGCACTCAAACTACAAGTAATCCATCCGCCAGCAGTACATCTGGCACCCAGACTGCCGGGGCACCACGTGCGGCTGCTTTTGTTGTTCCAGGCATGCCAGGTCTGGCTCAGAATATAAGCCCCGCTGATCAGTACCTGCCGTGTTCATCTCGACATTTCCTCACTCAACATGCCAGAGGTGTCCTGAACCAGACTGGACCACAGGTTAGTATAGCATTAGATAACATAGAAGCACCAGTCACTTTCATATTTAGCTCTATTGGACAAAGTCAAGCAGAGCTTATGTGATGGTGGTTTTTCCGTCGTCTGTCTGTCCATAAACTTTTCCTTGATACAGTAACACTCTACAGGTCACAATTTTCATTTGACTTGCACATAACTGTTAACATTGTCTGCAACCTGTAGATGATCTCTATAGTTTTTGGGTCCATTGCAGGTTAAAGGTCAAGGTCACAGTGACAGGAACTTTGAAAATCATTTCAGCTCAATATTTTGAGATTTAATTATCAACAGTCTTGAAACTTCTTAGGATGATTGGTCTTACTGAGTAGGGGATCCCTACTGTTTTTGGGGTCAGTGGGTCATGGTCACCATGATCTCTGATTGCAAAAGATTTTCACAAAACTTGCTCAGAACAGTCTAGTCCGACAAGTAGAGAGATACTAGCCCTTTTGGGCCTCTTGTATTTAGAAACCTTTCACTTATTTAGGGACATGGGTTTGAGCATTGCTACTGACCTGATTCTTTACAATTACTTTCAAGGTAATGTAGCATGCATTAAAATCTTTATATCAAAAATGTAATATGCATGAATGTCGTAAAGTGTTGAAACCATGTTTATTGCATTGATGTGCGGCGGGTGTGGTTTGAGTCACCACTTGCATCAGGCTTTACCATTTCTGCAGGGACCACTAACACTGTTTTAATTATCATAATCCTCAAGAATCTTTTTTTAATGAATAGACTGTATTTGCAATTTTGCGACAGCCATATCACTTGCTATTTTCCAACATGAAACCTTTTTCACTAGAATCCTTTCTTCTAAATTTGAAACTTTCCGCTTTGCAGACATTTTGCACTCAACAGCCCAATATAATCCAAGATATTTTTCACAAGTTTTAAACAGCTTTATACATGTACAATTTAAACATGTGGTCAGGTAGAGACATTACTCTGTTCCGTTTGACTGGTTATACATTAAGTAGTTATTGTCAGTGAGCAGTCGCTTAGCAACGACACAGTGTAGTAAAGTTAAAGGTCATTGTCGCATTGGCAGTGGGTCACTCTGGTAAATTATCTTAACGTTTGAAAATGCTTGGAAGGAATTTGGAGTGGTCTTTTAAATAGGGTTGTGGCCTGTAAGAGGTGGTTGGTAAGACAGGTCCTCCAACTGTACATGTAAATGAAACTGTGTTAAATAATTTTCAGAATAGTGATACAGCTCTAGCCGACATGGTTAGCAACTTGATGTCAGGACTTCTCGGCGGTTCGCCACCAGGAGGAGTCCCTACATCTGCTACAGCGACCCCTGCCACAGGTATTGTAAACATTAATAAGAACCTCAGTTGAAATAGGAAATGTGAATACTGAATTCTCTTTTTAATACTGGAGTTATTAAAGTAGAAACTATTTAAATGTGACTTTTTGTCTGGTGGGGGGGGGAATTTACTTTACGCCGCCTCTGTAACACAAAAAGCTAATGAATTCTCTTGGAAATAACTCCAATGTGAAATATATTACTATCTGTGATTTTTCACTGCAACTGTGCTTGTAGGGATGTGGATAGAATGATGTTTATATTCACTTCATATAAATTTGAATTAAATAAATTCATACAGTGTTTATTTGAGAAGATGCCTTATTCGATATAACTGTTTACAAGCTAGACAACCTTACAGTTCTCTTAACTCAGGCTATGCAACACAGTGAAAATGAAATATATCTCGGCTGAACTCTGTACAAATAACATTGCCTGGTATTGTCATATTTACAAGACAATTATTATTATAAGGACAATACAATCAACAAAAATGCCCCAAGTCTTTTGATTCATTGCAGCTGTGTTACTCCTTAGAATTTAAAAGCTTACATTTTGTTTTACTTTATTCTGAGTAGGTTCGGCTCCATCCACTCCAACTGCCAGTGGTCTGGCAGGCGGACAGCCCAGGCCTACAGGTATAAGGATCGCTGCTCCACCGGGTGCGGCATTCCAGCTTGGAGGAATGGCAGGACTACCACCAGGCATTGGTGGAATCTTCCGCGGACAGTTGCCCTTCATGCAAGGTAAAGGGTTTTATATATGATCAGTTGTTACAATTTAGCAGACTCCTGAGTTAACTGTTTGATTTATTTTGCTAATGCATTATTTGTGTGAAAAGTCTCGCAGAAGATCTTATGTGGTACCCATTGATGAGAGGACTGTGCATCAACAGTAGTGTGGTGTAGAGGTTAAAATGTCTGCTGCTCATCTCGGAGGTTGTGGGTTTGAGCCCTACTGGGGTCACGACCGCACCTCATGTGACACCAGTACTGGTTTTTCCAGGAAGCGGACTCGATAATCTTCAAGCTTTCTTCACAGTCGAGCTTAAATAAATTAGTATAAACTTATAAACTAGACAATTATAGTGATCTTAATCATATTTGTAATACTAGTTTTATACAGCTCATATATATATATACAGACAGCTTCTGCATAAGTTTCATATACATGTATGTCATCAACTTCAGAGTGCATTTCTGCCCCTACCAACTACATTTTTTTACCAGAATCTGGCAAAAAGATTTTTTTTTTTAAGTTTGATTTAGTGGTTTCTTCGGCTAGGATATAAATAATGCAAGTTCAATTTTTTTTGTATCCGATATAGGGATGAGGTTTAGTGTAGGTTCACCAAGACAGAACCTACCAGGTGTAAGACCCACGGCACCACCAGCACAGCCTGCGGGCACACGGCCTCCGGGGTCAACTGCGGAGACACAAAGCACTACGGGAGGGGCTGAGCCTCCATTTGTTCAGATGCTTCGGACTATGTTACAGTCGTCAGTAAGTACAATTTGCATCATGATATCTATTTCATGACTTTGTGCATTATTTCAAAATGAAGGACTCTAAATTTTAACCCTTCTTTACATTGAAGCCTTTAAGTCTGTATCAAAATATTAACAATTTTAAAAGGCTATCATATTTCATTGAAAGAAGGCTTTTGTACACTTGGAAAATACTCATACTGGTTTTGTTGTGATATTGATTTTATAAACTGGCCTTTGATAAAAGATTTTACACCGTATCAATCTGCATGTAATACATGCCCAAAATCTAGCAATTTCACTTTACTCTTCTGAGCTCTCAGTGGGGAAAATCTGACTCTAGGCAATACAGAGGTAAAGCATGTGCAAAGAAATACTGGTACAAATAAAGATTGCTTGATTTGCAATGATGCAGCAAAGTGAAAACTGAAAGACCCACCTCCATTTTAGAAAGGTTAAGATTGCTGGCTTTTTTCACTAGAACTCTTCGGTATGTTGAAATCATGGACTTGAGCCCCACTACCAACATTACCTCTTTATTTAAGAAAGTTTGCAGTGTCTTACAGAGGTTGGTTTTGAAATACTGGTCCTTTCCATGAATACTGGTTAGGTAAACTGCCCGCCTGAACATAACTGAGATACTGCGGAAACTGGTGTTTGAAGGCCAAAGGTGGGGGGGGGGGAGAAAGCTGGAAGTCATTGAATTAGCACTGTGTTTAACAAGAACTAGTTCCTGGATACATTGTCAAGTCAGTGTTGTATTATCTCTAGGGTCAACAAGAGCAAGGGAACCAGTCTAGCAATGCAAGTACTAGTCAACCAAGTGGGAACCAGCCAGCTGAGTCAGGCAGCGGAGAGCAAGCTATAAGTGATGAAGCGTTCACACAGCTGGTCAGTGGTATCACAGGCTTTATGTCACAGGCAGCCCTCGGCCAGGCACCAAGACAGACTATTGCAGAATTTCTCTCAGGCTTAGGTCAGAATTACAGCATACCACAAGGTGAAGGTAAGCAACAATTTATGTCATTCATTATTTCTACCCGACTAAATTGTCATGATTATTTTGTTTGGTAAATTCTTGAAAATAATCGATATTAACCAGAAGTTTGTCATTATAAAAGATAGGGAAAACTAGGGGAAATGATTTATTTTTTTCACAATGAGAAAATTTTGCGATGTTTATTTTATTTTGTGCAGGTTTCATCAGTGACATTATGTCCTGCATATTGTCTCATCTGCAAATCACCGACCTGATATCAGTGTTCTATGGTTCACCAGCTCCCTTGAACCAGGTGCAGCAACCCTTGAGGGAGTTCCTTTCAACCAGGGTACTGCACGGTTTACCACCATTCCCACAGAATATTAGTACATCAGTGCAAGAACTAGTTGACTCGATGCAAACAGATGTTCAAGAAACAGTGGTAAGTTTTAGAGATTCAAGAAATATTGGTAACTTGTAGATATGGAAGAATTAGTGGTAAGATACAAACTAAACTTCCATGTTAGCATATAGAAAATATTATATCGCTGTTTTAAAACCTTTACTGTGTTAAATTTCTTTAATGGACCTGTCCTGGATGCTATCTGTAAATTGGGTAATTTTCGCGTGTGACAAAAATTTAGCGATTTTTAAGCAGACAGACTTACTCGTGAATTTTAAATTTGTGAAAGGAGAATTCTTTTACAGTAAATCTATGTGAAATGAATCTTTTGTTAGATTATTACATTAGCGAAGTGGGAAATTCGTGAAAATTAAATCATCGCGAAAATTACCGAATTTACCGTACTGAATATTAACTTAATTGACTAGCAAATATGATCTATGTTGGTCGCAAAGCCAGATTCACATGTAGGTGTATCAAACCTTTTCTATTTACTTTACATCAGTGAAAAGATTTTTTCAGCCTATGATTGTGGGACTTTGCAGTCGGAATCATCTGACAAGGTGGAACCTTCTGACATCTTGGTCAGTAGTTTGATGTTCTTAAAAGGTGTAAACTGAAAGAAAAACAAATCCAAAAGTATCTCATGTTAGTTTTTGTTTTCTTATACATGTTATATTAACCTTTTTCCTGCTAAATTTCTAAAATGAACTTGTCCTTTTTTGAAGTTTGACAGTACCATTAACTGTTTAAAATGGAAGCCCACTGAAAATTGGCAAACTGAATAGCAAACAGTGCAGTTTGTGGTTATACTGCATGGATGTGCAGGCTGATCATGATCTGCACTGGTCACAAAGGCAGTATCTTTAGCTACCTACCAGCAGGATAAAGGTTAAAAGAATTCTCACTTGTAGTTCTGTATTAAGAAAGTAAGAACCTTCTAATGTTATATTGCATCCATTATTTCAGAATGCCACCCAGCCAAGGCCGCATATAGATTTCCTATCAACACTTAACAGTTTTTTCAACCAACAGTTCAGCAATGTTGTCACACTTGTGATGAATTCTAGAGGTAAGAAAACACTGGATGATTGTCTCATCCTCCACGTAGTGGGGATGGGAGACATTTTGATGTTGTCTTGTCTGCATGGATGGATGTCACAAAGTTTGCCTGGGCAACTCCTCTTACACATCATGGAGGATTTAAACCAAACTTCACAAGTGATCAGTCCCAACCGTAGTTGTGCATATTGTCGGTATTTTCCGTTCAGTTATTTTAGGCGGAGTTACTGCCCTTGCTTGATTTGTCAAATTTTACGATGTATGTGCTATTACTCCTATACCTCTCTTTGCATTTCAACCAAAAGAGTTATCAGTACAATGTGTACTTTTGCATGTCATCAGTATGTTCGGGTTCAATGACTTTTGGTGGAGTTATTGCCCTTGATTTGTCAAATAAAATGACGTCTTTGCTATTTCTCCCATACCACTGGATGCATTTCAATCAAACTACATATGAGTAATGAGTACCATGTCTACTTTTGCATTTCATCAGTCTGTTCAGATTCATTGAAAGACTCTTTGCTTGAAAAGAAAACTGTGTTAAATTTTAGAATTCAGCATGTCAAATGTTTATTAACATGATGGTGCAGAAGTTACTTCGGCTAAGTTCGTGTATGAAATGAGAATTCTTTCATTTGATACTTTTTCATTTCTGATGCAGTCAGATTATAATTATGTTATATCTGGAACTGAATGTTCGCTTCCCCTTGATTTACTCATAAATTACTTAAGAGTTATTAGTAACCATTTCCCAGAATCAAACATAATACTAGTAGCCCTGCAATTTATGGAATCTGTTGCTTGACCTTAATATTGTCATAATTATATTTACAGATGGAGACATTCATTTTGGCCAAGATCTGTATGCATGTGTGCGGAGGATTTTATCGGAGTTGTTTATATTGAGCAGCCGATGTCTTGGCAGCATGCAGAGTGTGGAACGCATGGTGTCACAGAGACTGGTAAGGAGTGGTCATGCGAGCAAACCCTGCCCACTGCTTGATTGAGACGGCAAAAGTTCAATCTCTGCAAGCAGTTTTTGTCAGTTAATCTTTACACAGTGTTACATCAATGATGAGCTGTTTGGCAACAGATGTTAAACTGGTCAAGACAAGACCAAAGCAGTTACAATAACACTAATGTCTTCATCTGATGCAGACACATTGGAAATTTTTCCAGGCTTCTCTGGACTCGATTCCATGATCAAGTGGTTAAAGATGCAGACATGAAATCAGTAAACCTCTCACTGATTGAAGGTGGGGGGGGGGGGGCCGGCTTGTGTGGGGGAATTTTTATTTTTTTTTTTGGGGGTTTTTTTTTTTTTTTTTTTATAAAATTTTTATATGTTTTTTTTTTTTTTTTTTTTTTTTTTTTTTTTTTTTTTTTTTTTTCCCCTTTTCTTATTTAAAAATCTCACGGAAGATTAATTTCAGATAGATTTACTATTAGAGAATTCTACTTTCGCGAATTTAAAAGTTGCGAATAAGTCTGTCTGCTCACAAATAGCGCGACTTTTGTCACGCGAAAATTACACAATTTACAGTATAGTTAATGCAGATTTATCTGTTGTTAAGCCTTTCTCAGCTGTAAGATAATGAGTGACTGCACTCCTGATATGTTTTAGTAAGACCAGAGTACTCTGTATGGTACAATGGTTTGATAACTTCGAGTTAAGTTAGTATTTATTTTTTGCAGCAGGCTCTGACAACAGGAGTGAACCCAGCGATACAGGATTGGATGTCGTCAATGACGGCTCGACAACTGAGTCAGTTCATTCCCTCAATCATTGTCTCCGAAGGTGAAATATCTCATTATTTAGTATATAAAGAGGTTGGTCAGCCTTCTTCTGCAGCAACATCATCACAGCCCTCACAGGCTTCACGTGCCACAAAAGCCTCAACTTCTACAACCCCTTCATCAACAACAGGATCAGCAGCAAAAAGGGATCCATCCCCTATGAGAGCACCTTCACCAAAAAGGGTCAGTATGCCAGTAAAAGAAAGTACAAAGACGGAAGCTCAGCCAATGGAGACATCTTCTCCTGTGTCTACAACTTCACCAGGAGCATCCGAGGTAACCTGTGTATTTGGTTAATAGAACACCTTATTTGTAAATTATTAATGCTGCAAACAAATCTACTTTTAATTTGTTTTATTTTAAAAAAATGATCGAAACTTCATTTGGAGGTTGAAGCTAGGGAAAGGGTGTTGACTTTTGCCATAATGATGAAATTGCTTGATTTATATGTACATTCTCTTCAAATATCCACTTTCACTTTAATGACAATGTACTTGGTATAGTTTCCATGTCTAGCTGGCCTTTGAGAGGCTTGCTATTTGGCAAAAGCATTTTTGAACCCAACTGATTATTGTTGTATGATTGAGTTGAAGAAAGTTGTGCTTTGGAGTGAACATGATTACTGATGGTGCATGTTTCAGATTGAGGTGGATAACCACAAACCTTCGCCTACGAGGGAGGTTAAGGGAGCAGCCTCGGCTGATAGTACCACTAAACCAGCAGTAGAAACAGAGAACCAGCCATCTCCATCTGGGGCACAGTCTGTAAATGGAGATTGGCAGTCTGTCTTACCTCCTGTAAGTTGTAATCATTATTGCAGAGAAAATAAAATCTCGTACAAAGTTTGGGGCGGGGGGTATATAGGAGTCAGTCTGTTTGTTGGTTTCATGTCCTCTCGATAACTCCTTAACCCCTTGAAAGTTTTTCATGAAACTTTGGTCAAATGTTCATCTCAAGATGACATTCAGAACCCATCACCTCAATGTCACAGTTAGGGGTCATTGGTTTTTTTGTGTCTGTTCAATATCTCTTGAACGCCTTGAAGGATTTTCATTAAATTTGGATCAAATTTTCAGATTATTAATGACATGCAAAACATACGTTCTGACTGTGCAAACTTAAGGTCACGGTCACAATTAAGGGTCAGATGTCACGATACTACATCTCCCAAGCCCCTTGAAGTATTTTCATGAAACTTTGCTCACAAGTTCACCATATCATGATGATGTGCATAGTGTGTATCTCAGCTGTCTTGTTTCAATTTCAAGATCCCATTTAGGTCATGTGAATTTGTGACTCCTGAAACACCCACTGGATTCCAAATGAGCATGTCACAAATGTTTATTGTATAGTTATTTAAGGAAGCCATTTCTTGTGACAAGGCACGTTGTGGGGGTATTTTAATCATGTTCAGTTATAGCTTCAGTTGGCTATCTGTAACCCTTGCAACTTTAAAAAGGTATTTTGGCTTAATTGACAAATATCTTATAACAGATTGGGAAAAAATCATGTGAATCTGAACATTGTTATTCCAAAAATCATTTAAATTGTTATTTTGTGATGTTACAGGAATGGGTACCAGTTATTGAAAGAGATATAGAAAAACAAAGGAACCAGCCATCACAACGACCACATAGTGATGTATATCTACAAGGCCTGCCGCCTAAAAGAAGAAGGGTATGTTACAACAACAACAACATTACTATTGTGATGAATTTTAAGCTCGGTATCCAATGAATTTCTCTCTTTGAGATAGAAGTAAATATTGAATGGTAAAAAGTAACAGACATACCCATTCTCTGATTAAAGTGTCACTATGCTATATAATTGAAGGGGAGCAGTCGTGTAGAGGTTAAGGTGTCTGCCGTTCATCCCAGAGGTTGCGGGTTCGAGCACCACTGGGATCTCGACCGTACTTACTCATATGATACCAGTACTGGTTTTTCTAGGAAGCAGACTCGAGAGTGACTTGATAAGCTACAAGCTTTCTTCACAACCGAGCTAAAATATATTAGTATAAACTAAACTAACCCAATATTACACAAAAGTCACTTAGTTAACCAATGTTGTTCAGATTTAGTGTTTTTTTCTTTTAAAAGTTGATGACACAAGACAGGCCCGGTGATTTGTCAAACAATGCTGAGGTGCTTCCGGAATCCATACGCCGTGCAGTGGCTGCAGCAGCAGTTGAACCCATTAGTAGCATGGAAAATCTTTCATCAGAACTGACCAGTAACTCCGAATTACAGGGAGCTTTCGAATCTAATCTAAGCAATACTCTATCACAGAGAGTTGAAAATGACAAAGACTTTAAAGCAGAGAGGTTTCCAAATACAGAAGAATATTTTCATAAAGGTTCAGACAAGAAATGATAAAAAAAAAGTTATTGGAGAGAAAAAAAAACTGTGATAAATGGAACAAATGATGAAATTTGAAGTTCCTACCAGTTAAATGCGGAGGTTCAAATGATGAAATTTTAATAAGGATTTTCTGAATTGCAGCTTTAAGAGATTTTATAATAATGTACATGCAGTGTGTATAGTGCATGTTACTGCATGTGAAGTATGAAAGAAGAGCTGCTTTCATACAAAGAACTGTGAAAGCCCAGCATATGAAATTTAATTTTAGTGATCTATACGTAAATTGAAGATTTATATAAACTTGCTGGTGTCTAGTTCAGTGTGTGAAGCCGTGTATTCAGATGTGTATCTGTAGTAATCAGCCTGGATACAACTGTATGAAATATGTGACAACAAATGGCAGCAGTGCCATAAAATGGCCACAGCGCCATTTGTGTTCAAGTTTTACCCTACCTGAATCTTTTTAATTGTTTAATTAAGTCCCTTTTCCTCTGGGTCTGGAACCAATTTCTGCTCTATCAACCACTTGTGCTTTCATCCACCTCCGGACAAGTGGTTAAGGCGCTGGATTGAAATCATTAAGACTCCCACTGATTGAGGGTCATGGGTCAAAGCCTCACTACCAGTCTGAGCATGCGTGAAAAGGTTTGCAGTTTCCTACAGCGGATGGGAGTCTAGCAGTAGTCTCTCTCAAAAGTGATATTTAGGTCATGTGCCCACTCGTTATGATTTAAATAATGTTGTTGAAACGGCAGGTTAACGCTAATGAATACTTAAAAAATATTGCTTTTCGACACAATAGAAGCACCCTTTCAGTGCATGTGATTTTGGGAAAGATATTTCAAAGAGTGGACATTTGGTAAGTTTAGATGTGCACTGCTTCAGCCATGTTAAAGTTGAGAGACTGTTGACAGGGAAAGTTTCTTGATTCTATGGCTTTGTTTTAGATTTGTACAAGGCCTTTTTAAGCAGTATATTTTCCCCTCGGGACTTAGGATAATTGATGTAGTATGTCAATGTTTGTATAGTAATAAACATGATAAACTCTCAGAAGATTCTCCTTCATTGTACAATTTTATATAGTCTGAGTTTTAGCTGAAAACTAGAATTCTTTCAGTTTAAAAAAATACACTGATAAGTGTCCGTATTACACTAAAATTTATGTTTGTTAACTAATTTATAGTCCTATATTGGCACAAATGTATTCCAATAGAGGTTGTTTTTTCTTAATGAAATTTTGTATTCTGCAAACAACTTTACAGTCTGTCTAAAACATTTTAATTTCCATGAATGTTCTTGAAACAATGTAAATTTTACTAAGAATGAAAAATACTGGTTTGCAGTAACTTTCTTAATTTTGAGGAACATCTGTGATAGTTTACTATTGCTTGTTTTAAAGAAACAGCTACAACTTTAGTCTTTTTTAATCAGATGAATTAGTCATTATTAGTGGTTTATTTAGGTTGGTTTGTATGTTTATACAAGGGGACATCTTTGTTTGAAGAACTAAGGTTATTACATTGCAGTTTTTCCTGACATTGATCTCAAAATTTTGATAATTTTCTTCGTACACTTACTATTACAGGTACATTTTGTATTGCAAAATTATGTTGTGTTAACACGTTTTGAAGATTATTTAAGCCAATATTGTCTCTCTGCAAAACCTGTGACAGAGGTTGTGGAAACTCACTTTTGTGTAATTAGAGCAGCGCCAAAACAATTTTCAGTGCGAACTTGAGGAGAACGTACATGTAGGTTTGCACAATTCTCTTTCAAGGTATATTTTGAATGATCAGTGAGTTTGTAATATTGTCGGTCAATGTAATAGAAATACTAGCACCTTTCTCCACCCTGTCAGTTCACTAAAGGTGTGTAGAGTGTCATTGGAATGGATGCACATATTTCGTCACATCATCATTCTGTACATTTTTAAGACATACTCTTAAAATTTGATATTACTCTGACCATGTTCTGCAAGTTTTAACATTCGTAGCTAGACTTTCTTTCGATAAACAATGAAAAAAGACTATACATTGTTATCTTGACGTTTTACTTCATTCGATGCAAAGAAATTATTGAAGTTTTACATTTTACGAAATTGTTCGGGGGGAAAAAGTTGTGTACTTCACTGAACTTTGTTCAAAGCATGCCATTATCTCCATGATTGAATAAAATTAATAACATTTTGAAATAGAAATGTCTTAGTCATTTCTGTTGGGACCCTTTTGAACAGTTTTTATGTTGGCTCGGAAATATCAGAAATAAATTAAAAAAATTTGAAGAAGAACACACTGTTGTAATGGCAGTGGGAATTGTAAAGTTTTTTTTTAAATCTTAATTATATTAAAGGATAAAGAAAATGAACAGAACATGTGTATTTCTACCCTTTAAGGTATAGAAATAAAGCAGCTGTCTTTAGTACTGCATTTGAAAATAGTTCAGGTAAGAAGGGTATTCAGATGTGACTTTTGTAGTAAACTCCACTATTGTATTTATTCCTCTATGAAATGCAAAGCTTTAAGCAAGAAGAATAATGCTAGTATAGCATAATGCTCCAAAACGATTGCCAAGAACAACTGTCATTTCTTTGCATAGTAGAATATTAACAACAGATTGAAATGCAGTAAGTATAGATTGACTGGTGTTACATATGCTGTTGTGAGGACTGTTTTTCATTGGTCCTTTTTGATAGTGTGCCATTTTGACATCCATTCCCCAAGAAAGCATTAGGCATCGAGTAACAGATGTGCTGCAATTTCACACATGGTGATAGACTCTAAAAAAATGCAACGAAGTACATGGTGCATTAATATTCTGCGAAAGTCAGATGTCGATTACTTAGTACATTCTACTCGATCACTTCATGTATATATAAGTGAACCATGAACATCGAGGTACCTGCAAGGAATGTGTTCAGTAGAAGGGTTTTTGAATAGCTTATGAAATACTGAAACAGCTCGTCGGTGAGTGTGGCAACCTGCTTCCCGCCCCTCGCGAAGCAGGCGCTGGGGCAAGCAAGGAACGGGACTTGACTATATAGTCCTGTGACTGTCGTGACCCAGACCGACGAGGAGGGATGTGGCCCTTAAAAAGTTTTGTTCTTCAGGAGGAAGGCCACTACAGTTGATTGTCTATAAGAACTGCTATGTCTATGGACGGCGAATTTGGTTGCCATTAACGAATGTCGGCGTGAAAAGACTCGCTTCCTAGCCAAAGTATGCTAGCGATGAATGGACAAGACGGTGTGACAACCGGCGCCCAGGATAAATGAACACAACTAAAAAGAACAGTGGGAACTGTAATCTCAACCTTCAAGCGGATTTTTATTATCAGCAGAACGGCGCAAACAGGCAAACAATGGTTTACCATTCTTTACCAATTAAAGCCCGGCACCAAGTACATACACCAGCCCGGCATACACGCCTTTTAATGTATTTACAACACTTTGACATACAGACAAAAATCATTGTACCCAGTTACCATCTGGAATTGATACTGGTTCCCTACAGGAATTCCGTCAACAAGCTCAGGAGTTGATTTATTAAAGAAAAACACCCTAAAGTCACCTGCTCCGCTTGCTTTTATTTTTATCATGAACTGTATCATACTTAACCATTTTTAACTGTTATGTCCTCAAAGTACAACGCTTGGTAATATACTCGAAGTGCTTTTATAATTGAGCAAAAATGGGTTAGTAGGAAATGAAATCAAATTAGAAATATATAGTATATTAGTAGCGGCATAAATTGACAAGAGCACGTTGTATTACAATGCGATGCAATGAGATTCGACTAGCAATACATGCATGTACACTATTTGTTTATTTATCATTAGATAATACAAATTTTCTAAGTTTATTGGCAAATCGGCATTAATACAATACCTTTGGCCGTTTAACAAATAAATAGTACAGATGGCCAAAAATTTATACAAAATAGTAATCATCGAGCATAAAGAACATGAAATAATTCTAAATTATTTTAAGAAGCAGATATAGTATCAAGCTTTTCCTGTCTATATAACATAGCATTGTGTACATAATTTGCAATATTTCTAATAGTTTTTGTATTTTTGCATGACATTAACTTACAAAACTTTTGAACTGACGGAAACAATACATTGATACATTACTTTTGTCTTAACTCTCTATATAAAGGATAACATAACATAAAATGATATTCAGATTCAACCACATTTAAGTTGCAAAGTTTACAAAGTCTATTATTCCTTTCAATGTTTGTATATCTATCAGTTTCAATTTCTAACGAATGAGAACATAGTCTAAACCTCGAAAGAGCTTTTCTAATTGCAGCACTGTTAACAAGTTCGATGTATTTTTCATATTTGAATTCACATTTGAAAAATTTATAATAACATAACTTTGGCTGATAACCTATGGCTGTATTCCATTCTTGTATAAACTGATCGTTAAGTCGTTGTTTAAACAAAGGTAAATAATTAACATTAGCATTAAAGGCAGTAAAAGTATAACCGAAACCTAGGTTATCTAACAATGTTTTCAAAGTGAAAGTGCATGATTTGTTACCATTTATATGAAAGTTATGTAGTTGGTCATTGAAGCATTCTTGTACAAGATGATTATTACTTTTCATAATTTTGATCCAATACTTTAATGCGCGTTCTTTACATTTAACAGTCAGAGGATATCTTCCTAGCTCGCCAAGTTTGAATTTTAACTCCAAGCAAGTGTTTACAAAATTTAAGATGTAGTCTATCAATTTCTTTGTAATTGTAAATACCCCATACTTCTGAGCTATACAGAATAATCGGAGCTATTAAGGAATCAAACAAACCAAGTTTTGTTTTTACATCAAGACTGACCTTACTAAAGACCGAAAGTAAACTATTGTAGGCTTTAAGTGCTTGTTCATGCAATGTTTGTACAGCATATTTCATACATCCAGTATAGTGAAATCTAATACCAAGCTATGTAAAGGAATCCACAATATCAACAGGTTCACCATTAATAGTCCAAATATGATTTTGTCTAGTTTTGCGTTTTTCAAATATACAAACCTTTGTTTTATGGACATTGTTTTTTAAGCCCCATTTACAAGAATATTCATATACATTATCCAACAAAGATTGAAGACTATTAGGATCGGTTGTAAAAAGAGCAATGTCGTCTGAAAACAACAACATGTATATTGACAATAATTCAATATCTTTATTAGATAAGTTTTCAAAATACACTGTCTCAGTAATATCATTAAAATAAAATAAATAGTAGAGAAGAAAGTGGTTCACCTTGTTTGACTCCAAGTGAGACATCGAAAAATTCGGAGATAGCCATGTTTTTATAATTGCGAACAGAGGATTTAACGTTCATACAGATAGCTTTTATCATCTTTAACATTTTACTGCTCACACCGGAGTTTAAAAGTTTTATCCATAGAGCTTCATGATTTACAGTATCAAAGGCTTTCTCGTAGTCAATAAAGGCACAATACAGTTTTGATTTGTTAAATAACACCTTCTGAATAATACTGTGCAATATAAATATACAATCCGTTGTGCTATGATTATCTCAGACGTTTCTCTGGTTGAGTAGAAGAAGAACCTGGTGACGCCTCGTCTTTTGATCATTTTTACCTTTACCTTGACCTATCAAAAAGCTATCAGCGCCACGGTCAACGTGCTGTTACCGTAATCTATGATCAGGGCCTAAGGCACTATATTAGTTGGTATACTGGAAAACGTCACATGGACCGATACCGTTATCATTCACCCTGTTGTACTATAAAGTTTCGTGATAATTCGTGTGATCTGATCACTCAATAGTTCTGTTTTCTATGAACGGTTTTCTCGGGTTCTGCAGATGATATTACACGAAAAAACGTGCGTTAACCCTACATTGATGTTGTGCTTTGATATTTGACAACATTTTAAATATGTAATAAATAGAACATTACATCCGTGGTCATTATATATTGAGCAGAGCCTCGTAATATCAATTTGAGCAACTCGTTTAATAGTTTCGATATAATAATGACCACTCATGCAATATCTTCTATGTAGGCCTATCAAACAACACCAGTTACTGTTTAATCAGTTTATAGGTAGCCTATGTTTAATAAAAAAATAACCTGAAGTTTTTATTTGATAAAATCAGTTATGTTCTATAAAATGTACCGTATGTCAGAGAAACATATGATTTTCTCACGCAAATATGTTGTCAATGTAGCCTCTGGATAGTCACGAAATGCCAGGAAATCGCTTCCTTCTCAAACATTTTTTCGGTGGTGGGGGGGGGGGGCATGCCCCCAACCGTGGGTCCCCGACCCCCTAGAAAGTGAGTACACCTCAATTTGACTCAGTTGCAGCCCTGGCGGTACACATGTAAAATCAAGTGGCCCCCACCCCAAGGTGGCCCCATGCAGGGTCAATTCTGACCCGAGGGTCAAGATTTGAACAATCTTGGTAGAGGTCCTCTAGACAATGCTACATGCCAAATATCTAAGCTCAGAGCCTTCCTCTTTTTTAGAAGACTTTTTAAAAAATGTTTCCTTTCTGTTGTCATGTCAACCAGTTCTGCATGGAATGGAATTACTTGAACAACTATGATAGAGCTTCATGTGGGTCATTGTCACTTTAACATTTTTTGTACGGAGTTACGCGGGCTCAGTATTGAATACATTGGAGTTTCACAGATATCATATTAATTTCGAGTCATGGTGCGAAAAAAGTATAAATCTATCAAATATTATACTGTGTAAAATTGTATTGCCCTTCAAATTGACACACTGAGTTATGATGAAGAATGATGCTGAAAAACACTGTCGGCACATAAAACATGTAACAAGTAATAGATACAGTGCTTTTGTTGCTGTAGAGTGTCTTCTTACGGCCGTAAGAAATATACTTCACACCAGTTTGTCCGAGGCGAAGTCGAGGAGAAAATCGGTTGCGCATGTGTATTAAGTATATTTTTTATGGCTGTAATGTATGGTGGCTGATTTGGTACACTTTTGTGCGTCGTGTTGTCGCCAGCGACAACACGACAAAACGCCAAACGGCGCGTTGTCGCACTGTCGTCTTGTGGTCCTGTCGCTAGCGAAGCACGCCAAACGGCGCGTTGTCGTGCGGCGTGTTGTATTATGGTGATAATGTGCCGAGCGACAAAGCGCCAAATAGCCAATCCTTCAATTTGAGCCGAGCGACAATGTGACATCGCGACAACACGCCGCACGACAATGCGCCGTTTGGCGTCTTCGCTAGCGACAGGACGACAAGACGACAGTGAGACAACGCGCCGTTTGGCGTGCTTCGCTAGCGACAGGACGACAAGACGACAGTGCGACAACGCGCCGTTTGGCGTTTTGTCGTGTTGTCGCTGGCGACAACACGACGCACAAAAGTGTACCAAATCAGCCACCATAGTAATTGGACAATTGTATCTGACTTATACAACGTCTGTTTAACAAACATGATAATCTAAAACATTTGATACAGGATGTTAAGAATTGGTGAGACTAAAGGAACTGTACTGGTAGGACAATCATTGTTGTACCTTCGGAGAATTAGCATCGGCCTAATGTATTTTGTTTGTGACCTGTCTTGCATATTTTAGCACGGGGAATCCGCCCTTGTTAAAGCGGAATTAGAAATTAAGTATGTGTTTCGTTGCAAATGGTGTATTCGAAATAGTGTATTTGACGAGAAAACCAAAGTTCTCCTTACTATCTTAGTATAAATAATGAAAACAATTTGGAAAGGATATGTGTGCTTTTGCTGGCTAAGAATGGTACCAAAAACTCCACTCTGGAAAGGTAAGTTTACTATATTACATGTATACATGTATACATACAGTTCAGTATGTGCTATACATGTACAGTGGGATTTTGACCCGTGAGCTATGGCCTGTTATAGAATATATAGATATGAAAGTGCAGTCACGCCCTTACTATATATATGCACGTTTTCTACACGGTGTAGTTAATTTTCGTGACAATATTAATGGAATGTTCCGAAGTTCTTAGTATCATCTCTGACCTGTCGTAGCAAAAGTCAAGATTTTCATTCACTTGACACACTGCTTTGTTAAAAGGCACAATATGCATTCGAACAGACGAAATATATTATGTCAAATAATTGTATAACTAGACTATACAAATTTTATCTTTGATCTCTGCGAAATAAAAATCATGCGCAGATGAAATAAACACAACTTCTTGCACGGGGCACCAGGTCTGCAGGGACCTCAGCTCACCAAGCCCATTTACTCGCCCCTTTACGACAAACACAGGGAGTCACCCACGGTGATTGCAATTCTGGCACCTTAGTTAAGACTGATTTCAAGAAACGTAATAACCGTGCAAACAACTTGAACTAATTTTAAACGATTTGGCTATATAACAGATATAACAGATTTAACAGTTTGCCGAGAATTATAGCATTCATGCGAAACTAATAAGGACAATGGCCGATTTAAGATCTGGTTATTTGAAAATCTAGACGGTAAAAGTTCATCATTGTTTGCCATTATACTTAGAGTTAACAATTTTGTCCGACATTTATTTTCAAAATGTCTCTTTGGATTTTTAGCTCGACTTTTCTATGAAAAGGGGAGCTATCCTACTCGACCCGGCGTCGGCGTCGGCGTTGGCGTCACACCTTGGTTAAGTTTTTCGTACCACCCCACTTTATTTCAAAAGTATTAGAGGTATGGCTTTGAAACTTACCATACTTGTTTACCATCATAACCTCCATCTACAGACAAGAGTACATAACTCTGTCAAGGTTTTTGACAGAATTATGGCCCTTTTTGTACTTAGAAAGTGTTTTGAGCTTGGTTAAGTTTTTCGTACCACCTTATTTTATTTCAAAAGTATTAGAGGTATGGCTTTGAAACTAACCATACTTGTTTACCATCATAACCTCCATCTACAGACAAGAGTACATAACTCTGTCAAGATTTTTGACAGAATTATGGCCCTTTTTTTACTTAGAAAGTGTATTGAGCTTGGTTAAGTTTTTCGTACCACCTCACTTTATTTCAAAACCATTGGAGGTATTGCTTTGAAACTAACCATACTTGTTTACCATCACGACCTTCATCAACAGACAAGAGGACATAACTCTGTCAAGGTTTTTGACAGAATTATGCCCCTTTTTGACTTAGAAAATACATTGAATATGGGTAAAATCCACCTATTGCCTTAACCCTTTGAGATATTGCTTTGAAACTTTTAATGCTATTTCACATCATTACCCCCATCTGTACGCAAGAGAAGGTAACTCTGTCAGGGATTTGTTTTAAAGATTAAGGCCTTTTATCGTCTTAGAATCTTGGTTAAGTTTTTCGTACCAGTCCACTTTTTGACTGAACTGTTTGAGATATTAATTTGAAATTTGGAATACTTGTTTACCATCATGATTCCCAAACATGGGCAGGAGAAGGTAATTCTGTCAAGGATTTTATATGAATTATGGCCCTTTTTGACTTAGAAACTCAGTTAAAATTTTCATTCTTGTCCACTTGTTAACTTAACCATTTGAGATATTACTTTGAAAGTTGGAGTACTTGTGTACCATCGTAAGACCTATCTGTAAGCAAAAGAAGATAACTCTGTGAAAATGTTTCTTGATTTGTACTTAGAAATTCCTGGTTAAAATCTTGTGTGCCCTTAACTGTCAAAGTTTTGTTTTATTGGCAAGCACTAAAAAAGTCGAGCACGCTGTCCTACTGACAGCTCTTGTTTTTTATCGAACTTGGTTGGAAACATCATTATGAAGTCTAGTAAAACGCATTCTAAGTTGGGGTCATGAGGTCAAATGTCAAGGTCACAGGGGTCTGAAACTTGAAAATCTTGTCTGCTCTTCATCTAGATTTTCGGATTTTCGTCAAACTTGGTGTGAAACATCAGTACATTGTATAAAGTGTAATTGTGCACATTACAATTTGGGGTCATAAATTCAAAGGTCAAGGTTACAGGGGACATGAAACTTGAAAAGTGTGTCCATTCTTCAACTCAAGAAACTCCTTGTATTTTCACCAAACATGGTCTGGATGTAGTTGGGAATATTATAACTACGAGACACTTTGGTCCAGTGAGTTTTATTCCTTCTGGAGGGCCGGACGAATTGAGGAGACATGTTGTAATTTAGATCTAGAGGAATACACAGGCGTTTTCTTTTAGAAGATCTTGCTATCATTCACACTAGATTTCTCTTCATTACAACAGACATTGGATAAATTACTTCTCGGGAAAAGATAGCGCATTTTCTTATTTTACATCTGCAAAATTCCAGCGGAGTCTTCAAGGTATCCTAATGCATCGTGCAGATGCCACTTGCACATAATCATTTCAAAAGATCTTGTAGGCTAGTTGCCACCTTCAAATTTAAGCCCCTCTCCCCCCACGGGTAACAATCATGTGACTATTCGAAATGAAGTTAAGTTTGCAGAGAATAATTGCCATAGTGTAAAATATAATTGTTGTATTGAAAATATTTATATATGACGAGATTTTCTGTACACATGTATAGACCAGTATCGAAGCAGCATGGTTGTTTCTTGTGCTAAAATCACACTTTCATAGTAGTGGTTGGTAATATATATTTTAGCAAATGTTCTGCTGAACGCACGATCAAACATTTTGCGATGATGCAACTACTATATATTAGGGTGTTGAGTTTCCGAGCAACTTTGCATTGCGTGTTCCGGGTTAATTGCATCATGTATTGTGGCGTTAAAAAGAGTAAAAAGATCGTAGTAACACCTAAAAGATTAGCTCACAACGTCCTTAGTTTGTCCGTATGTCCGTCCAGATGCATTATTTAAACCCAAGTGTCACGTACAATTTCTTTGTATTTAAGGCATAATAAAGAGTTTAAAATATTTAATCACTTGTCCTTATTCCTGAAGTTTAAAGCGTTGTTGAGAATCTTTGCCATTTCCTAAACGTATTTCGTTCTATAGAAAATGCGACGTCCAAACTGTAAGTGGTATAACTACACATTTCGATATATATATCCCCTTCCAAATGGAGGCTATATTGGCGAGCAAAGCTTTTCAGGAGCTGCAAAAACTTTAATCGAACACATGCTCCGAATATAGCTTCCGGGGCAGCGCCATATACGATGTGCCTATACTATCGTTATGGATTGGTGACAATTGAACTAATTTAGCCGTAGTCTGTTGAATTCAGTTCTACAATGTACTGGTCCATCTTTCAATTTCTATAGTACAATTAATTGTTCAATGTGGTGCCCACTTAAAAGATGGTCATGATCTGCACTGATCGCAAAGACAAAATTATTTGCCATCAGAAATACACGTAAAGCAAACGCAACTTACTTCTATGCAAGAAACAGTTATTCAAAAGAAGTTAGCTGCCTGATTTCGCGAATGGAAAAGTGAGACTACATGTATATATACTGTCATCCGATGTAAAACTAAATATATATACATGTATACGTATAATATGCAACTTCAAAGGAAAACATTACATTTTAGTCGTTAAATCTAGATGTCTTTCTCAAGTAGTTAACTATACTGTAGTTACGATGATGTTAAGGGGAAGATGTAGTCACCTTTAGTTAAGGTGAGACTTACGGTGATACCGTTAGTTACGACGCGTTTGAGTTAGTGGAAAAATGCTTACGATAGTCATAAGGTGACTTTAAGATCAACTTAAGGCTTACGATGATTTCGAGTTAGTCACCTCTGGCGCGTATGAAAATCTATTATTGGCGCTCTTTATTGTCGTTTTGGCGTACTGGCGCCCCGTAAAAACACGCTAGAACGACAAACAAGTGCGCCGAAACGACAAATAAGGTAATTGTTGTAATAGCAGGGGCGCCGAAACAACAAGTGTGAATTCTTGATTTGGCGTGTTGGCGCCCCATTTGTCGTATCGGCGCGCTTTACCTGTTGGTCTTGAGTGTTGGCGCCCTTCAGACGCACCAAGACGCCAGAACGAAATGGCAGAAATCAGCCAACATAATTATATAAATGTGATATACCGTTCATTTCAAAGGTTCGGGTCGTACCGCTAATATACCTCGAACAAGGATGGTGGACCAAAAAACACATATACATTTCAAAGGTCAACTGATCCAGTTATTGGGACCGGTAAACTATAATCTTACCCTAAAGTTACAGTTCCTTTTGGTATGACAGATACTTTTGTACTAAGATACAGCTGTAAAGTGACGTAATTTTGTATTACTGCGCAAAAAGATAGATGAAGAAAAAAGTACACATTTTGAGCATCGGAAATAT
>JAFMSR010000006.1:20484782-20571488 GCA_022818135.1 Saxidomus purpurata
TTTTCTCTGTTCATGTTTGACGTACTTTCTTATAACATGTTACATTTAATTCAGTTCGGTATACGTATAATAACAAAATAACATGTCAACTACGCGCTTTGGCTGACTTTGGTTCACTGCACATTCATCAGCAATTGATTTCCGCTCCAGTGTCTAATGCAATGTTACATGACTACTGGAATATTATTTTAACTAAGCTTTTCTTGGATTTGACCTGATGACCTAGTATTTAAACCCAGGTGACCCACATTCAATCTTAACCAAGACATCATATAGACAAACAAGCTAACCAAAGTACATGCCTACTAGAGTATTATTTTAACAAAGCTTGTCTTGAATTTGACCTGGTGACCTTGACTTTAATCCCAAGTGACCCACATTCAATCTTGACCAAGAAATCATATAGTCAAACAAGCTAACCAAATTTAATGACAATTGGGTATTAAATATGTACTCCTAAGTGTTAACAAGGCTTTGATTTTTTTGTTCATTTAACTAGGTTTTGGTCCCAAGTGACCCAGTTTCAAACTTGACCTCGAAATCATTGAGATAAACATTCTGACCAAATTACACGAAGATTGGATATTAAACGTGGCCTCTAAAGCGTGAATAAGGTTTTCTTTGATTTGACTGTGTGACCTAGTTTTTTTTATCCCAGGTGACCACGATTCATACTTGACCTAGAAAGTGTTAAGACAAAGATAAATTCTTACTAGTTTTCATGATGATTGGTTAATGAATGTGGCTTCTAGAGTGTTAACAAGATTTTTCTTTGACTTTAGTGAACTAGTTTTTAGGAGTGTTAATAGGGTTTTCTTTGATTTGACTATGTGACTTAATTTTAGACCGTAGGTAAGCCAGATTCAAACTTGACCTAGAAATCATTGAGATAAACATTTTGACCGAATTTCATGAAGATTGAATGTAAGTTGTGACCTCTAGAGTTATAACAAGGCATGTGTGAATACACAAACGACGGATAAACGACGGCCAACGGACGATCACAATAGCTCGTGCTCAAGTGTGCTTAAAACAAGAAATCCAATGTAACAGATATTCAACCATAAACTATAATGAGCACAAACATTCTGATTGACATTGACAAGACAAATATTCTGACCAATTTACATGATGATTGGCTATAAAATATGACTTCTAGAATATTAACAAAGTACTTCTTAGATATGACCTGGTGACCTAGTTTTCAATCCCAGGTGACCCGCATGCAATCCTGACCTAGAAATCATCAAGACAGTCTGACAAAATTTCATGGCAACTTAGTATTAAATCCAGAGTGTCATCACGATTTAAATTTGATTTGCTCTAATGACCTAGTTTTTGACCTCAAGTGACACGGTTTTTAGTGACCTAGAGATCGTTGGGACAAATATTCTGACCATTTTCATGATGATTGCTAAACCATGTGGCTTCTAGAGTGTCAACAACGTTTTTCTTTGACTATCAGTTTTTGACATCAGATAACACAGATTCGAACCTGACTTAAAATCATTGAAACGAACATTTTGAACAAATATTCATGAAGACTGGTAACTAAATGTTGTCTCTAGACTTTTAACAAGGTCTTTCTTTGATTTGACCAAGCTTTTGACCCCAGATATCCAAGATTCGTACCTGTCTTAAAATCATTTAGGCGAACATTCTGAACAAATTTTCATGACAATTGGTTTATCAATGTGGCTTCTAGAGTGTTAACAAAAAATTTCTTTGATTTGACCGTGTTATCTAGATTTTGATTTGAGGTGACCCAGACTCGAACTTACCATAGAAATCATTGTGACAAACATTCTGACCAATTTTCATGATGATTGGTTAATGTTAAAAAATGTTGACTTTCGACTGTTGTTCTTTGATTTGACCGTCTGACCTAGTGTTTGATGATTGGTAAATAAATGTGGCCTCTAGAGTGTTAGCAAGGGTTTTCTTTGATTTGATGGTGCGACCTAGTGTTCAATCCCAGCTGACACAGATTCCAACTTGACCTAGAAATCACTGAGATAAACATTCTGACCAAATTCATGAAAATTGTATGTCGAATGTGACCTCTAGAGTGTTAACAAAGCAAGTGTGATTACAGACAGAAGATTGACAGACGACAGGCGACGCACAACGGGCGATCGTAACATATTAAACAGATTTTAAAACAATACACGGTGTGCTTTGAAAATGATTATAATTTACATTTTTTAAAGTTATTCTGTCTTGTGTACCATATCGCTTTCTAAAGATATCGACATGTGTAAATTTAAATAACTTAACATACTTCCTTCGCAATTCATGTTCTCTCGGGAGCAAATTTCCATGTTCGTCTAGAAATCTTTCAGGTCTGAATATCCACGGATCTCCCCATGTGTCACTGTTGTGATGCAGGTACCAGATATTAACAAATACCTGTAAGAGCCATAGTAATGATCCCTTATGAAATATGACCTTCAAACAGAATAACGAAGTATTCCGGGAAGCTGTTTTACCACTAGCCTGTCTTTGTTTCCTATTAATAGGCACCAGCTATCAAAATGAATCATTGGATATATACAAATTATTAAAAGTTGCTCAGCTTTTATTCTGACTGAAATTTCCTAATGCTCTTTTGTTTTATATTTAAACTAGAGGTCACTAAATTCGTCTTCATATTTTGTAACACTAATTTTTTATTCGAATTTCCAACGTATAAATTATTTTGATTTTGTTACTGTTCTTTAACCCAAACATAAACCCGTTACCATTTTGATTCCATTTTCTATAACGAGGTACCACAATAATTACAGTAACATGAGTTTGTTCGAAAGATTAGAAAGTCAGACAGATTATTAAAAACACTTTTGATCTACCGGTATATTATTCTAATGGAAAATCGTTCACTTACACTTGGAATAAAAACGAAAAGTAGAACGGAACTAAGAACAAATGATCTAGTATGCTTCATCTCCAGCGTTTCGAAAACTCACATGGTATTCATTAGGGAAGTCAAATACTAGTACTAGTATATTCAAAAGCGGCTTATGTTTCTTAACTTATAAAATCGGTAGAAATATTTAGCTACAAAGGTTGAATCAAGATATTTTTTCTCAAGAGTACCATATCAATTTATGCTTTGAGAACATGCCTTGATAACAAATGCAAACTGTAGACATAAAGTCACGACATGCATTGACGACAACCCTCTTCAATTATAATTACTGAAATTTTGACTCTTCTATAACAACCAATGTTAGGAAATTTGTCCGTAACATTTGTAAATAGTTAATTAGATCTACATTTACAAATAAACACACTCTAAATGGTGTAAAATAAACATCAGGACTGATTAATTAATGAAGTTATTAGAAGAAATTCTATAGCAATACCACAAGTGTACGAATATAGTGTAGCTGGCTACTGATAAAAAAAATATTACTTTCTCTTTTCATATCTTTTCCTAATGGTGATAAGAGAGGCTCGTGTACACTGGAAATGATGTTGTATAAAGATTTCTCCCACGAATACTTACTGTACTGTTAGCTTGGACGTCATACCCCTCAAATTCTACGTGTGTTCTGCAGACGCGAGGCAACGATAGAGGGAGGACAGTCAAATAACGATGTACCTCCAGCTCAAACGCCTGAAAGAACTGACATTTCCCTCTGTCGCTGTATGTCGGGAGCCTACTCCGCCCAATTACTTCATCGAGCTCGGACTGGATCTTAACCTGGCATTGTGGGTAGTTCAGCAAAGCCAGCATGGAATTAGCCAAGGTTGACCACGATGTTGTCATACCTAACATCAAAATTTAAGGTTTGAATCTTTTTTCAATAGCTATGTAACAAAGTATAAAAAGGTGTTCGTACATGTATATACGACAGTTAAGCCGATATTTCATCAAAAAAATATTTATCTATACATTAATTTATTTATTTAATAAACTTTTTCTTTTTGTTTAGTCTAATCAATCACCATTTATTCCATTACGGGCGTAGCAAAAATGTGGTCATACATGTCACATATTGAAATTAAATACGTGAGTGTATCTGTAAATTGTCGGAAAACTTTACCTGCATCTATTGTTTCTACTATCTGAGCAACGATTCTTTCATCAGTAAGAAAGACGCCAGTATCAGATTCACATTGCTTCTTCTGCTCTTCTATAAAATAATCAACCAACCCTCTCATCTGGCCAGCAATATGTGTTTTCTGTAAGAAGTTAATTTACGTAGACTACATATTCAAGCTTTACAGTTACAATTTCTTAACATATGTCAACAGTTTTGCAAACTTCGGGAACATCAAGCCTTCATTAGGGGAAAGGTCGAAAGAGCAGTTCACATTCTAAAAATCAACAAGATTTGCATTAGCCGTTTTCTTCCCAATAATAATAGAACTATTGTAAATAATTTCCAAATAATTAGTGTTGTACTCTTTATTTGACCGCCAATCGGACTAAAGTGCACGATCTTCCTGATAGCGTAACGATTTTGAGGAAATGGTTATATATTAAATGTGTACCGTTGAATTGAAATATGGGTATACTAGTCTGTGTTTTAAGTATGAATCATACCTTGTAAGACAATAAAATACCTTGGAGTAAACAAGGTTAAAGTTTTTTTGTTTTGTTTTCAATAATCATGGACACTTCATTAAAAGCTTGTACCTACAGTCTAAAAAAATAAGAAACAATATGCTGCTTGAAATGTTAAGCTTACATTTAAACCGTTAATGAATTCCTCAAACTGGTGTCAACTACAGTAAATATGCATTTTGATACAATAGCCACATGTTGAAATAGCCGATAAAGGATTTCGATGACTATTAATGTAATGCTGATTTCTGGCTTAGTATTAAGATAAATTTTAGTGTAAGTCGGCCACACATGTTCAAGTAATATAGACATAGGCGATTTTATTCATCCATATAGGATAAAAAGCAAACAGTGATCGACATCAAAATGCAAACACAATTCAACTGAAAAATTGTTACGGAGAAGGTCAGAAATAAACATGAGATTTATTCTGACCTAAGGTAGTGATGAACAAGATTTTTCATATGTTTGATAATACTTACTCATTTCCAAATGAGCTTTTATAAACGACTACTAATAATATATTTTTTAAAATGAATGGTTGTATAAAATAGTTGTAGGGTAGACACATGTTATGACGTTGAAAGATCAAATATGCAAATTAAGAATCATGATATGCAAAGTAAAATGCACTCAAAGATGCATATAGATGTGCATACTTCAATATATAAGTACATTATTCACAATTACACATGAAAGTCCGTTAAAAGAGGCACAAACACTGGAATATATGAAACATGCGATATGAGTTATATGTTAGAAGAGCTTTATAAAAAGGTTTGACTAAATATGTAGGAATAAAATCAGATGACCTAAAAGAAAACACTGGATAAAAGATAAGAACGTGGCATTAGAGTTACAGTCACAATGACAAAATATTTATGAAAGCTCTGCATACAAGTTGTGTACACTATTTAAAGTAAAAAGAGCCGAGAAACGTTTTCAAAAAATATCACAAAAAGTCAGTTAATCCATTTCTGTTTTCAGTTAAAATTTCAAATACTTGCACGCAAAAGGTCTCGGTCCGTTTAGGGGCCGATTTTCGCCTGTTCTCAAATCTCATTAAAACTTATAGATGGGAAATCTGCATCTTTTCCCATTCATAACTTGGGATCCTTTTAACATAATCAGTATCAGTTACGTATCACGGATTTAGAACAGAGGCACTGCAAATCATTTTCAGTCGTCATAATCCTACGTTTTGAATCGAAATTACTCTGTATGACATATTTTCATACTCTAAGGATTTCAAACAGACGATCAATGTTTAATCATGTATACGCAAATGTAATGCAGTCTGCATGCCATTTAGACATGAGATACAATTTAACTTACCATTTGCATATTATCGGCGACAATAATTATTGGTACTTAATTCATATTATTAAAATGATAAATGAAATACCTTTTCACCTTTAGTTCTGTATCTTTAATAATTCCAGTTACATCGATCATAGTCAGGGTTTTCCTAATATTTACAAATAACAGTTATCGGATATTTGTCATTTTAGTATAAAATAAAAATATGGTCATGCGAATTTATAAAAACCTATTTTCAAAGTTTGCAGCTTTTCTCTAATACAAGAAGACGCATATGTCTAATAGGAATGATTTTTTGGGTCTTGGGGAGTTCACCAGGGGAGAAATCCCACGGTAGGCCGGGACTGTAAACAATAAAAAAGGAATGCTTTTGATATTTGGCCCTGGTGCTGTAAAACTGCGCTATGGGAAAGTAGTGCAAAACAGACCAGATCAAGTTGCTGTTTGAATGTAGCATACGATAAGACCATATTACAAAAAAATCAGTACAGACAGCTTTATAGCTTCATGGAGAATAGTTCATAGCTTACGGGTTCCATTACACAGTTTGTTTCACGGACTCTTGTTTTAGAAATTACTGCGATGTTAATGTCAACTTACGATGATTACGGATGATAGTCATATGCATATCACGGAAAAGTACGGATATTTACGGAACGTACGGAGCTCGATATAAAAATTTGTACCTAAAAAAAAGTTAGTAACAGGGCTTGAACCGTTTTGAACAAGGATGCAGTCATTGAGGTATAAACACTGCTTACAAGGATTGCTCATGTCAGAACTATTTGACGTAAAGAATTTAATCTTTTTTTTTTGGGGGGTAAAAACAAGTTAACTTCAAACTTGCGTACAATGATATTTTATTATTACAATCACCTGTATTTTTATTTTGCAAAAAGAAACATTTGAAGACGAAGTGGTTATCAAAAAAGGCATAATTTTCTCTAAATGTGCATACTTTCGCCTAAATTACCTTCCCAAATAGAATGTGTCATTATTACTTAAACTAATCTGCACAATTACATCTCTGCCATGACTAACTACTGGATCATTAGTCTTGCAATTTATGCTAATTTGGATTCAAAGTAATGCTGAAAAAATTATGTTTTGCATGTTATGAGATATACTTTTAACCAAAGTTACCTATGAAGGGCGAGACATATCATATAGTTACAACCAAGTGTATAATAATTTATCTTTTATTTAAATTTTACTATACTCGTACTTCAAAGCATAAACCCATATGTGGAAAGGTTTCTATATCTTTTGCAGCTTTATAAAATAAAAACAACACTTCTTACTGCTGTGGTTCAAAATTGAGGAATAAAAAACTGTCGAACATTTACAACAAAATGTAACACCCAGGCGTGGCAAATTTTAACACCAGGGACATGATTTGAACAAACTTGGTAAAGAGCCTCTAGACAATGCTAAATGCAAAATATCTAAGCTTGGTTCCTTGTGGTTATGAACCATAAGATTTTAAAAGTTTTTCTTATATAACTCTATGTTAAAATGGCTAGAAATTACATCAATTTACATCCAAGTCCTAAAGCTAGGATACAAACGATTTAAGATATAGTGCCAAGTATACATAACAATTCATTTACATACACGAATGAAATGTATAATTATGCTCTTTTCGAGCCGATTCAACGTCAAAATTGGCCGTGCTAATGATATGCTTTTTATAAATTCCAGCGTTTTAGAATGACACGCAGAGAAATTTACTGCAGATGTTATACATTTGTTACAAAATTGAAAGCTTTTCTACGTTCGCCAAAAATGATACTTGAATGCCTGAAAGATGTGGTAATACTACATAACTGATGTAAATGACGTAGATAAACACATTGAAATAGATTGAAATAACGATTTTGTTTCTGTCCTTGATGTTTTCAGTTTATTGTACATGACCACCGTTATTGACGTTCCGACGGACGGTTAATGTTATAAGGTGTCTATTGATATTTTCTTTTTACAATATATTGAAAACTAAAATTTCAGTGAAAACATTCAAATGGTATGGCAATTTTCCTGAATTTGAACGCGTAATAGGCTATATGAGCTATGAGTCTTGCGGTTTTGTTTTAAAGATACATGTATTGTTAATGTGTTCCTTTTCCGTTGCATCTGCAATTATTCTAACAATTTAGATAGAGAACTACCCGAGGAGCATTCCTGTTAAGTAGGAATTGAACCAGTGGGGCAGATGTCGGCATCCCCGATCCTAAAAGTTCATGAAGAGCAGCATGTGCTCAGGTAAATTCATTTTTAAGCGAAATTTTACTCAACTATCAGACCAACCGTTCCCAAACTTGTCCATTGACTGACATCTTCCTCGCGAACGAACAGTGAGAGCCCAACAATGTTCAATGGTCCCCGGATAAAACTGCATTACAACACACCTCGTAGTTTATTCCTGATTTTGTGCTTAAATATGTATACGATGAGCGGTAGGAAAATATGTGGACATTTGGTACTATTCGGAAAGTATCAAATATCAAAAAAATGTATTCTTTTCCGTAGCATTCTCCACCTGAGTCTATGCAGTGGGAGCTTTTGTTTTCGTTCCGTTAACAACGAAACAGACCTATGCCTAATATAATGTACTGTTTAACAGCTTAAATCAAAGCGGATCTATACTCGTATTTAATCCAGGAAGGTATTTTTTTCAGTTCTGAAAACAAATAAAAGTAACAGGGGGCACGATCAAACCTATTGGGAGAATGTCATAACTATTGCCATTTAAAAGAATAAAAGCTTCTATTGCAATATGAAACGGAATGAGAGGAGATGATGTCATGAAGAAAGACAGTATTTGCTAGCCTCGGACGTCACTGTAAATTTTTTTAAAAGTTACTTTAAAATAGTACTTGGCAGTAACAGTTCAACCTTTTGGAATAAAAGGAGTATTATTCCATGTGCATCCGAGAAAACAACTAACATTACCTTACATACAGAAGAATGCATTTTAATTAAATGTCAGCTTCAAAATAATCTTAATTGCAGTATTGACTGGTGCAAAGTAAATGACATGTCATAACACCCGGCTAAATCATAATGCATGACTATCGGTACATAAATAAGCTCAAAATTTTAAAGAATGTCAGTTTACCTCACTGATGAGATTAAATTGATGTTCTATAACACATATGTTCTTCCAATTCTTGATACCTGCTGCCAATAAGTGGCAACAGCGGTGACAGTTACATGAGTAAAATAAACTTCTTACAAAGAGCAATAACAAGGATAATAATGAAAAAAAAACCAACAACAAAAAAACCACCAACAACAACAACAACAAAGCCATCATCATCCTTTGGGTTAACTCAAGAACTTAAATGGTTAATATTTACAGATAGACATACATATCACTCCGCCGTATTTGTTTATTGAACTTTAAATGGTATGGCCCAATCATATATGACATATCAGTTTCATGTATGAACATTACACAATTTGATCTACTTAAAAATATTTAGTTTTAAATAGAACCAGTTATTTCATAGATTTTTTTTTTTTATTATAGCGTGAAAAATTGAATGAAATACTAAATAATATAAGAAGTGCAAATTCTTTTAAGGCTAATATAAATCCCATATTCTAGCTAAAGCTATGTAATAATTATGCTTGCTGTGTTTTAATGTTTACTATTTGTATAATGTACATGTTAAAGTAAATAAACAAATTTAAACGCACCTATTAACTGAAATGAATGTCTGTCACTGAATGTATGAATGAAGCACGAGCAATTAAGAGTATTGCAAATCCTTTTTTCTTTATTACACTGTAATATTGTATTATTTATCAATACACCATGCATGCAGTGATTATTGCGGGCCGCAGCGGTCCGCTATATTTAGGGCGGCGTTGGAAAATGTTTATGTAAGTGAAGTAATGAATAGTTCTTTGCACACGTTTAAAAAGTAGTGAACAGTTTTTATTGTACACCAGATTCGGTCAAACGGAAATGTAAGTGAAGTAGTAGATAGTCCTTTTTCACACATATTATGAAATGAATGAAATCGTATACGAAAGTAAGATAAAGAATGGATTCATACCACTATTCAATATGTAGCTTGTAATACAATTAGTTGTAATCAGTAGCTTACAATATATTCACTCGATTGCTGAGTGTAGCGTGAATGGTTGCATACATTGCCTTTACATGCATTTAGTACTAACCATTACACCAATTTTTGATGTTTACTGTATTTGCGTCGTCTTGGTGCCAGGCATCAACAATTGACTTGCTCATCTGTTACATTTTCTTTTTAACAAGAAATTTGAGTGTTGGTATCATCAATTATAGTCATTGCTTTTTAAAAATATAAAATTTCTTTGAGATACAAGTTGTAATATGCTGAACATTTTGCTCATGTTACAAAAAAGTAGGAAGCTTCTCTCGAAAGGAGAAAGAAAAATGAACTGGGCTTGGCAATAACTTATCAAGTTAAGACATTGTTCCATTGCCCGCTGTGATTTTTTGTATCACATTTTTCTTGTTAATTCTTTTGCTTTGATACGCAATTATTCACGGAGCTAAATGGATGTGATTTTTGGCCTAGGGGCTGTATGTCCCAATGTCATAGTTATCATTACCAGAGGATGATGAATCTCAAATACGTGAAAAGGTGTTTGACCAAATACAAATCGAGGATTTAAAAAGTGATGATGGATTGACAATTCTTATTGGATTTCTGGACCAGCATCTTGCCAAAGATGATTTAACAGACAGTTTGGAAAAATTTGAGGATTTTGAAGATTTTAGTAGATCTGCGGGGCAATCAATTAATGAATATGTAGCTGTATTTGATGGCAAGTATAGGAAAATTGAAAAGAAAAGTATGACATTGCCTGCTGAAATTTTGGCTTTTAAACTACTTCGGAGGGCGAACATTTCCAAGGAGGAGCGGTTGCTAGTCTTGACTGGTATGAATTATGATGAAAAAGCTACATTGTACGAACAGGCTAAGAAGTCACTGAAAAAGTTTAAGGGTAATGACATGAATATGTCAAGTGGCAGCTCAAGTATCAAACTAGAACCTGCTTTTCTTGCAGCAAATGAAGAGGCGCTACTTGCTGCAGGTTACTCCAAATTAAGAATTCAACAAGGGAATTATAATGGAGGCAGCAGAGGAAACTGGAAAAGGGGAAATTCTGGAAAATCAGGCATGAAAGAGTTTCAGCGTTCAGACATTGCTCAAGACAGTCGCAGAAAAGGTCTTGCAAAGAACATCAATCCTATTGGTCCAGATGGAAGAACGCTTACCTGCAAGTCTTGTGGTTCATATAGGCATCTGCTACAGGCATGCCCCCATAGCTGGGAAAACATGAAGAAAGTGAATGCTGTTGAAGAGGAACATGCAGTATTGTTTACAGGTTACAATAAGGATGAGATTCAGCGTTTGGGTGTAGATGCTCGAAATTGTGCTGTTCTTGATAGTGCTTGCAGCAGTACAGTGTGTGGTAAAAACTGGATAAATAACTATATACAGTCATTAGATGTAGGAGATAAACAGAGAGTAACACAGTTAGATAGTCAGAGAGTTTTCAAGTTTGGTGGTGGGACATGCCTAACATCAAAAGGAGAATACTGTATACCTGCAGTGATTGCTGGCAAAGATGTTTTCATCAAAACAGATGTTGTGGAGTCGGACATTCCCCTGTTATTGTCTCGGACAGCAATGAAGAGGGCTGCTATAAAAATGGATCTAGAAAACGACACAGCTAGCATTATGGGAAAAGAGGTGGCTTTAAATTTGACAACATCAGGTCATTACTGTATTCCGATAGATAAGACGGTAGAGGTACCTGTAGAAAGTGTTTGTGCTGTAAACTTTGATGATTTAAGCAAAAATGAGAGATACAAAACTTTTGTGAAATTGCACAGGCAATTTGCACACCCACCTAAGAAACGGCTGTCAGCACTTATGAAAGATGCAGGTATCTGGAGAGAAGAATTTGAGGAAACTCTTGATCTCATTACTAACAATTGTGAACTTTGCAAGATGTATGCAAAAACTCCATCAAGGCCTGTCGTGGGTATGCCTATGGCTTCCAAGTTCAATGAAAAAGTTGCGATGGATCTTAAGCAATGGAACGGCTGCTGGATTTTACACATTATAGACATGTGGTCCAGATATACGGTGTCAACGTTTATCAACAGAAAGAAGCCAGAAAAGATTATAGATGCACTGATGAGGGAATGGGTAGGTAAGTTTGGCGTGATGGGCTCATTAATGACTGACAACGGTGGTGAATTCAATTCAGATGAAGTAAGAGAGATCACGTCAATACTGAACATTAAATTATGCACAACATCTGGTCAAAGTCCATTTCAGAATGGTTTATGTGAGAGAGTGCATGCTATAACAGATATGATGCTGATTAAGTTACAGGCAGATTGTGGGAAAGTAGACTTGCAGACGTTACTATCATGGGCGAATATGGCAAGAAATTCTTTACAGATGTGGAATGGTTTTAGCAGTCATCAGCTTGTTTTTGGGCAGAACCCCAATATTCCCAATATTATGAGTGAAAACTTGCCTGCATTACAAGGGACCACCAGCAGTGAGGAATTTGCAAGGCATTTGAATGTTTTGCATGCTGCTCGGAGAGCATTCATTCAGTCGGAAGCTGACGAAAGAATAAGGAGAGCTCTACGTAATAAAGTAAGGGCTTCTGAACAAGTTTTTGAACATGGTGATAATGTTTTCTACAAGCGAGAGGGAAAAGAGCGTTGGCTTGGACCTGGAAAGGTGGTATTTCAAGATGGAAAAGTGGTGTTTGTTAGACATGGAGCAGTGTTTGTGCGAGTATCGCCTAATAGGCTGCAGAGGGTAAATGATTATATGAGTTCTGATAATCGTGAGGCAAACAGTTATGAAAGTCTGGAAGAAGAAAGAAGCAATGCTAATAAGGGCACATTAGCTGACCAGCAAACCTCAGATCAGACAAGTATGCAGACCATAAACGAGGACATACCATCCTCAGATCCATTTAAGAACTTGCAGTCAAACATGTCAGATAGATCATCAGCTAGTTTGGAAAACAACATTCAAAATATTCCACCTGAAGAAAGGACATTGAAGGCAAATGACAACATACAATATAGAGCACAGGATACAGATCAGTGGATACAAGCAAAAATACTAGGAAGGGCTGGAAAAGCAACAGGCAGAAACAAGTTTTGGTATAATATAGAGGAAGATATCAGCAAAGAGAAGAAGAGTATTAATCTGGAGGCAGTTCAATGGAAAATGTTAACAAATGAGGTTAATTTGGTAATGAAACAGACTTGTGCTGATGATGAAGTCACATCTGCTAAAATTTGTGAACTTCAGAAGCTGCAACACTTTGGCACATATGAAGAAGTTCAAGATTATGGTCAGGTAACTTTATCAACAAGATGGGTGATAACTCACAAAAATGGTCAAACAAAGGCTCGACTTGTTGTACGCGGATTTGAGGAAGAATATGTGATGCAAAGTGACAGTCCAACAGTGGGAAAAGGAACACTTAGAACATTTCTTGCACTTGCAGCTGTAAATAATTGGATTGTAAAAACCACAGATATAAAGTCGGCGTTTCTACAGGGAAAAGAAATTCGGAGGGAAGTCTACATTAAACCTCCAAAGGAAAGTGACACTATCGCTGGAATAATTTGGAAACTTAAACATGGACTTTATGGCCTCAAAGACGGAGCAAGACAATTCTATCTAAGTGTGAAAGACGAGTTAATTAGATTAGGGTGTCATATATCAGAGATGGATCCAGCAATGTTCTTTCTGCACACTGGAGACAAGCTTAACGGCATTATTTGTTGTCATGTTGATGATTTTCTTCATGCTGGTGATGAATGTTTGGAGAAGGTCCTGACTAAATTACGAAAACGATTTGTTGCAGGAAAAATTGAAAAAGGACAGTTTGATTATATTGGTTTCAGGATTTCTCAGGAGAGCAATGCAATTATTCTGGACCAATCTAGATATGTGGAAAACATAGAGAGCAGACAGATTGACACAAAGAGAGTCCAGAATAAACAGGAAGTATTAACATCTGAAGAACAGACTCTTTTCAGGAAAATCATTGGTCAGATTAACTGGGTAGTGCAAGGAACTAGGCCCGATATGGCATTTGAGTTGATAGACTTGAGCACTAAACTCAAGGAAGCTACAATGAGTGATCTATCTCAGGCGATCAAAGCAGTGAACAGATTGAAAAACTTCAAGTCTTTTATAAGATTCCCACAATTGAGCAACTTTGTAGGTGATTGGAAGATTGCAGTCTTCACAGATGCATCTTTGTGCAACATAAATTCTGGAACAGGGAGCACTGCGGCTTATATAGTATGGTTAATGGACACTTCTGGAAAATGTTGTCCACTTTTCTGGCATACCAACAAAATAAAAAGGGTAGTACGATCAACAATTGCTGCTGAAGCTCTCAGTTTACAAGAAGGATTAGAATGTGGATATTATTACAGACAAATGATCGAAAACGCTCTAAGGATACCCAATCACACAATACCAATAATTGCTTATGTGGACAATAGAAGTGTAATAGAAGCTGTGAATTCAACCAAGCTAGTAGATGACAAGCGTCTTCGTGTAGATATAGCTGCAATCAGCGAATCCTTGTCCAGAAATGAAGTCAAAGAAATTTGATGGTGCCCAGGGAAACATCATTTGGCTGACTGTATGACTAAGCGTGGGGCATCCGGATATGATCTGCTGTGTGTAATACAAGAAGGAACAATTTCAAAAGATTTTATATAGACTTGTAGAATTTTAACATTTTTATATCTTACATTTTTTTAATGACTCAAAACATCACAGAAAAGAAGAAAAGAAAGAAAGTATAATTAATGTTAATTTCATCTTATTTTTGTTTAGTAAACTTTATATAACGTCATTATGACGTCATAACGTCACGACGTCATCAACTTGCTTAGCAACGTTAGGATTGGAATAATGAAGTTACTTTGTTGATTATGACCATACATTAAAGTGAAATATATTTATTTAGTGTTGGCGTTAGCATTAATAAGGTGTTGGATTTAACTTAACACAAACATCGTAGACAGTTATCTGTAAAATATGCTGGTAACAACTGTGAAACGTAGTGCAAGATAAACCAGATCGAGCTGCTGTTTGAATGTAGCATACGATAAGACCATATTACAAAAAACACTGTACAGACAGCTTCAAATGAGTTGTAGAATAATCATAGCTTACGGGCTCCATTACACAGTTTGTTTCACTGACTATTCTTTTAGAAATTACTGCGCTGTTAATGGCAACTTACGCTGATTACAGAAGATAATTATATGCATATTACGAGAAACACGGACATTTACGAAACATACGGAACTCGATATAAGACTTTGTAGTTTGATTTTCAAATTTATGATGTTATTTCACTGAAAACCTTCTTTTATACAAACGACTACATTTATATTCACCTAAAAATAAATTTCTGTTTTAAAAGATAGAATTTACGTACATTCCCGACAGTGATGTCACGTCATAAAGGCATTGAAATACAATTCACTCTGTCAATTTTCATTCAAAAGATGATGCGGAGTTAATTTCCGCTAAGCTATCTATAGCCCCCTGGCCTTCAGCGCTCACAGCGCTTTGATAACAATAGTTTGCACAGATACACAGATATGTTACAGCATATATGTCATTGCGTTAATGTGATGCTATTGTGATTTTTTAAAATTATAATCATAATGTGTTACCTTCTTAGAATTAAAATATTTTTATTATAGTCCTTTTATGATAACTTGATAGCGCGTCATAGGATTAGGTTCAACTTGACAGGTAAATCAGGTATAACGGTTATCTCAGTACTTGTTATGGAGAATATTACATAAATAGTTAACAAATCGCGGAAAATAATTATTGCCTGAATAGGTCAACTGGTTAGTACGTAGACAATTTGATCGTATAGTTTTGACGGTTCAGGTTCGAATCCAGGTGATTCTAATTTTTCATGAATCTTTTTTTTCTTTTCTTCGTTCTTCTTTTAGCAAACATGAAATTAAATACACGAGAATATCATGTCTAATATGTAAACCTTTCGTCAATACAGAACTCGTTTTGCCAGATTTTGTATGTACAGTGTAACCTCCACCAACGGTCACCTCCCACTAACAGCCACCTCATCACAACAGCCAGTTTTAATTCCCCCCGTTGGGTTTTCTATACGTTTTACCCCCCACCAACAGCCACCTCCAAACTCCGGCCAACGGCCACTATTTTTCATCCCGAATTGACAGAAAAACTCTCAAACGGCCAAGGAACACACTAACCACCCGTCAAGATTTTGACCGGAAAAGGTTTCCATAAAGCAATTTTCGGAAAATTTCGAGTTATATTTAGGACTGAAATTCGGTCGTGGTCGGACGTGAAATTCGCCCATAGAATGGGTGTACATGTATACGTACACAACAGTCACCCATTCTGGTTTCCTAGGATGCACTACGACATCCATAAATTGGTCTTTTTGTGGAGTATTTACTGTTCAGACACACTACGAGGCCATAAATGGTTTACCGTTGTATACGACAGACGCCCAATATTGGATTTATGTACACCAATATCCCAAAATTGGTTCATTGTCGCAAAAGATGTTACCAGCGCCCATTTCTTGTTTCCCCGAGATATACTATGACATTCATATAATTATTGGTCTATTGTCATATATTGTTAGTTACTGCTCAAGTAAGGAAAAAGGTTTACGTTTTACCCAACATATTCTTCACAGAAGGACAGGTATCATGTATCAAACACAGATCTTATTACGTATGTACAATACAGAATCCGGGACGGGAAGCTTGTGCCGGTTTTTATATACAAAAAAGTATGGACACCTGTACATGCAAACACCTGCCGCTGCGTCACCTTAAATTTCAAAACTAACAATTATTTAATATTTTAAAGTATGTCACGGTATTAAATGATCATTGCACCATTTGTGCACAAAACATCCGAAATTTAATACCTCAGACATTACCTGCAGATCTGCGTATCTGATAACAAGTCTGCACCTGCCATCGTACATCATTATACTACCAAAAACTTAACTTCTCATGATTATATTTCGTTTAGAATGTGTTTGAAAAGAAAATATAAGATACTTGTAGTTTATATCCCGAAAAACTTTACGTACATGTGCTTCTAATATTTATATTACTTTTATTGCCACTTTGACATTCTGTATTAAACCCGATTAAAAACAACAAAAAAGCTGATCATATATATATTACAGCAAAATAACCCCTCTGTGCAACAGCCACCTCTGGACAACAGCCAATTTCCATTCATCCGATTGATGGCTGTTGTAGGGAGGTTGCACTGTAAATATTTCATACCCTATATGAATTAATTTTAATGCAATTGCTCGCATTCCTATTCAGAACTTTACGAGAACAGATGTTAATATTTCCATGAAATGTGTTAACTCTTGATAATCAAAGAATTTAAACGGGATATATGAAAAAAAGAAAAAAATAGAAAGCCTAACATTCTGGGATTCGAACCAACGACCTTGTCTTAAAAAGATGCAATTTCACTGCCGTTACCACTAAGCCAATGACTAGTTTTATAATTATCTTTGTGAAAAACAAATACTTATTGTATTGACAAAAAGCTGTCTTACCTGTTTTGGTGTTTTCAAAATACCAGCAAACGTAAACATCATGTGACGCAACTTTCAAGTTATCATAAAAGGACTATACCATTATATTATTATTATAACTTTTTATGGGGTGGGTGACAAGCTCGTTGCCGCTTGTCTGCACATGTTTCTGCATGATGAATCCACATTTCTTCACCAGTGATACTGTGATTTCCCTCCAAATTAAAATTGCTCAAATGGTCTTTTGATATGTTTATCCTATTAGCCTTTTGCTTATCTGTCAACTGTCTCACTGACCTTGTCCATACTTTGTTCATGTAAAACAAAATATGCTGAAAGTGTGCCATTAATAAACCTCCTCAGCTACATCCTGCAGCGTTACTCGGCAGTCGTGCATTACAAAAACCTTAACATGTTCAACCATTGGGGGAACCACTGCTTCAGAAGGCCTACCAGACCTATGCTTGCCACAAACGCTGGTTGAACCGCTGCAAAACTGAGAAACCCAGTTGTAAAATACTGAAATTTCTGCAGCCTTTGGAAAATATGGCAAGTCTTTTCACCCTCTGCCAGCAGGAACGTTATAACAGAACGTTGTTCTTCTAACTTAGAGTCAACTTTTTAGCTCGACTATTCGAAGAATAAGGAGGCTATTGCACTCGCCCCAGCGTCGGCGTCGGCGTCGGCGTCGGCGTCTGCGTTGGTTAAAGTTTTTCATAAAGTCAAATATCTTGAATACTATCAAAGGTATTGACTTGAAACTCAAACTATATGTTTACCATCAACATCTACACATGAGGAAACAATCCCCATAACTCTGTTTTGATTTTTGACAGATTTATGCCCCTTTTTAACTTAGAATGTTTGGTTAAAGTTTTTTATAAATTCAAATATCTTGAATACTATCAAAGGTATTGACTTGAAACTCAAAATATGTGTCTACCATCAACATCTTCACCTGAGGAAACAATCCCCATAACTCTGTTTTGATTTTTGTCAGATTTATGCCCCTTTTTAACTTAGAATTTTTGGTTAAAGTTTTTTATAAATTCAAATATCTTGAATACTATCAAAAGTATTGACTTGAAACTCAAAGTATGTGTCTACCATCAACATCTTCACCTGAGGAAACAATCCCCATAACTCTGTTTTGATTTTTGACAGATTTATGCCCCTTTTTAACTTAGAATTTTTGGTTAAAATTTTTTATAAAGTCAAATATCTTGAAAACTATCAAAGGTATTGACTTGAAACTCAAACTATATGTTTACCATCAACATTTACACCAGAGGAAACAATCCCCATAACTCTGTTTTGATTTTTAACAGATTTATGCCCCTTTTTAACTTAGAATTTTTGGTAAAAGATTTTATAAAGGCAAATATTTTGAATACTTTCAAAGGTATTGACTTGAAACTCAAATTATGTGTCCACCATCAACATCTTCACCTGAAGAAACAATCCTCATAACTCTGTTTTCATTTTTGTTAGATTTATGCCCCTTTTTAACTTAGAATTTTAGTTAAAGATTTTTATGAAGTCAAATATCTTGAATACTATCAAACGTATTGACTTGAAACTTAAAATGAATGTTTACTATCAACATCTTCACCAATGTTTTTGATTTTTGACATATTTATGCCCCTTTTTAACTTAGAATTTTGTCACAGTTTTTACCAGACTATTATTAGAAATACTCGAAATGGCTTACTTTTGAAATGTCATAGAATAATTATGCAGCATGCAGCGGTCATGCTTTTTTAATTTTAAACATATCAATTTTGAAACGTTACAAAGTTATTCATGATCAAATATACAAGGTCATGTATTTCTTTGAAATTATCCCCCCCCTTTCTCCACCCAGTTGGCTTACAGAATCCAGAGTAAGGCTTTGCATGTAATGTACATTTACATAGATCTTTGAACAAGTTTCATATCTTTGACCTTAATTCTTATAGACAATTACACAATACACCAGTCCTGTTCTTAGACAAAAAAAAAACATTTTACCGACAAGCTTTCGAATAGTCGAGCGTGCTGTCATGAGACAGCTCTTGTTGTAATATTTTATACATAGCTACACAGAAACTTATTTATTATAATTTTATTCATATCGCTAAACAGCTAGTCGATAGTTCCCTCCCTTCTAATGTGTCATCTATAAATCGGGTTTACAACTTGTATATATCAGAGATTTAATTCATATCTTGTGTCTGATTTCTATCTGACCTAAATATTACACATTTCATGTAGATAACATTTCACTCAACATTTAATTGATAATCATACAACCGATCGACCTATTTACGGAGAGAATGTTGTTTTCGCTCATTTATAGAATTGCTATGTAAATGAACGTAGGAAGAGAGGATCACAAAATGTACACATTTTCCGACCGCCCCTCGTCATAGGGCTATGTTGTAAAAAGTACGAAAACATGTCATACAAACATGTAAAATTAAATGCTAAGATACTGCATACTGAAAGCGGAGGTTGAAGGTTTTTCAACGAAAGTTTTGTGCGGGTTATATTGCAAGTTCTATAACGCGTATTATTATATTGTCTATAAATAAACAGTATCTCATTGGTCCAGAGCACGACAAATGAAGCAAAATATAATTACATAATTCATGATATTTGGGTTTTCCCCCACTAAATATTATTTCTATATTTAGAACAGGCATTGTTTTGACTTTTACCCGTCTTAACGTCTTGCATTGAATAGAACGTTAACGGTGCCGGAATTAAAACGCTTGCGACGTCACTAAAATGACGTAGGAACATGGACGTTGTCCCGCACAATTTTATGCATTGTATCAATGAAATATCCAAAACTTGCTTTTTGAGCATGAAATAAGCTTTCTGGTGAATATCACATCATATTCAATGCCCCACGAGTCCGTAATTTTATAATA
The DNA here is from genome assembly GCA_022818135.1 of Saxidomus purpurata. Classification (NCBI taxonomy): domain Eukaryota; kingdom Metazoa; phylum Mollusca; class Bivalvia; order Venerida; family Veneridae; genus Saxidomus; species Saxidomus purpurata. The sequence goes on from JAFMSR010000006.1 coordinate 20,505,243, forward strand.
TCTTATAATACCTTCATGTCAAAGAAATATCTCTTTGCAATTTTTCTGTTGGCCTTCTTAGTATTTCGAAATTCGTCTCCATATTTTCCGGGGAGGTAACGAAGGAATGGGAATGTGACCATGATGAAATTATTGTAAGAATTCAGGAAAAAGTCATTTCCGTGAACGTGTTCCCAGAACATGTTGACATCTGGATCATTGTCAGGAATACTCTCTCCGCATAACTGTAAATAAATTACAATATATGGACAGTAACTTATATCCATTTGTGTGCAGAGTGATGTCTAGTTTATATTTCAAATTTTCCTAAATTCTAACATGTCTATTAAGTAGCAGGCCTCCGTTTGAGAGGTGAAGCCAAGATGTTTTGGCAGTTTTGAAAAGCCATTAACTGATTCTAAAAGTGTCTTTTTCGCTTCGTAAAAGAATATTATAATAAATGGGAGCAAATATAATCTACCTTAGATGCTTAGTTTCTTTCTTAACCATTAGATAAAAATGTTCGTAACGGTTCTGAATGCGTCATGTATCGGGTTTAACCCAGCTACCATTTGCACTAAGAGACATTCTTTCAGAACTGCATTGAATGTACGTTTATCTACCTTTTCAAATTTTAAGTACAGCTCATTACACGTTTTAAAGAAACAGTGGAACATCTTATCTTACCACTAAAGACAAAACATTGGATAATGACCGCTGTAGCATCCCTACACACTCTATTTCTTTTCCATTCTTGCCTTCTATCTTCTGGACCAGGTTCGACATTTCTGTCATAACGTTATTTTCTAATTCTTGAAGTCCGCTACCGTAAGTGTGTAAAGCTTGCACATAGTTTTTTCTTGCAGTTCTATGGAAAACACCGGTAGCATCAGTTACAAAAGCCAGTGACTGGTTGTTAGAGCGAAAATGTTCCCCATAAAACATTTCCGCCCGGTCATTAAAGTATCGCTTATAGCTTTCTCCGCCAAGCGCTTTACGGATAAATTCCTCTGAGTTCAGAACAATCACGTTGTCTGAGAGCAACTTCAGACGAAATATTTCTCCAAACTGCTGTGCGTATTCCATAAACTTTAGATGAATAGTTTCATTGTTGATTTCAAGAATGCTTCCAATCACTGGTAAACCTTTCGGTCCGTTTATAAGTTTCCCTTTTATTCTCTTTTTACCAAAAAACATAGACACACATGCCACAGCTAAAACGATACAAAATAATTCTATCAACATTTTCTAAATCTGTAAAAAGTGAATATTTATTCCAAAATGTCGTCAGCTCGTTTAGTTTTCATACACTGCGGTTAGTGAGCGGTATCGTGTGATAAAGTTAAAGATTAAAATGTAAACTGTTCTGTTTTATTAGCTCACCTGAGCACAAAGTGTTCAGAGTGAGCTATTGTGGTCAGCGGTTTTCGGGCGTCCGTGGTCGTGCGTGCGTCCGTCAGTCAAATTTGATCAAACTTCACAGGAATGGTCCCTGGACGATCCTCTACAAAACTGTTAAAAGAAATGTATCACATGCAGAACTCTGGCTGCCATGGAAACGGAAAAGAAAAAAACTTTAGACATTTCTTTTCAAAAACCGGAAGGCCCTGAGCTTGGATATTTGGCATGAAGCATTGCCTAGTGGACCTCTACCAAGACTGTTCAAATGATGACTTCCGGTTTTGAATGACCCTGTCTGAGGGTCACTTGATTTTACAATGGTTTCTAAAGGTAAAACTTCTTAGATATTTGGCGTATAACATCTACCAAATCCACCTTTACCTCTACCCGTATCAAATCATGACCCTTTGATCAAAACTGGCCCATCATGGCGTTAACTTTACATAGGCCTATATAGGAAAACATATTCTTGTCTATATTTGAAATATAGTATAAGTGTAGTGGATCTCTGCCATGATTGTTCAAATCAGGAAACCCGGGTCAAAAGTGAAACCGCCCCGGGGTAACTCGATTTGACATAGAGTTATATAGGGACATACTGAAAAATCTTCTTTTCCAAAACATAAAGGCCCAGGGCTTAGATATTTGGCAAGTAGCATCGCCTTGTGGACCTCTACCAAAATTATGCAAATCAAAATTGACTCCGCCACGGTATCAATGGGTTTTGCGTAGGCTTATATAAGACAATGAAAAAAAAAATGTTTCAAACGACAAGGCAAAGAATTTAGATATTTGGCAGATAACATTGCCTATAGCTAATGTTTTTCTAACAAGATTGTTCACATCATGACTCCCAGGTTGAAATCAACCCTGCCCCGGGACCCACTTGATTTTATATTGAGATCGGAAAATCTTTAAAAATCTTCGGATCACAAGGCACGGAGCTTCGATATTAAGATTGTGCAATTGCCAAGTGGCCCTGTGCCACAATTGTTCAAATCATACTCATTGGATCCAATTCGGCCCCGCCCCGGGTTCTTTTGAACTACTGACCTACTTTATGTTTTTGAAGCTAAATCAATGAAATTACAGTTTCGCATGTATATTTTAACTTTGACATTGGCTGATCTTGATCTACTTTCCTGTCCATATGTACAGTTTTGAGTGTAGATTTCAACTTTGACATTGACTGACCTTGACCTTTGGACTAGTTTTTCTTGATAAAATTTGGACTATTTGTGCAGTTTTGCAAACTAATTTCCAAAATGCATATGACTGACTTTGATTATGACCTTTTGACCTACTTTCTTGTTTTAAAGTGCAATGATACTCAGGTGAGAGATAAAGGGCCATCATGGCCCTCTTGTATTATATGCTGATGGATCTAGTATTTATGGACATAATCGTTTTGCAAATGATATGCTATAGGTTTATAGTGTTGTGTCCACAGATTAAAGGAAGAATAAGAATGGAAAATTCAACAACAACACATTATTACAACAGTGTTTTTACATCATCATTTTCATATTAACGTTTCGGCGAAAGCTTTCACCAGAATAACAATATAAAGCGGACGTTTTTTTTTTGGTGTTTTTTTTTGTTTTGTTCACAGATTAAAGGGTAATTTAAGAGCAGACTCTTAGTAGGTAAAAGTTCAGAAACTTGAATTGTTACCGTACACATGTATATGTGTACGAATCTGACAAAGAAACTGTATTGTTATAGTTATATTTGCTATTATACGCTCCACTAATTGGATGAGAGAACTTCGTACCAAGATTAGCTAAAACAATTGTACTGACTAATGCTTATAAATTTATTTTCATCTAAAAATACAGCACTGACAGCAAAACAGCAGCATGAAATGACCTTAAGCATTGGTTGTTGTTGTTGTGGGAGTTTAATGTCCCCTTCTAATCGTATTTTTGGTCATGATCTAAAGAATAGGGTAAATACGTCATGCCGTTTTCTTAACGGAACCTTGTTGATACATTCGTGACCTGTCTAATAACATCGTCCGTTTTTAACATTCTAACAATTCAGCAGCCGCAACAAAATGTTGCGTTTCTAGTTACGCATCCTCATACATCAGTGGTTTGCCAAGCTTTCATGAAGTTACGCGCTGACGTGCATCCACATGCTAAAACGTCACAAAAGAACAAAACAGTAGTGTCGTTTTCATTGATCCATATATACGGATGCGGACTAAAAGGTACACAGAAAGGACATCATGTGAAATAGCAAATGTACCGACGCCGTTATAGACCTGACCAGCACACTCGCACTCGCACACGTAAATGTAAACGTACAACGTACAACTGCCTAATTTCGGGGGTGATCTCAAACGATTCTAGTATCATAGGAAATCAATCTTGGTTACGTTCATTATTAAAAAGTCTTCATCATTATGTAATACCATTTACTTTTATACTTATAATAATCATTACTATCGTATACTGTAGAACTAATACAAGATTGAACATATACGCCATCATCATAATCGTCATGAAGAGATTCATCCTTGCAATTAAATTAATCAATAATCAGTTTCATCAAAATTGTCGTTTTCATGAGAGTCATTGTCCCATCAACATCAGTTGTATCATTATGAAAATAAAACAAATAATGTCCCCAACACAGGTTTTCAATGGTACCGGGATGAAACTTCAGGACCTTGACAAAAAAACAACAACAGGATAGACCCAAAAAATGAGAATTAAAAAATACAGACTGACACCCCGCCCCTGAAAAAAAATTTTATTAATATAAAGAAAAACATATAGAAATTACAGTGACCTTGAACCCCACCCAGAAAAATTCTTTTTTTTCAGTACAATTTTAGAATAGCAAATAGTTTTTAGTAACAATGTCATTGACCCCCTAAAATATTTTTTTAGAACAATTTAAAAACAATCGTTTTTCAATAACAGTGACCTTAACCTAGAATCTCGTTACCTAAATGCAATGCAAATCTCCACATAAGCTACCTACACACTGATTTTCAGTGTTGTTCGTCACTCCGAGTATAGCCTGAGTTATTGATTGGAATCTTATTTTCTATTTTAACAATGACACTGACTTTGATCTTAGTGACCCAAAATGCAATTCCAAGCTTCCTCTTAACACAGTCTTCCTACACACCAGGTTTGGTTGCAATTGGTCACTCCTACCTCGAGTTATTGAGCGGGAACCATTTTTCTATTTTAAGTAAGAGTGACCTTGAGCATAGAGGCCTTAATGCAATCGCAAACTTCCTCTCTACGCAAGCTACATCGCTTAAGATTCATTGCAATTGGTCACTCTTAACTAAAGTTATTGAGCGGAAACCCAATGTTTGACAACCACCCGCCCACCCGAGATACGACAACGCCATTGTAATTACCAGGTTTTAAGAAAAAACCTGGTTAATAATAATTTCTTATTCTAGATTTCTCCCGGTACGATTGAAAACCTGTGTTGGGGACATTATTTGTTTTTTATTTTAATAACGGTACAACTGATGTTGATGGGAGAATGACTCTCATGAAAACGACAATCTTGATGAAACTGATTAAATTATTGATTAATTCAATTGCAAGGATGAATCTCTTCATGATGATTATGATGATGGTGTATATGTTTAATTTTGTATTAGTACTACAGTACACGAATGATAATGATTATTATAAGGATAATAGTGAATGGTATTATATAATGATGAAAGCTTTTTAATAATGAGCGTAACCAAGATTTCCTATGATACTAGAATCGTTTGAGATCACCCCCGAAATTAGGCAGTTGTACGTTGTACGTTTACATTTACGTGTGCGAGTGCGAGTGCGCTGGTCAGGTCTAATACGCAAAAGGTTATTTGAACTTGAGAGGAAGCACCCAGTGCTAAAATCACGTACATTTGTACAGATAATGTTAAATTTCACTATTCATGAATATCAACGGTACTTTGGTTAATATAAGTTTTTTTTCTTACAACCTTCTAATTATACCTCTGTTAGAATAATTCTGATATATTACATGTACATGTGTGTGTTGAATAGAAAACGCCCATTCTGTGCGTACACATTTGGATACAAAACGGATGCAATTACACTTTCAAATACGACTTAGTATATAAGAGTACAGTACACATGGACAACATGTAGTACTGAATCTGCTTATCAGTATCTACATCATCGGTCAGCGGCGTTTCCATTTGTCTGCTCGGTATACAGCCGCATCTTCATCTTATAGCGCATAGCGCTTTTTTATCTGGAGCTGCTTATTAGATACGGACGGTACACAGATGAGACGAAATGAGCTGATAAGTCAAATGTCTCACCCCGTTAAATAACATTTTACTGACATAAACTATCGAGCTCATTGACCTGACCTAAACTATCGAGTTCATTGACCCACTATATAGTGTTCCGTTCTTTAAATAGATACGGTTTAGCCTATTTTGAAATGAACCATTATATATATGTAAGCAAGTGAACCAGATTGACATTTTGCCTTGATGTAATGTTACTGTTTTGCAAGGTTAAACCCCTTAATAACAAGGTGCTTTTGGTGCGTTTAAATGTTAACTTTGATAGTATATCATTTAGAAGACAAGCAAGAAGAAAGGAACGTTTAGAACGACAAACACGCAGAAAAATGGAAAGAAACTCTGACGACATTTTCAGTAAATATTTCCTAAACTAGAGACATCTTGTGTGTGTCACATTACTGGAATATGAAAGCGATGTCCGTGCGTACATGTTCCGAATTTCGAATGTCATTTCGTTGCATTTCAAAAATACGGTACCAAATAATTCATACTAATTCATTTATTCTGCATTGCGTTACAAGTTCTTACTCACAAAGTCATAGTTGGTCATAGTTCTAATTTAAATTAATCGCTCTCGAAACTCATTCCAGATGGAATCAACCTCAAAGAAAGAATTATTGATGGCTTGCCTTAGGACACTATTGCTTCATGATATTATCACCCCGGGTATTCGACTACTTCGAACGCAGATGGGTACTACTGACGACAGATGTATATACATGTACGTCATGACAGGCACGCTGGAATAACCCCGATAGTTTTATTATTTCTCTTTTTAGGTCCGACCTTTTGCTTGATATAGGTAGTAATATGTTTAAACTAAGCATGTGTGAAGTTTTATGATAAACTGACGCCTTTTAAATAAAGAATTTCCCTAAAATGTTGAAAAAAACAACGGTAATGTTGCCAAATATGACATTTATTTGCTTATAATAACAATATATATCAATGACCTTAGACACGTATACAGACAAATGTATAAAGTATCAATACAAACAGCCCTAGACTTTGGAATTAGTGGTATCGTTTTGATATAAGCAAATTTATAGAGGTGGGTGAAGATAAACGGATACGTCTGACGACCGAAGGAGATACGTACGAACGCAGATTGTTATAAAATGAGGATACGTATAACGGCAGATGTGTAACAAGTAGAAAGCACGCAGCTCCTCTGACACCACGTGGCGGATTTACATCAAACTTCACATAAGCGTAGTTGTACATATTATCGGCATGTTCCGGTTCAATGATTTTCAGTGGAATAACCGCCCTTGATACATGTAATTTTATGATGTTATGGCTAATTCTCCTATAACATTCGGCAGATTTCCACTTAACCTAGGATAATTGACCTTACGCCAGGAGAGATGTAGCCACGCCCACCGAAATCAAGGGGCACTACTCCTGCGAAGTCCGAGCTCAAACAGATCTCTATTGAACTAAGTCTGAAATCATTAGTTTTATTTCTTTATTCGATAATATTTAACTGTACTATGATCCTTTTGATGATTTCAAAAAGTAAATCTATAAAAGTGTGAATTTAGTTTTAAAGGGGCGTGGGGGGGGGTACAAAATTTTCGAAACGCGTGCGGATTAAAGCTAGTTATTTGCATATGCGTTATTTTAATAAGCATCATTGAATCCGTTATCAAATATTTACGGTAGCATTATTATGTCCGCTGCGCATTAATTATTAAATACTCTTAAATGATGCGTTGACAGTATACTGTTAATTGAAAATCTCTTAAAGATAAGATATCAATAAGCATTTGTATAAACATGTGTCATCAATAAAAACTGTGTGACCATGGTTTCTAACTTTATATTTCGTGGAAGACTTAATTTTTGCAAGCGGTTCTGTGAGCTGGGTCATGCTATGGGGTCTTATGTTTTAGGCAATGTGACACTTCTATAAGTAAAACAAAACCGATAATATGCAGAACATTTCTAAGCATATATATTTATATCATTTTGATACGACTTCTGACAGATGTTTTTAAACAATTGTATGTCCAGCTAGAAAAATCATTTATTTATCTAAATTGTTTTTTAAATCAAATGAAACAGATTCATCGGACTGACTGACAGACAAATTGGAGTCATTTACCCTCGCTACCAGCCGTAGTCATATGACCCAGCGTGGCTTATACTATTATTGTGCACTTATAGTTTATAATGTGCAAGTTCACTAACAATTTTCTAATATATATTCGCACACACACAAACATGATGACACGTTTTGATAAGACACACTTTACAAAACATTTTTTTAAATCACTCTAAAATGTATGAAGAGTCACAACACTACGGACCTAAAATAAAATTGGTCCGTGACAAAACTCTTAAAATTTAGAGACTAAACCCGGTAACAAAATATAGGACTGTCACGATAAAAAAGATCTATTTCTAAGAAGTACTCTTCCTTACATAGAAAATACCTGAAATTGCATGTCCGTCAACGGATTAATTGTAATGTTTGTCGGACAAAATGGCGGCTAGTAACCATATTCGCCACGTGTTGTAGCAGCTAGCTGTTTGATTGGTCTGATAAGAGATTATTATCTGTCAATCAAGAAACCTGGCGTAAGGTCAATTGAGCAGTGCCAAGCTTAGTTATGCACATCCGGTTCAGTGATTTTCGGGGGCCATTGATTCTTCAAATTTAATAATGTTTTTGCTACTTCTCCTCTACCTTTGGCCAGATTTTCACCAAACCTATTAGAACACAATTGTCGTCGGCATGTTCCGGTTCATTGATTTCCATGGAAGTTGCAACCCTGATGTGTCATATTTCATAATGTCCGTACTAATTCTCCTAAACGCTGGAGCTGAATTTTACCAAACGTCACATGGTGATCATTGTCAAGCGTAGTTGTACATTTCGTCAGCATGTTACAGTTCAATGAATTTTGCGGAACTATGTCTTTTGATGTCTCATATTCTCATATGCTTGTGCTACTAATCCTGTATCACTGGTCAGAAAACTACAAAACTACACAGAAGTGATTGGTGCGAAGCCTGAACTTGTGTATATCATCGGATTGTTACAGTTTAGTGGTATGCATTTTCAATTCTACTGAATGTTGCTGAATAATAGGAGACATGCTTTTTTTTCGTGAAAGATAATCTCTAGTTTAGAAAATTAATTGATAATGGGGTATCTAAGTCTACTGTAACGAAGTCTCTAAAATATCGATGTCAAGCTTCCCATACACTAGTAACTAGTCAATGACTAAGAGACAATGTTACTACAAATAATCCACGGGAACAAACATGTTCATTTAACGCCAATGTAAAATATTATATACATTTGTAATTACATTTTTAGCCCGACTGTTCGAAGAATGAGGAGGGTTGTTGTACTCGCCCCCAGCTTTTGCGTTGATCAAAGTCGTGTTATTAATATTAATAACTTCAAATCCGACAAACGTATCCACTTAACACTTGCCATACTTGTTTCTCATGGTAATACATACAAATGCAGTAAGTCACATATATTTTTGCGGAGTAATGCCTCAATTTGTATTATGATTTTGTAACAAAAAGTTAAAAGTCCGGTACCTCATTAATAAAAGATAATTTTACAAAAATCATTATGATACTGAAGTTTTCTATTTAGCCTTGACTTATAATTTACTTTTAATACATAGTTTTTCAGTTTAAGCCAAAAACTAAAGTTATCAACAGTATTCCCATCGTAAGACTTATGTTTCATCTTTTACGTATCTGCAGTTCGTATGGCGTTTTACGTATCCACCGTCTGCGTTCATACGTACCCTATAATATTTTCATCTGTCGTCATAAGTACCCTCAAAAAGAACCCCATGCTTGTTTAAGTGTCAGTTGCAGCTGCTGTATCAGTCATAGCGAAACGAAAATATGTTTTTCTGCTACAGAAAATGTGTAGCTTTACGATTTATGCAGTTTTGGACTCTTTCGATTATTAGATTTCTTAAAATTCTGTTAAAAATCCGAAAAATTGCAATTTCTGGTCTGATTTCCGCAATTGTAACAACACGTCGATCATTTTTCAGCTAAACAATTGAGCATTGCCTAGTACAAATATATTGAATCTCATATTGAACGAAAACATTGTGAAAATGAATAAAAAAGAGAAGATATTAGGTATTTTCCAGCTTACATGTCAGGACGTTCATGTATATACATCTGTCGTCAGTAGTACCCATCTGCGTTCGAAGTAGTCGAATACCCGGGGTGATTATATAGGCGACCTCCGATCCTGGGGCAAACGAACGACCACTGCGCCATGGTGTCCTTAATATAGTACTGAACATAGCGTTTGGTTTAGAACATACAGGGATTTAAAACGTTATATCAGTGAAATGTCAGCAAGCAAACAATCAGATAGGCCGCTCATATCAAACAACATTTTTAAATTAACCATGCCATACATGTATTTGCATGACGTCATAAAATGACAGAAAGTCGAAAACGTCAAGGAAATAGACAAAATCGTCATTTCAACATAACATTTGAAGGTATTTCTCTACGTCGTCCATGACGTTATTTATATCAGTTATGTAATGTTACAACATCTTTCAGGCATTAAATTTTATTGTGGGCGAAGCGTGGAAAAGCTTTCAATTTTTGAAAAAAATGTAACATCTGCAGAAAGTTTCTCGGCGTGTCACTCTATTTAACGCGGGAAATAATAGAAAGCGTATCATTTACACGGCCACTTTTGACGTCCAATCGGCGCGTATAAAGCATTAACAATTCATTCGTGTGTTTAAATATGCTAAATGTCTTGAATCATAATTATTTTGACGGCAATAACATGTAGTCTTTAGCATTTTTGCAGTCTTTCTCCATCGTAACACAATTTTTCAAAACTTAATATGAACGTCTTGTTGGAAAACTGTTTTAATTTTAATTTTCTTTCGACTGCCCTTCTTTCAAAATATATTTTCGTAAGCCGTCAGGTCTACGAAGAATTTAATTGGAATCTACCTTAGACCGATGTAGAAGCCTATATACTTTCAAATACGATTATAGTAAAATACAGAGAAATTGTTATATACTTGGTTGTAACCTAAAATTCCAAGTTAAAAGGAAACAATGCGATGTCCCCGAATTTGTCCGGACCCGGACCCTTTCCCAAAAATATAAAAATATCGCTGTTATTTGAATCAAAAGGTATTTACAAGGGGTATGAATCGCCTTCAGTTAAAAGTTTAGTTAAAAGTAAGGCTCAAACATGCAAAACGTAATAAATTTAATATAACTTTAAAATCAAATAACCATATATGAAAATAAAGATATTCAAATAGTTGTGATGCATGTCTTATGGATGGATGGATGGATGGATGGATGACATATTAGATGAAAATGTCTAGAATGGTTTAATGTTTTGTACACTACATGCACATTTCAAGAAACAAAAGCTGTCCGTAAGACAGCATGCTCGACTATACTCAGTACTCGTTTTTATACAAAACTATGTTGAGTCTCAACTGAGTATAAACTAGAAAACTGTAATGATAAAAAAGTCAAAATATAATATCTATAGTTACTTACTGAACACTATTGCTAAGTTTCAAAACTCCTATAAATGGTTACTGAAGTATGAGCATGGTAGTACCCCTGAAAACTATATTGAAGTTTTAAATAAATCCCATGAGTGGTTACTGAGATATGTGCATGATAGTACCTTGCATGCAAAACTTTAATCAAATTTTCAAAGTCAAACAAGGGCCAAAAGTTTAACAAAATTCATACAAGAGTTATCTAACTTGACAGTCTGACACCCATGAAGACTATATTGAAGTTTTAAATCTATCCCATGAGTGGTTATTGAGATATGTCCATGATGGTACCTTGAATGCAAAACTTAAACCAAATTTTCTAAGTCAAACAAGAGCCATACTTTGAATTAAATTCATACAAGAGTTATCTAACTTGTCAGTTTGACACCCCTTGAGACTTTAATGAAGTTTCAGTGGTTATTGAGATATATTCATGATAGTATCTTGCATGCAAACTTTAACAAAAGCTGCAACGCCCACACACAAGTGACTGTAATAGTTCTCCATATTCTTCGAATAGTCGAGCTAAAAATTGCATTTTTATACATATCCGGATTAACATTGATAACCGCATTGTTTATTTTGAGTGTGTCACACAAGTAAAATTCATGGCACGTACGGCAAATAGATATTTATGTTACATTTTGTGAAATACACAGATGGACATCATACTTACGTGATTCACCAATGTTCTTTGTCAACTGAATAACTATTGCCAAACATTTTCGATTAGGTTGAATCGCGATTGAAGCATGCTTTTTGGTTAATTTTATAAAAACTATATTAGTTTGGTTATTAGATATCATCCGTAGCTTAGTGTGTGATTCTTGAACAGTCAGTCAAGATTTTGTCACCTGCATAGATGTACATGTAACTTACCTCTCCGCCATTGCTGCCAATTTCAGGTGGTGGTGTATCCTACACTCATCTTGCAAACTGTAACAGCTTACTGTTAGACATCAACCATACACTTTATGGGTTGACATATAAAAGAATTGAAATACATGTAAATATATGAGATAAAGTACAATAAATTACATAATCGTCAATAAACTACTGGTCCGACTGTCATGTCTGCCGTTTCATTTTTATGTCCAAAGTAACTACGTCTCTGTTCGTTTGTTTGCATTTTTTCTCAGACTCGACACCCCGACCCCACTCCGAAGACTGAAGGAAGGGAGAAACCATTGACTTTGAAAGTAAAAACAAAGTTCATAAGCGAAAATATCCGTGTTCACTGTCTGCAGCATAGAAAGGAAACTTGGTTGTGATAACACAGCAGAAAATGTCCGTAAATTCACTTGTATACAAGTTAAGATTTTGACAGGCAAGCATTTTCAGATGCACGTGATATGTCAGTAGAATACGACACTAGATACTAGTATGTTGGTAGAATACGGCACTATATACTTGTATGTCAGTAGAATGCGACACTTCATATCTAGCCCATGACCTTGCTTTTGTGGTGACGCTTGCGAAATAAAGGTTCAGAGTTCCAGTACTGCCGGAGACAAACACATTTTTTCTGGTTTACACATACTTGCTGCGAAATCAGTTATCGATGTACTCAAATATTGATAATTTCGTAAATTTAGTTGGTTTCGTTGACATTTTGTATGAGAAACAGACTGAAAACGCATTTTATGAAATGAAGCATTACATTAAATGTTTGTTCACCAGACGTACGTCATTATGAATTATGTAAAGTTCCGCGAACATAATTTATATGTATTTAATTCATACACTTACGACGGACGTGTACTAACGACGGGTAGATTTACACCTCTATTTCGGTGGGACTCTTCCTTTGTAGTACACTTATATTAAATGCAATGAATGATACCGTAGCTCAATCACTGTAACTAGAAGAGATCTCGATAAAAGGAATATTAAACAACATTTTAGATAAAATCTATATTCAACCTTACTAAAAACTGATTGCCACTTGCATTAAAATACATAAATGAAGATCGTCCATTAGCTTACCATACGAGTTTTTGGGCGGAGCAAATTGACGACGTGAGTAAGAAGCTGAGCGCTCGCACCTAAATGTCCTTGAATGGGGCGGAGTTAACTTATGAACTAGCTCTAATAATAGTTTCAAATTCGCGCTTTGAGTGACGTAAGATTATAACTGTACTAATTGCCAAGATAGTGTACGGGCAAACCCAACTGCAACGCCTTGTATGCTGTCCTCGGTATTATAATAGAGACTTAAGATCTAAGTACTTAGGCCGTTGTTCATGGCCGACTATTCATAAATTCAATTGTATAATGTCAACTAAAAATAAGAAATGTATGTTTAATCTTGTAAAATATATTAGAGATGCTTTATGTATGCGTAAAAATATTCTGAATAACCAATAATTATTTAGTCTTCTTTTCTTTTATGTTTGTATATATTTATGCTTTGTTTTTTGTATTGTCTTTGACATACGTTAATGGGGTATAATTAAATGGCTAAAAGCACTGTTTTGCTGATTATGCTGAATAAACTTGAACTTGAACTATAATTGTATTTCAGTTACTGTTTAGACGTTTTACATACGTTTTGGCCATTCCAATATCACTCAAGTGAAATCTTGGCTATATACATCTAATAAAACTTTTATATTTCTGTAGGATAAAATAACAGCATTCAAGACAAAGAGTGCTCCACTGATTCAAGATCCCATACTTATGCTTAAAAATAATTACAAAAATGTACATTATAGAACAAATTAAATTAATATAATGGCTTCAATAACTGTCTGGCAGGTCCGAACGTGCAACGTTTCGTTAGTCCATGCCTTCACATATTCCGTATTGTGAAGTATTGTTCATGGTGACTACCTGTAGCTTCCCCAAGCCCCGCTTCCCATGCGAAATTAACATTTAATTGTACTTTAAGAAAAAAGTTACCTTTTACGTACATGTATTACTGCATGAACGTTATGTACAATGGTCGCGAAGGAATCACTTGCCGCTAACAGGATACGATTTGATTTTTTATAGTGTAAGTTAATTGTTCCTTATGCCAGAAATCACTTATATTTGTAAACAGAGTTTTTTCTCTTTGTATGCAGATAGGAAAGAACATACACCTTATAAAATGGGAAGATTGTGAATTACTGACTACGCGAAGTAGAAATACGAGTTTGTTTTAAGATTCACCCATTGTATAACTTTGGCAGTATTCGTTTTCGAAAGAATGATCACTTCGAAGAAAGTATTTGACTTGATTGCTATAATACTATTCTCGACGAAAACTGACAGCACTGAAGTATCTTTTCATATTCTCTTTTATTCAACCGCACAATTTAACCATGTGCTGTAATTGGTTATATAAAACTAATGCGCAATTGGCCGCTAGCTGTATGTATGAACAGCACGTTGACAGAAAGATCATGGTGTGTGGTCGACCCTGCCAAGAAATGGAGTTGTCAGAGTGTGAAATTCTGCTTATTATAATAACTGTTATTGTAAACTCTGAAGGTCTGTTTTCCGGCCTGCAATTTTACATCGTTTTGTATGTACCGTTCGTGTTTAGCATTTACAATATATGTTGTATATATGAACTGTTGATATTTATAAAAAGTCAATAAATTAATTACATATAGGAGGAACTGGCGAGTACACTTTCGCAATTTTAGCTATAGAAGAAAAGCGCATGCTCAAACACTGTTTGTAAGAAAGCATGTTTAAGTAAATTCGAGAAATTGCATATGGTAAAATACAAACGTATCTCACATGGTAAAACACAAACGTATCTCACTTGCTCAAGGATTTTATGTAAATTACAAGTAGTGTAAACTATACATCCTAACTTAAATATGTAATTTGCACAAGCTGAAAATAACATGAAACTTGATTGAATAGTCTGGATGTTAAAAAATGCATAATCAGTACCAGGAACAGCAACGTCACCGGATTTAGTATGAAAGTTATCTTCAAATAAACTGCCTTTCAAGAAAGGCCGCGCTCTAAAACTATTTTCTACGAAAAAATTTGCTGTTTCTCCTGGATCGCACGACTTTTCTTTGCCAAAAGGAAACTCAAAATTCCAACGTTGTAACAGGTTTGCTATATACAGGAAGTAGCAAGTTTTTGCAAACATCTCCGGGACACGGTCGTAAGCCGTAACCGAATGTTATAAAGCTGAAACAATAAGAAGAGTTTATTGTTGAAAGAGAAAAGAATAAAAGTTAATGTAACATAACAGTACACATGTAGATTAGTATAGCTGTTCTAGAAATAGAACTCCGACACTTAATACTACATTACAAACGGAGACTAGAAAACACATTGCTTGGTTAATGTACTACATGACCATATCCCAGCTTTGGCTTACTCCAAAGTTAAGGTTTATTGTAGACTCTTAAGTCTGATAATACTCAATCTGAAACTTTTGACGTTAAAATGGCTACTTGTCTTCCAGAAAACGACCGGGTTGAACGGCATATATGAATAATAAAGGGAAAGTGCGTAGAAGAAATATTGTTAGCATATATTCTAAACAGTGTATTATTTAAATATAGAAATGGTCTGATATTTTATAGTTGTTCACCTTCTAGAGGTGTGACAGTTATAAAATATCAGATCTGTGAAAGGGGTCACACTGAAACGCCAAATTAATTAGGCTACACTAACTCTAGTGAATTCCCAAAAGTACGATGAAAACTTATCCACAAAGCTGATTATCTGTCACAGTTTTCATAATAATCCAGCTACACAACTCTTTGGGTCTAAATATCATTTATCCGCATGTAGAGACATTCGTCCAAAACGTTTACAAATGGCGCAAACATTACAAAGGGAGGTAAATATTATCAGAATAGTAACTATCTTCGTACATAAGACAGTTCGCGCTCACGCGTATTTAAACACATAAATGGGACTATTATATCATGTTATAAACCTTAAGCACTGAAGAGAAATAGAGTCTATTTTATCTTGTCAGAAGCTCAAAACAATAGATCTACTGACTGTACACTGAATCACCTCACGCTTTATTATCAAGCATAACAAAGTTGACTCACCTTTTTTATCTTATCCAACATGTCCAAGGAAAAAACAATAGAAAAGTAACGACTTCGTGTATTCTATGCTGTTTCTCCGTTGATGTCCATTGAATTGAATTTCCAGCTGTTTTTTTTATCAAGGTTCTTTAGAACAAGACAGTTAGTGTGGGTGGCAATGACGTCATAGTGTTTCGTCATAGTGGTTTGACGTCATTAAAAAAAACGTGCTTCCTTTCCCCCATTCTAACTAAGATTGATTACGCATGATTTGACATTTTGTCAGTTCCACTGAAATCTCAAGTAATAATCTAAAGCTTACAATAAAATATGTTATAAATCTCTACAGTAGACTGAGTAAGGATCAATGTTCTAATGGATTTTCTTAAAACCTGCTTAGAAAACATGATATTGGCAGCCCCACCAAAAGGCACCATGCACATGCAGGCTAGTACTTGTACTCAGGCCTACAGCGGGTGCATTATCTCCATCACTCTGAACAAGTTTGGCCAATATGGGTAAAGACACCGTGGAAATGCATATTGAAAAAGTGAATAGATCTATATAGAGTAGACTTATTCTTTATGATTTCGATCTGGTTTTTTTATTCAAACTTGCATACTGTAGTTTTTTGCTAATATTTTGCTCAATATTTTTTACATTTCTACACATTTTTATAAATTAGCAGGACAATTGATTTAGTTTTCTATCTTTTTCTTTTACAGGGAAATAAATAGACAGATCTATTACCTGACAGATGAAAGCTAGTGTACTTGGAAAGTAGCAGAGTGTACAATAACAAATCACTATAAAGCTGAATGTCAAGCTGTAGATGAAAGATACACAAAATAAACATCAGGTGTTTATTTTACATAGTGTACAAGGGTTTCAAGTAATCCAACAGAGTTTTTGTAACAAAATGCTCTAGACTCTATAGCAATTGAATATAAATGGTAATGAGATTTTGAGGTTTCAATTAGATTCTAAGTAAAGATCAAAAGTATGCAGTATTGGCTGACACAATACCATTTTATGCCATAATATCACATTTTTGCAATACAGTATATAATGTACTTAAGTTCTACATTTTTGTAAACTGAATGAAGTAAGAGTTGTTGATGCTTACTGTATATGTTTCGTCATTTAAGTTTTGTTAAATGACATTTTCACACATTTGCTGTTGTTACTTTCTATTCCTTGATTTGCAAATTAACTACGGTGCACTTACTACCTTTGCAAAACATGGGGCACTCAAATGTTATTTAGTTCGCAGATCTAAATGTGTTTGGGGTGCCCCGATGTACTCAACGGCTTGAGAGGACCCAGTTTATGTCATGGCGGATTTGTATCCCCAGCTTTGCGTATCGTTCATATAGATACCTGTTTTATAGGTTATGTCATAATGTTAAAGAGAAGTAAGTGTTGTTGATGCTTACTGTATATGTTTCGTCATTTAAGTTTTATTAAATGACATTTTCACACATTTGCTGTTGTTACTTTCTATTCCTTGATTCGCAAATTAACTACGGTGCACTTACTACCTTTGCAAAACACGAGGCAGTCAAATAGTCATAACTTTAATACTACAGCAATTTCAGTAAAAATCAAAACAGAAATTAAACATAGAATTCACATCAGCTTAGTATGCCAATTTATGACAGTCTGCAAATAAAAGTGGTGATTAATACATTAAGAAACAACAATGTTTTCTCTGCAATTTTATTTGGTGAAGCAAATCATGTTTACATTTCAAAAACTTATAATTATATGTTGGTTTCGGGGCATAACGGTTTACGTAAGTTGGAAGACAGTTTGCGATACTTCTAGAAATTTGTGTATTATTTTTATCATGTTATGTATATGAGTGCAACTAAGGCCAAATAGGTGTATCCGTACAATAGAATCCAAACGGGTTACAATAGTCGCAACCTTGGAAACAATCGTAATCATCGCTACATGTAATATGTTCACCGCCCGGTCCTTTTCTGGGTTGTGTCGGAGTACCCGACTCGAACCAGTTCCAGCAAATATAATCTGTAAATGTAAATTGATAGGTAATCTGTCCGTAAAAGCTTTTGATGTCGTGTTCACATCAAACGTACATAATCAAAATATATCAGAATTATGAAACGTACTGTGCATCTTTAATGTGTTCATTTCTACTGAGTTATTACTTAAACACTGTTCCTGGTTTTCTAACCATTACCAACTGTGTATTTCGGAAATATTGAAGAATTCATCTCTCCAAAAAACATCGGTGCAAATCGATTAAGTACGGACATAAAAAAGTCCAGGATCCCAGAGAATTACATTTTCTTTTTTCTATACCCATCTTAAGTTCGACGAAAACATAACTTACATCGGCCACCATTTGACCTCTTTCACATTTTCCTTTGTCATTCAGGTACGTAGCAATGTTTAAATTTGGACACACACCAGCTATAGTCTCCACAAGACTAAAATAATAATAAAAAACCATTTCGGGTACGACAAGGTTATGAGCTTGATAAAATATCATATTCTTTTTATGGGATCCATCAAAACATTTCGAAGGAAAAGGAAAAAAAGATAATTCAGGTTTTCCATAAAAAGAATTGTTCAGTCGTTTCCATTTTTCAAACACATAATATGATATTTTTGCGGTAATATCTATGAAAAGTTAAAATGGAACTTTAGCTTAGAATAAATGTCTTCAATGGATAGACAAGTATCACAACAATTTGAAGCTTGATTTCCACTTGAAAAAAATGTGCATAATTCCACTTTAACTAATCTTACTTCATTGCTTTTTTCCAAATCTCTTTAGCATTCGTGTTGTCTATGTCCCAAGTAGGATTTGACTAAATGGAAGACAGAAAAAAATACGAAGTGTTTTCTACCCGATGGTCCGATCCCTTTAACAATTGGCATTGTCCAAGAGAGGATGGGGGTTAGGCTCACCTCAAAGAAAGACAAACAACATTATGTCTACAGCCATATCTATCACACTGATGAAGCAATTTAAATAAAACTTTTTTGAAAATCTTTGAAAATTGAACGAATGTGTTTTAGTCATATTTGGCTAGGTATCTAGAGCCATACTGGCCTTGGTCACTATATGGCCCATTTCGTGTGGGAAGGAAGAAGGACTCCCAGTTTTTTTCATTTCTTTTATCCGGTATGTGCTAGGTGCAGTAAAGGCTCACGCTGCTTAACAGTATATCCTTCGTGAATATATGGTTGCTATCCTATTGACAGCTTTTTTATGTTATGTGGGAACATTTTGAAAAAAAGGTAAAACTGAGATAACCTAAAAACACAGGGAAAAGTAAAATTCTTGAAGCAGAGCACTTCATCTAAGAATTTTATATTATTGCATGAAATATCAAACAATTCCGTTATGTAATGTTCATGTTTCATTTTAAAAGTAAGACAGATATTGACGATATATGTCTTACTCTTTATTCATCAGAAACAATTTTTCATTTCTATTTAATTTAAAATGCAAATGTAGCCGGTGTATAATGTTTAATAGGCAAGGCAATAAATTAATTAGATATTCAGTTCGAGATCTAGTATGTGTTAATATACCAACTGAGCTAGAACGTAAATGGTACCTTTTATTTTCAGAAATTCTAATCAATTCACATATGTACGAAGGTGCCATATTATGAAGAGCTTATAAGTCATAGTAGCAATGTGAAACTTGTGACGCTCTGCAACAGTAAACCACTTTAATTCTTAAACAAATTCAAGGTCACACCAAAAGATCCAAGGTTTTAGAATCCTGGATATATAATTGTGACGCGCCGTGAGACTTTTGGGCCAAATGCGGTAAAAATCATTGTGAGAAAAACGCTTGCAAAGTTTTGCGAGATTTTCACGTGTTAATCTGCGTACTTGCCTTCATAAAATTCAGTTCTATGAACGTAATCGTTCAGTAGTGTCGATTTTCAAGAAAACTTTACGAACAACCCCTTATTTATATTTTCGTATATTTTCTGGTTTCCCATTTCTAAAATTTGATCAATACTGTATGCAAATTGGATGTAGCGGGTGACGTAATTGATCTGTGTTACCTGAATGACTCAAATGGGGATTACGGACGTGTATCTATTTCAGTCGATTATTTGTTGTTTTTGCTTCGAATGGATTTGATTTATAGAGGTACGTATAACTTATGCTTATTTTGATGACGAATCTGTTTTAGACATCTTTGGTGTAGCTAATTTGCGGGTAAATTGGGCAATGTTTTATTTATCCGGAAGTTGAAAATGGCGGAATGACATAATTTGGTGACCTTCGACTTTGTGTATTTGTTTACATATTATGTCGGGCTGTATTAGGCTAGATTAAATAATCACGTGTAGTCAATTTTCAACTGCAAATACAACCAGCCAGGGTCCGTATAATTATTAATATACGGACCCTGAACCAGCGGCGACCTATCAAGAATGATTTGACCCATTGCGATGTGTTGCCTTGGACGCCGTGTTGATGTAGTTTGCATAGGAGTTTGAGATGGTTAACCTTATCGAACGCTTTCGAGAAATCTAAAAGGACTAAATCAATCTGGTGGCCTTGAATTAAGTTTCTTGATAGGTCTTCTACGAGTTCTAGCAGCTGAGTTTCACATGACCTTTTTTCTCTAAACCCATGTTGTAAGTCGTAGAGAATGCTGTTAACCTGGAAATGTTTTGTTATGTTGGATGCTACTATGTGCTCAAGTAATTTACAGAGGACACAGGTGAGGGATATAGGTCTATAGTTGGCAGGATTGCCCTTATCTCCCTTTTTATAGAGTGAGGTGACATTTGCTTTGGACCAGTCTGCTGGGATGATTCCTGTATCAAGTGAATTTCGAAATAGGTTAGTGATCAGAGGGGCAATCTGGACACAGAGATTTTTAGTACTATTTGCTTTAGGTTGTCGGGTCCAAAAGCTTTATCAGTTTTTAGAGTTGACAATAGTTTTTGGATACCCTTAACAGATACAGTAACCTTGGGCATTGTGGGATATCTATATTTGAGGCCTTGGGGAGGCTAATTATTGATTGGATTTTCATTTTACATAGTTGACTTAATCTAATCTGTCGGGGACATTGGGGTAAAGACCGATTGAAATTGACGATTGAGTACATTAGCCTTATCTTCACTATCTGTGTGGAGTTTATCGTTTTCTAGTAGTGGGGAAATGCCTTGAGAGTCCTGTTTTGCATTTTTTGTAAGGGAGAATAGTTTCTTACAAGCAAATTTTTGACCGGCATGATGACTACCAGAATCAGTTTGACCTGTTTCTGATTCTAGGACGTATTCAATGTAGTCATCATATGCTTGTTTGATGCTTTTTTGACCTGGCTCCTAAAATTTTTAAATTGTTGTTTTAGCTGTGGACTGGTCTTCTTTTTAAGTTTCTGGAATAAACTGTCTCTTTTCCTTATCTGACGTTTAATGTTTTGGGTGATCCAGGGAAGGGTGGGCTTTGAACCAATTCTTTTTGGTTAGGATAAAGAGGTAAATATCTATAAGTTCAAATAGGGAGTAAGCTTTAAGATAGTCTTTTTCCAGCCCAGACAAAATTTAAACGTTAAGCAAACCATTTCATAAACATTTTTACTTATTTCAATGTCTTAGCGATGTTTGTCAGATTTTTCTTTTAAAAATTCTTGAAAATGATTGTTTAATGACGTTCGATGAAATATCATGCACGACAAGAAAAGACAGAAAATGTATTTTTAATTCGGCCTGTGTAAAATGATCTATATATTTTAATTATTTTCTTTAAGTTTCTTATATTAAGATAAATCATTTATTTGTTACAAACTTATCCTAATTTGATATAGATTTCTAAAGTGCACAACTTTTCTCGTATAGGTCTAACTAAAATCAGGTCGAAACACATCATTAGGTATATACGAGAATGTTATGTTGAAAATTGTGTCACTAAAATCATGTAAAATGTATTTTATTACAGGACCGTATGATATTATCAAATACACAGATTTGTTTTTTAGATCTAGTCTTTATAAAGGGCTGGCATTTTTATTCAAAATAATTTTAAAAAATCACGTAATTAAAGTAAAGGCCCTATATTGAATCAATGTGAAACAGATACATATACCAAAAGTCACTTACATGTTGCGGAACGCTTATCCTTAAAATCCATTCAATAAAATCAAATAACACAAACAATATCTCATTTTACAACGTTGCCATGGTTAATTGATGGAACTTATGTGGATCTAGCCTAAGGCATAAGTCACAACAAAGGATGCGATATGATTTGTTGTTAATTGGCGACCCCCTGCCAGTAATCTAACTTGTCACACATCATTGCATATTGCACACTGGTCAATTGCATTTGATAATTACATAACAATTTGCAGAGTGCCCAATCTAAATTACGCAACTTTTTTTATTGTGAACGATCGATCTAACATATGAATTTATTATACCCCCCGAACACAAAATGTTAGGGGGGGGGGGGGGTATACTGGATTCAGCTTGTCTGTCCGTCCGTCTGTCCGAATGTCCGTCTGTAGACGGAATCTTGTGGACACTAGATCTCAAATACCCCTGGTCAGAATTTAATGATATTTCACACAAGTGATAAGTACAATGCTTAGTTGTGCATGGTCCATGTTTCGGGTCTCTAGGTCAAAGGTCAAGGTCACAGGGGCTCAGGATAGTAAAATCTTGTGGACGCTAAATCTCCAAAACCCCTGGTCATAATTTCATGATACTTCACACAAATGATAAGTACAATACCTAGTTGTGCATGGTTTAGGTTTCGGGTCTCTAGGTCAAAGGTCAAGGTCACAGGGGCTCGGGATGGTAAAATCTTGTGGACGCTAAATCTCCAAAACCCCTGGTCAGAATTTAATGATACTTCACACAAGTGATAAGTACAATAACTAGTTGTCGTGGTCCATGTTTCGGGTCTCTAGGTCAAAGGTCAAGTTCACAGGGGCTTGAGATGGTAAAATCTTGTGGACGCTACATCTTCAAAACCCCTGGTCAGAATTTCATGATACTTCACACAAGTGATAAGTACAATGCCTAGTTGTGCATGGTCCAGGTTTCGGGTCTCTAGATCAAAGGTCAAGGTCACAGGGGCTTGGGATAGTAAAATCTTGTGGACGCTAAATGTCCAAAACCCCTGGTCAGAATTTCATGATACTTCACACAAGTGATAAGTACTATGCCTAGTTGTGCATGGTCCAGGTTTCGGGTCTCTAGGTCAAAGGTCAAGGTCACAGGGACTCGAGATGGTAAAATCTTGTGGACGCTAAATCTTCAAAACCCCTGGTCAGAATTTAATGATACTTCATAGAAGTGATAAGTACAATAACTAGTTGTGCATGGTCCAGGTTTCGGGTCACTAGATCAAAGGTCACAGGGGCTTGAGATAGTAAAATCTTGTGTGCTTTTAATCTCCAAACCCGCTGGTATTCATCACCTTCAGTGATAGTTCTAGTTTATCATGTGACAATAACGAACCATACATTAAATGAATGATAGACCTATATAACGTTTATACACATACGTTATTTGACACTTACCTTCGAGTTACATTTATAATGTATGATCAAGTCTGCATTTAAATATTATTTAATCATCTTACATACATGTATATAAAACTTGGTAATTCAGCAAATGAAAGTTTCAAGCAACCTTACAAATATTCGGAAAATACTTATTTTTGGCTGTTGATGACAAATTTTATGTACTCCGATGAAATGTTTTTCTATAAGTGAAATTAGACACGTACATGTAATTAGGAAGATATCATGATTTCAATTATAATGAGTTTTTAATAGATTTACGTCAACATTTTGTTTACAACTAATAAAATCGAGAAAACTATTTTGATTTACGATCTTAAAGTAGATCGCTCTAATACTAGATTCTAATTCTTAAATATAGCTACCCACAAGAACAGTTTCATGAAAAACCTTCGATAACATGCTTGTGAATTTCTTCCTTATTTTAGAAATGTAATTAAATGTCCAGAGCATTTGTGTTCTTATTTTCGGAGGGAAGTTTTAATCGTCAAAGGAACAAATATCGTCCATAATTGAATAATTTGTAAGTCATGTGCATGCGTAGATCTAGATCGTTTCGATACATTTCTAACACATTTAAGAATGAAAAACATCTTTTATAGATGATAGAAACAAACTGAAACAGAAGTCGGTGTCATTTGCATATAAAAAAAGACTCGTCATAACTGCTGCATTTTTATACTTTAATCAAATAGTTTTATAACATTACACGGACTTTGCTCTATACGTTATTAACAAGATGGCGGTTGTTTTCACCTCGGACAGCATTGCTATGCCTGAGTTTTCATAATCTAATAGTTAACATTTAATTATTGACGTTAAAAGACACTGTCATGTGATGTATTTAAATCAAATATTTGAAGTACCATTTGGAAATTTGGCTTTCTTTATTTTTGCAGTATTTTATTCAGGTGCCAAAGTGAGTATTTCTCATCAGCTAGTAAATAGTTTGTTATATAGCATAACATGACTGTATTTTTTTCTTCAAAGTGATATACTGATTAGATATGTGGTTATATTTGATTATTCTGTGATTGAAAAACACCTATCAGGCAAACAAATCAATCAATATAACAATAGTACCTTACACACATACTTAATTAGAAAAAACAAAAGATGAATTAGATGTACTTGTAAAAATACAGCTCTTAAGTCTTTCACCATAGAATTTATATCGTACTCCCTAGCGCTAATTCCAAATCCAAGAATGCAGCAAAAGAAACGGTAGAGTGAAAGTTCATCAGACAATTACTTAGTTTGCACTAATTCATTTTAGCTCGATTGTTAAGAAAACGTGCAGCTAATGGAGTAACTATCGAGACTGCTTCCTGGAAAAACCAGTACTGGTGTAATAAATTATATGAGATGGTACGGTTGTGATCCTAGTGGCGCTCGAACCCACAACCTCCGGGATAAGCGACCAACACCTTAACCTCTAAACCACCGCTCCCCTGTGAGCCGACACCTTAACCTCTGGGTTGGTAATTTGTAGAATAAGAAAAATGTCATTCTTGATGTTACATGTATAATATTCTTTCACACTTGTTTTGGTCTCTTCATAGGTCAAGCTCCATGCAGCAATGATGTTCACCTGCATTACAGATTTGACTATGCACAACAGGTCCTTTTACCCCTTACACTAATACACTCTGAAAGTTTGACCATTCTTTTCAAAACACCAAGGAAATGCCAGTGTTTTGGAGTTTGCTGTTAGCTCTCAGGTACATGTAACTTGTTGATTTTACTGTATTTATCAAAAGTATGTTTGTAGTAATCAGACATTATATAAATATAAGTAATCGATTAATTAGTTCTAATTATAACTACCCTATTTTTTCACCACTGGTTATTGTAATTTTACATTTTGATAATTCAAAATTGATTATGATTTGATGGATAATTAACTTTAGAGTATGACTTGAAAGTTTTTTAAAGATAGAAAAATTTATAAATTTCATGAATTATTTGTTTTTCAGCTATGGAATGTGGCAGGTTATATGTGGACTTCATAATGATATTGCATTTACCTGGGTAGCTTAATGGAGGCAGAGCATACAAAGTTCAGTCCTGATTGGCACTTTGGTTTATGGAAGGTAAATGAAAAATATTAATTGATTTAAATAGGCTGTAAACATGCGTTAAGCTACAATCAGTACAAATTATTATATCAAAACAAAATGGTGTATTACATGCATATAAATGCATTTGACTTTGTATATTCAATATTTATATTTTTACTTAGAGCTATGGTTTCTATAGAAGTTTATCCTTTGACCAATATCATACAGCTTGCAGTATGAAAAAGAAAGCAGTATTGCTTTATTTGCCCTGTCACCTGAGCATGAAGTGCTCAAGTTAGCTATGTCCACCAGTGTCCAGTCTCAACAGTTTGATTGAGATGATGAGCAGTTGTGTAGAGGTTAAGGTGTCTGTCGCTTATCCCAACAGTTACTGTACCTCCTCATATGACACCAGTATTGGTTTTTCCAGGTTAGCTTCAAGTTTTTTTCACAATAGTGCTAAAAGAATCATAGAAAAAACTTGTGTTCATGTATTTTGAAAGCAATTTTTCAATAGTTTGTTTATGACATTTGATTCATTCCACAAATCATACTCTCTTTATTTTATTTTTTACAGTTACTAGTGTGTACATACATCTTACTAGAATTTAGAGAATTTATTCTCTGATTGCCTCTTTTCAGAGTGTCTTCGGTCGGACCGGGTATTGTGTTTTCCCGTCAGTATGCACAGGATGAGGAAGAAGAAATTTAAATTCTAAAGAAAAATGTTGATGTGTCAGGCTTCCCTGACAGGTTGCAAATAACAGGGATGAAAGCAACAAGACAGTAGTACTCGTTTGATGAATTTGGCCCACTGTGCCATAGTAGTGACTTTGCTGGTCCAATGCCAGATGTAGCTAAACCGTTTAAGCGGATTAAATTGGACAAAGCTTAAAAATATCAGAATTGTTTCTAAATACAGCAAGGCACATAGTTGGTGTGTGGCATAGCCTAGTGGACCTCCATGATAATAAATATTGTTCAAAGAATGCCTGCATTCTGCAACCAAGCCAAACTATAGGAAACCCATCGCGCACCAGTTGATTATTGTAAAACCTTGATAACACTCTCAACATTTTTCAAATAATTTCACAAAAACTAAGTACTCAGAATGTACATGTACTCATGCAGCTTGTAGATGATCTGTATTGAAATTGAACCACACTGTGGGAAAATGAACTGCTATAGCCAATTATTCATCACACCTTGATAACGGGTCATACTTTCCAGTAGAGTTTTTACAAAATTTATAACAGTCCAGTCAGTCTAGTAAGATGATGCATGCCCTTCTGGGCCTTTTGTTTGACAAGTGTTACCATAGCAACATCTTTTTATTTATTCTTTACACCTGAATTTGTGGTGAATATATTGATTATTAATCTTCAAAGGGCATTTATTGTAACCAAGGATTATGCATTTCTACAAATTAGATTTTTAATGCATGCACTGTGTTATCAGACTGAAAATTGTATTTTTTATAAAAGTTTATATCAACACTGAATTTGTTAATATTCCATCAAAACTTGGAATTTTGACTTCAAATTTTTTAATGTTGCTCTAAAATTGCAGTTGGACCAGAAATTAATACAAAGTCAGTTTTGCCAGTATGAAAATATGCTGTATGTATAAAAAAGAGAAAATGTGCTTTTTTTGCAATTTGTTACCATGGCAACCGTTTTGATTGACTTTTGATGTCTGATTTAAGGTGTTGTTATCAATTAACCTAAAGTGGTGTTCAAGGCTGTACAACATAGAATGTTATTGATTAAATGTTTTTGTAAATAAGATTTTGAATGCATGCATTTTGGCACGAGATATGATTCTTTTTTGTAACTGTTAGTAACAACACTGAATGTGTCATTATTCCATCAAAACTGGGAATTTTGACTTCAAATTTTTGATTGTTGCTCTAGAATTGCAGTTCAACCAGAAATTAACATAAACTCAGTTTTGCCAGTATGAAAATATGCAGTGAGTATATATAAAATGAAGAAAATGTGCTTTTTTTGATATTTGTTCCCATGGCAACCGTTTTCTATTGGTTTTTGATGTCTGAATTTAAGGTTATTTTATCAATTAACCATAGGTGATGTTAAATATGTACAACTGAGAATATTATTGATAAAATGTATTTGTAAATAAGATTTACAATGCATGCACTATGACACGAGATAATTGATTTCAGG
Source organism: Saxidomus purpurata (assembly GCA_022818135.1). NCBI lineage: Eukaryota > Metazoa > Mollusca > Bivalvia > Venerida > Veneridae > Saxidomus > Saxidomus purpurata. Next base: position 20,533,261 of record JAFMSR010000006.1, read on the forward strand.
TAGCGAAAGTTTTTTTTTGGTGACTGTTAGTAACAACACTAAATTGTGTCATTATTCCATCAAAACTGGGAATTTTGACTTCAAATTTTTTATTGTTGATCTAGAATTGCAGTTCAACCAGAAATTAATATAAACTCAGTTTTGCCAGTATGAAAATATGTATTAAAAAATTAAAATGAAGAAAATGTGCTTTTTGCCATTTGTTACCATGGCAACCATTTTTGATTGACTTTTTATGTCTGAATTTAAGGTTATTTTATCAATGAACCTAAAGTTGTGTAAAATATGTACAACTGAGAATATTATTGATAAAATGTATTTGTAAATAAGATTTACAATGTATCGCCGGCCCCTTGTCTGCCCCTAGCTAGCACAACTATTTCTAGTTTACATAGTTTATGTTGGGGTTGGCATTGGTATGGGTTCAGTAAATGAAGGCTGAACGATATATAATTTGTATATTGGTGACGATAGTTTGGAATTACATAGCTGTATAACAACCTTGTAAATATCTGAAATAGAACATACAGAATAATGAGAAATCGACAGTTATACAGCAAATATATATTAATGACATTTCACTTTCAACACGTGCTTTCCGTCAAAAAGGTAAACAAGAACAATGTAAAATAGCACAGGTGTGATGGCGCGTAGCAAACCGTTTTCAAAAACCCGATACATTGATCATCAAAGTATGTCATTAATTTCAGTTCACAATAAATACAAATTTAACAATACAACAGAGAAATGTTTGAATAATACAAAATTCATAAATACCTGAATAAATATTTAATGTATTCCGAGATATTTGGAAATATTTAGAGATGTCTAAACAATGGTTTATCTATCCAAAAATTGACCTGAAGTACTTTCTAAGGTGATTGGTTAATAAAAGTCATGTGATTTATTGGTTAGTGTTAGTAAATGGGACAATAGTAGGTAAAAGTATGGAACACCGACTCGGGCATAAGAAAGGGGAATGAAATTAAACAACCAAAATCAGAGTATATCTGATTCCATTTTAATTCACCCTACGACAAATGCATGCACTATGGCACAAGATTATTGATTTTAGAATGTGAAAAAGTTTCTTTTTTGTTACTGTTAGCAACAACACTGAATGTGTCATTATTCCATCAAAACTGGGAATTTTGAGTTCAAATTTGAAATTGTTACTCTAGAATTACAGGCCAACCAGAAATTAGTATAAAATTAAGTGTGCCAGTATGAAAATGTGTAGTGTGTTTGTATAAAGTAGAGAAAATGTGCTTTTTTGCCATTTGTTACCATGGCAACCATTTTTGATTGATTTTTGATGTCTGATTTTAGAGTTATTTTATCAATTAATTTAGAATGTTCTGGATCAAGAATAATTGTTAATAAGATTTACAATGCATGCACTGTGACACAAGATAATTGATTTCAGAATGCGAAAGTTGTCTTTTTGTAACTGTTAGTAGCAATACTGAAAGTGTCACTATTCAATCAAAACTGGGAATTTTGACTTCAAATTTGAAATTGTTGCTCTAGAATTACAGGTCAACTAGAAATTAATGTAAACCCAGTTTTCCAGTATGAAAATATATAGTGAGTATGTACAAGATAAAGAAAATCTGATATTTTGGCGATTTGTTACCATGACAACCATTTTCGAATGATTCCTCAAATCTTATTATGTTTGATAGCATTTAGTAATCTTCGATGATATTTATTGTGAACAAATTTCAATGTTAAGAATAATACTGTTTTCTTATTTTCACTTGCAACACACGAATTATTGAATAAATAACATGAAACAGTGAAAACTTTCTTTTTCATTTCTGTTACTAACAAGACTTACAAGTGCCGTAATTCCATCAAAAATTGGAATTTCGCCTTCAAATTTTGGAATCTAACTCTCGAAAGACAAACCCACCAGAAAATGATAATAACTCATTTTCGGCCAAGTACCGCATTTGGACCAAAAATCCCATGGCTTGTCACATATGCGCATGTTCATGTTCGAATTGTAACTCTATAATATGTGAAGGATTTTAAAATAAATTGACAGAGATGTACAGCACATGTAGATGTAGAGTAAATTTTATCGAAGGTTATAACAACACCTCTCTATGAATTATTGTTAATATAATTGACCAGCGACACGGGAAAATGGGCCTTCGGACAAAATACTTGGAAACTAGCTTTCTTACATTTTTGAACAAACAATATTTCAATACCAATACTGGAAAATTTCAGTTACCTACGTCCAGTACATACAAAACTACAACATTTTGAAAAAAGCATACCTAAGGCGTCATTGTTCACTCTACAATTGACGTCACATACCACAATTTGACGTCAACACTCACTTTAATTTACACAGGCAGTAGACTATTCCGGTAATTATTTCCTAACAGCATCATTTATTTTTGGTTGCAACATTATATACACTGCAATATATATATGATATCTGGTGAACTATTCCATGTCTTCTTTCCACGATATGTCTTTCTCATAAGGTATAGACAAAATAGAAAAAAAGAATCATTTCAAATAGCTGTTGCCATAGTAATGGTCTTTGAGGATTTTGAAGCAAAGAGTATGTTTCTGTTGAGGAAAATATTGTAGCTGTCAGTTTTTATCATTGGTTTTGAATTTAAAAAGGGTGACAAAAATGTACATTTTATCGTTTTTTTATCAATTTTTGTCGAAAAATGTAGCAAATGTCCGAAGGTACATTTTCGCGCGTCGACGGTCATATCACATGGGACGAACATGGTAAACAGATGTTATTCAAGGTGAACAAAATCTATAATTTGTAATTTACTTCAAATTATAGTGTGTATATTTCATTGAGTAGGAGAGAATTACTGCATTTGTAACTTTGTTACTTCTTCTTTTTACTTATACTTAAGTTTGTTCAAAGTTTGCCCCTATTGTTGATATTGACTTTGCCCGGGGATCAAATTTCCAATATTTAATTTTCAATGGTCTTCGTCCGTCTGTTAATCAATCTGTCAGCCCTTCATCACTAACAATTTGTGTCCGCTCTAAACTTTTGAGCTCCTTGACGGATGCTAATTTGGGGCCACTGGTCAATGTCAAGGTCACAGGGTTAGGATATATTTTTCGGGAAAAATAAAGTATCTACTTTGTGTATGTGTTACTGATAGCGAATCATGAAGAAGTCAGGAAGGCGATCTGTTTAAGCCGCAGAAACAAGTTTCTATCACATGTTGATAGATATGTACATGTATTAATATTCGATATTAGTTTCGATCGTCCACAAAGTGTTTAGCGAAACTCAGTTACGTGGGTTTAAAAACTAGGTCACTCAATCAAGGTATAGAAAACTTGTGAACACTCTAGAATCCACATTTTTTCTAAATTGTCTTGAAATAAGTCAGAATGTATGTACATGTATTGATTAATTCTAGGTCAGGTCGAAACTGGGTCACGTTGAGTCAAAAGCTATGTCACCCAGTCAAACCCTAGAAAAATCTTGTGAATCCATTTTGCCCAATTATCTTGAGACTTAGTCAGACTGTATGTATTGATGACATGTAGACAATGTTCGAAACTGGGGCACGTGAGTTGAAAAAACAAAGTCACCCAGTCAAATCATAAAAAAAAACATCGAGACAATCTAGAAGTCACATTTTTTTTCAAGTATCTTGAAAATTAGTATGAATATTTGTCTTGGTGATTTACAGGTCAGTATCGAATCTGAAACACGTTGAGCCAAAAAAGTAGGTCATATTGTCAAATAATAGTTTTACAGTTCTGTCTACTCGTAATCGATTACTAAGTGCTGTTATATAATAGCAAGAGAAGACTGACGGTCTCAAGTTCACAGTTATCGATGACGGCCATGCTGATAAGCCCTTGCTTAATTTTAGCAGCTCTCTTAGACAGCTTTGTGTGACTAAGTCATTTCTATTAGGTTTATAATACATTTTTACTCTCCACGAATGCTGATACTAGAATTCAGCATGTTTGTTTCCAAGTAGTTCCAAGTAGTGTCAGCAATGAAGGCAAAATGTTCCTTGAAAACTCTCAGGTTTTATTTTGCTTCTCATCCGTATTAGAAGAAAACAAAATGCCTTTCCTAACAGGGTTACAAACAAAAAAAAAGCTTCAGTAGTGATCAATAAATCTCAAATATGGGGACTACAGCCTTATATAAGGGCATATGATTTAACAGGAACAAACAAGCTTATATGTTTAACGTCTTCTGTCAGCTTATTTCCCTTGCCAGAGGAAGTCCAAGTTTCGAAGTAACAGCAGTTAGTTACAAAGATAAGATTTCTTTCTTTGTGATATGAGAGCTACAATAACTTTACAACCAATGTGATCGTGAGACTTTAATGTAAATGTAGTTAAGGACGGTAATGTGTAATCTCATCTCAATACAGTCAAACCTTGCGACCACCTGAGTTAAGCAACAACCTGACATATGCAACCACTTTAGTTTCCTCCGTTTTTAATGTAAGATGATAGCAATTTATCATGAGTTAAGAGACCACCTGTCTTAAGAGACCACAATTTCAGCTTCCCCTATGTGGTTGCTTAAGGCAGGTTTGACTGTACTCTCTTATATCAATGTTGGCCACTCGTTTTGAATTACTTTTCTTGTTTGGTCGGTTGCTATTGTTTGAAAGTCAATCTTAAAATTGCTTTCAAATCGAAAGTTTTGAAATATATGAGGGGTGATCCAAATTTACATGGACTTTTATTTTAGTTCGAAAACTGTTCAACAGAAAATAACAAAATTATGTACACATCAAAATCGATATACCCGGTATATTACACAAGTATACCAAATCACATACAATGATTGATAACGTATATACACTACTTGTAAGAATATGTGGTTAGTAGCAAACGCGAGACAGATGTTTAGTTTCGTCTCGGAGTCGAATAGATACAAGAAGTGGTGATAATCCGAGACAAGAAATAATCACCCTCTAACCTATACCTTTTAAAGAAGTCCCTAAATGCAGTCACTTTATTGGCCTTCTCTTCCTAAGACATTAATTGGGGTCTCCATAGAACACTTATTTTATTCTTTAGACGGCACGGTCTGAAGAACGAGATTTCTTTTCAGTTACTGCAGTGTTTCACCTTAAAGTGTTTATTTTCTCACTTCTGCCACCCATCGTTGAGACGCATGTCCACTTCCCGAAAGTCAAAAAGAGTTGGAAAACAGTGTAATGGCGTAGAATGAATGCGCCCTGGGATTTATTGCAACTCGCAATCAAAAGCTGATGACTAACATATAGGAAAACTGTATAATTACTACAAACATATCAATGCATTGCTGTTTCAAGTTGTTTTTGTCCTTACATTATTTGTTTTCGTTCTGTTTTTAGTTTGATAATTTTGATTGCTTCACATGATGCCATTATCTTTTCATGCTGTCTGATTGGCTGTATCAAAATTCCAAAACCCCGCCTCCAGAATTCGAAGCGCGAACTCTCGTTCAAGAAAGCTGTTTCCAACGTTTGTAATTGCGTTTTTTATCTATAATTTGGTCTTTGTCAAAGTATCCTATCTGAGCGTCATTCGTTGAAGAGATATCGAGTAGATAGGAGACAAGTTGTGATTTCACCGTGAAATATTTTGAATATTATCTTCAAGTTTGAAAAAGGTAAGACTTGGACATTTTGAATCGTGTAATGCTTTTCATTTTCTCTATCAATATCCTGAAGTAAATATCTCTGAAATTTAATGAAATATCGTGTCTTCTTTGTCACCAAATAAACGCTTTTATTTGCAGTGACTGCAATTAGTACGATGGGACGGCTTATTGTGATCCTGGCGGTCGTTTCGGTATAGTTTTGTTATTTTGTTTTCTCGCAAGTACTTTGAAATATAATTAAAAGATTTATACACTTGGATCCACTTCTAACCCGACACTTATATAGTTCGGTATAACTGAATTATTTGTATGCAGATTTCGTTCAAATTTAGAATATTATTAATTCAACACATAATACATACTTCTGTGAAATGTAATTATATGATTGATTTACAAATACATATAAAACTTAACAAATAAAAAACATCGGTGTAAAATCCGAATTCACAAAATGGCATAACATGAAATCCCAACAATGAGAAAAGTCGCCGATTCATAATAAAATCCGTACATCGGAGTAAAGAAACGAAATACAGTGTAATGGTGTTTTAAAGATAAATTTCCACCTTTGTTAAGATTTATAGTGAACAGGTTGATACTGCATATATTTGCAAATAAAATTATTGCTAAATAAATATGATACATTTATATACGTGACTGTCTGAGTGATAAACCGGCAAGCAACATGTCAATTGTGGGAACACGCTCTTGGTTATTCATTCGAAGTGACTGATTTTTAAAATCAAAATTCTATTTTTACGGTTTGAATTGCGTCATAGAATAATAAAATGAAAATGAAAATCGATATTTTTCGCTCACCTACATTTCCTCGTGCAAAATGGTGAAATCGTACTTGTCACACGTGCGTAAGTAACCGAGCGTCACAATTGAAAGGTTTTATCATTTTTATACAGATAGTGTTGCCAAACAACATAATATTTTATTTGAAATAAATATCTTGAACCGTATTCGAGAAAATCGAATCTGAAAAGTGTCGGGTTAGAAGTGGCTCCAAGTGTATGTGTTTAGGAATTTTGGATGTTACAATTATTCGTAGCAAAGTAGCACTCAGTCTTATTTTACCAAAAAGGATTCCTCCCAGGCGAAATCACCAAAATGCACAAAAAGACCTTCATGTTTTAAAGGCATAATCCTCTTTAAAAAGCTAAAGACAATACTTTTTAAGTTACGACTCAACGAATTTCAAACATTTTCTCCCTAAATCTTGCTGTACAGACAGGCGAATATCACACGATAACAATGGAAAAGTCTGCTGTTGGTGTTAGTAGAATTGATGAAATTACATGATTATGTCGTCATTAACTAATTTCGAGAAGAATCATATTAAAAACATGTTCGAATCTTTGATCCTTTATTTATTTCGTTTGGAGTAAGATTGTCAAATTCATTTTTTTAACATTGGTCGTGTAGAAGTGTAAAAAAATACGGTAAGAGAAGACTATAAATTCACTTCATAAATCAGTCTATTTATATTTCAGATTACTATTCTTGCTGTTGGAGCAGAGGATATAAAATGTAGAGACAAGGATTATTTTCAGGTAATCCGATATAATTAAAATGATGCTTAAAATTGTCGTGTCTTTAAATCTTTAATCTGCAAGTACAAAGCTTCAAATTGTTGTGATACTTGTCTATCCATTGAAGACATTTATTCTAAGTTAAAGTTCCATTTTAACTTTTCATAGATATAGCCGCAAAAATATCATATTATGTGTTTGAAAAATGGAAACGACTGAAGAATTCTTTTTATGGAAAACCTGAATTATCTTTTTTCCCTTTTCCTTCGAAATGTTTTGATGGATCCCACAAAAAGAATATGTTATTTTATCAAGCTCATAACCTTGTCGTACCCGAAATGGTTTTTTATTATTATTTTAGTCTTGCGGAGACTATAGCTGGTGCGTGTGTCCAAATTTAAACATTGCTACGTACCTGAATGACAAAGGAAAATGTGAAAGAGGTCAAATGGTGTGCCGATGTAAGTTATGTTTCCGTCGAACTTAAGATGGGTATAGAGAAAAGAAAATGTAATTCTCTGGGATCCTGGATTTTTTTATGTCCGTACTTAATCGATTTGCACCGATGTTTTTTGGAGAGATGAATTCTTCAATATTTCCGAAATACACAGTTGGTACTGGTTAGAAAACCAGGAACAGTGTTTAAATAATAGCTCAGTAGAAATGAACACATTAAAGATGCACAGTACGTTTCATAATTCTGATATATTTTGATTATGTACGTTTGATGTGAACACGACATCAAAACTTTTACGGACAGATTACCTATCAATTTACATTTACAGATTATATTTGCTGGAACTGGTTCGAGTCGGGTATTCCGACACAACCCAGAAAAGGACCGGGCGGTGAACCTATAACATGTAGCGATGATAACGATTGTTTCCAAGGTGGCGACTATTGTAACCCGTTTGGATTCTGTTGTACGGATACACCTATTTGGCCTTAGTTGCACTCATATACATAACATGATAAAAATAATACACAAATTTCTAGAAGTATTGCAAACTGTCTTCCAACTTACGTAAACCGTTATGCCCCGAAACCAACATATAATTATAAGTTTTTGAAATGTAAACATGATTTGTTTCACCAAATAAAATTGCAGAGAAAACATTGTTGTTTCTTAATGTATTAAACACCACTTTTATTTGCAGACTGTCATAAATTGGCATACTAAGCTGATGTGAATTCTATGTTTAATTTCTGTTTTGATTTTTACTGAAATTGCTGTAGTATTAAAGTTATGACCATTTGACTGCCCCATGTTTTGCAAAGGTAGTAAGTGCACCGTATTTAATTTGCGAATCAAGGAATAGAAAGTAACAACAGCAAATGTGTGAAAATGTCATTTAATAAAACTTAAATGACGAAACATATACAGTAAGCATCAACAACTCTTACTTCTCTTTAACATTATGACATAACCTATAAATCAGGTATCTATATGAACGATACGCAAAGGTGGGGATACAAATCTGACTGCCCCATGTTTTGCAAAGGTAGTAAGTGCACCGTATTTAATTTGCGAATCAAGGAATAGAAAGTAACAACAGCAAATGTGTGAAAATGTCATTTAATAAAACTTAAATGACGAAACATATACAGTAAGCATCAACAACTCTTACTTCTCTTTAACATTATGACATAACCTATAAATCAGGTATCTATATGAACGATACGCAAAGGTGGGGATACAAATCCGCCATGACATAATGTATCCAACATGTATCTATACATAGTTCCAACATCGACAATATTACCTCCCTTGTTCTAAATTGGCAGCCATTTTGTATGGCAATTTCCCTTAAAGTCAATAGGGAACAATCTACTTAACAATTACAAACTACTCAGATTTCTAAACATAATTAATATATGATGCTGATATGGGCAGATGACTCAGCAGGTTCAAGAAAATGTGGTTGTCACACATATAAACAAGAAAAACTGTGATACAAAGTATCACAGCGGGCCAACAAACAAAAATCCCATGTAAATATTTTGAAAATTGGTGATAATTGATATTGAGGCATGGCCCCAAAAGAACTCGAGGGAACCAATTCTGGTTGAACAAGCAAAACCTGACACGACACCACATCTACTGACTGACCTATAGCATCGAAATTTTACTGTTATCAAATAATATTTATACAGTATGTCCAGGAATGCTCTATAGACCGTTCCTGGTATGTCTCAATTTTTCATTACCATTATCCTTATTAATTTGACATGAATGAAGATTTTTATGATTATTTGCCGTAAAATATTCTTAAAAAAATAAAAATGATAATTAAAACAGCAGAAAAAAGTTTAAAAAAAAATGAGTGTTGGTACACGTACACAAAAGTGTTTGAATTATCGGCTTTATCCATTACACCACGGAGGCAGACTTATTATAAAAGGGAAAAAAATAGCTAAGACAATATCATATATGTCTAAAAAGGCCATAAAAGAATATTCAGTCGACTCGTTTCGTTTCTATAATGTCAAAGGTTGTGTTAGTGGAAAAAGCAATCATATATCCATTTTTCTAGGTGTAGATTGCGACTGAAACGTGAAAAGCGCTTTTTCTTTTTTTACCAGCGTATATTAGATTGCGCCCTCTATGAAACGAACGACAGCTAAATTACAAACGACAACTCTTGCTTTTCCAAACAAATTGACTGTGTCTACAAGTACCTCAATTTTATAATGAAGAGAGACGCATATGTTCGATCTAGTGCTTAAGTCTCCATGCATCTTTTACTCACCACGTATTAAATATAGCGGCCCGCAATTATCTTGGTATTTTCAGTGAGAAAAATCCTATTAATGCTTTATCAGTTTTGCCATTCAAAATGGCTACCAATTCAGAACAAGGGGGGTAAATATTGTCGATGCGGGAACTATGTATATACGAATAATACGTAATGGTGGAGATATAACTCCGCCTTAACAAAAACAGAAAAATATGCTCACCAAGGCAGAGAAGAGCTTCCTAAATAGCTTAAAAAACTTACATGAAAATCTTTAATTAACGGCATAAATAGGATAAATAGGCAGTGGAGGGGAAGATGGAGTGCAACAAAAGTGAACCGCTTTGTTCGATTTTTCTAGATTTTCGAGATGATAAAATCCGTAACTTGGTTCCGTTCCTAACCGTAAGGACTGGATCCTCTTAAGCCGTAGAGTGCATCGGGGCACCCCAAACACATTTAGATCTGCGAACTAAATAACATTTGAGTGCCCCATGTTTTGCAAAGGTAGTAAGTGCACCGTAGTTAATTTGCGAATCAAGGAATAGAAAGTAACAACAGCAAATGTGTGAAAATGTCATTTAATAAAACTTAAGTAAGCATCAACAACTCTTACTTCTCTTTAACATTATGACATAACCTATAAAACAGGTATCTATATGAACGATACGCAAAGGTGGGATTACAAATCCGCCATAAGCAACAAAGTTGCATCCCCACCCAAGGTGCACTCACTAGACCAGCACAATTATACTAAAGTATACTACAAAGGTATTCAAATGCTATACTTGTAGCAAATTTGCAAGCAATATATGCAACTTCTTAACAAAAACCATTATAATTCAAACATATATATGTCAATATTAAACAGCAAACTCATAGTTTAAGAACAAGCAGAAAGCAGTCTTATACTTAACTGTGTGTGCATTATATAAAGTTTCATAGTCAAAAGCACAAACCAGCCTTATACTGAAATTTGTGTATATTATGTAAAATGGCTGAATTTCCATAAGCATGAGCCAGCCTTATACTGAAATTCGCATCACGTAAAGTCATATAAAAGTACTTCAAGAAACACGAACCAGCCTTATACTGAAATTCGCGTGCAACAATGATAGCATCATATAAAAGTACTTCAAGAAACACAAACCAGCCGAATACTGAAATTCGTGTGCAACAACGACTGCATTATATAAAAGTGGTCGCCGTTTTTCTGTTAAAATTATGCCAGCTGGCAATTCTCGACATCCCAATCAAAAAAACAACCTGTTCTGAATAATACACCAAGGCAACATTTTAAGCTCAAGTAAACTATAGGTTGACCGGCATTTTTTTCACCATTTCAGGTCAAAGTTCATGAGTTGAATAATCTCTGTAAATGGTCGGAACCATGCAAAATCACACTGAAACAAGAGTCGTAAATTTTCTGACAAAAAACTTCAATAAAAACATTTCTGCTATTTTAGGTCTTCTCTTCCAATAAAGCCCTTTATCCTATATCTTTCATTCAAAAAATTATAAATATCCAGCATCAAACACAAGCACTATTTTTTTTTTAATTGTTTTTGTATTGTGGTCTGAGGCCTTGTTGTTTGGGGGGGGGGGGGAGTACTTCAAGAAACACGAACCATACTTATACTGAAATTCGTGTGCAACAACGACTGCATTATATAAAAGTATTCAAGAAACACGAACCAGCCTTATACTGAAATTCGCGTGCAACAATGATAGCATCATATAAAAGTACTTCAAGAAACACGAACCATACTTTTACTGAAACCTTGTAACATCACAACATTATATAAAAGTACTTAAAAACACAACCAGCCTTATACTGAAATTCGCGTGACAGGCCTTAAAGTACTTAGAAAACGAACCATCTTTATACTGATTCGCGTAACAAGAGCTCATATAAAAGTACTTCAAGAAACACCAACCAGCCTTATACTGAAATTCGCGTGCAGCAGTGATAGCATCATATGAAAGTACTTTAAGAAACACGAACCATACTTTTACTGAAATACGCTTGTACTATCGACAGCATTATATAAAAGTACTTTAAGAAACACGAACCAGCCTTATACTGAAATTCGTGTGCAACAACGACTGCATTATATAAAAGTACTTCAAGAAACACGAACCAGCCTTATATTGAAATTCGTGTGCATCAAAGAGTTTTATGAAAGAGAACATGAACCAACATATATCTAAATGCATGTGTTTTATGTAATCACTATTAACATGCAAGAACTAGCATGATACAATTTTGTTTGGCCCAAAGTTTCATCATCTGAATCCCTCCATTTCAGTTTTCACTATATGCATACGCCAAAAGACAATCTGGGTCAACTTCTGTGTGTCCTGCCACAAACATACTCCATAACTATCATGTACACCTGAAATTTAAAACGTCTTCTAGTTACATGCAACTATTACTAAGATTATTTTCATTTGCATTTTGATAAAATGAAATCACGTTTTTAATTGATCTCTTTTAATTGGTTTTGTATAATTGCATGCGCTATACATTTCAACACCAATCTTTAGTTCTATTTCAATGTTGTATGTACTAGATGATTAATTGATCTTCTTACTGAAGATCTACATAACATATGCAAATGTATGGTAAAGTTATACAGTGTGATCTTACATCTGTGTAAGGAGGTTAATTGGAAAATTATATTGTTGACAAAACTATACCTTCACTAAACATAAAACAATTCAGGTTCATTACATCTAAGGAATTGGTAGCTACAGGAGCGAGTTACAACTTAAAATGATTACTCTGACTGTCCATGGATTTAGTCTATACTCTGCTATTCAGTCAACTTTTCATTTTAATGCAAGTATGTTGGGTTTACAAATTAGGAGTTAGTTATAAAATGTCAAATGATTTGTTTTCTCCATCTGTATTGTCAACATGAATCTAAAAAAATGTATAAACAAAAGTAAAAATATAATACCAAAGTTTTGAAAATGTAAAGTTGTCTCTGTAAGTATCAGATACTGGCATTACATTTAGTAAGTATCAAATTGTATTCTGAGAGCATACACATATGGTTCACCAGTAATAGTGACATAGAGTGAGTGACTTATAAAGATCTGCTAAATTGAATGCTATTTTATGTCTAAAAGACATAACAAATGCATTCAGTTTACAAAAATGTAGAACTTAAGTACATTATATACTGTATTGCAAAAATGTGATATTATGGCATAAAATGGTATTGTGTCAGCCAATACTGCATACTTTTTATCTTTACTTAGAATCTAATTGAAACCTCAAAATCTCATAACCATTCATATTCAATTGTTATAGAGCATTTTGTTATAAACTCTGTTGGAGTATCCCGGTCCGATCAATATTCGGTCACGTAAGGATATATTTATACACGTTAATGAAAGTTGAACAAATTGAGTATTTTTGTGATATCTGTTTAATACATGTCATCTGATCTTCATTAATCAGCTGATATAACATAACTTACCGCTATGGAAATACTCTGCAAGGCTGTATTTTACTTGACCTAATTCCACCCGGTGCAGACATATCACAATACATTTCCGGGCGCACAATTTAAAGTATAGTGCAGTCAATTAAAATCGTCACATAAAGTGCAACATTGTCAAAACGGATAACTATTTAACTTTTTATAACTTTATAGTTTTGGAACTATATAAAATAACATTTTAAACTGTTTTAACATATTTACATGTGTCCTAATGTTTCATTGCTTATTTTCACAGATGGGGCATACAAAGCTGTCACCACATGTCAATACCCTCACAGGGGAACAAAAACCCAAATGCACCCATCCATCACACTGCTCACATTGTCCCCATTGAACAATGATCACAAATGGCCTTTTACTTGTTTCAGGGTAAAAAAAAAAAAAAAATAATATCAAACAGGGATGCCTCGTACCAAATAATGCAGCCCCAAAACGGCCTTTTTCTTCACCCAGTAGTGCCATCATCTGAACTGTCAGTTACACAGTCTTCTAAGTTTACATTCGCTTTCTTGATTTTCTTTCCAAAGCAGAAAAGCAACCAGGAGATGGAACAACTAAAGGAACCTTTACAAATGGCTTTCTCTTTTCTAGTATCCCATAACTGTCAGTTCACGTCTTCTAAGTTTACATTCGTTTTCGGTTTTTTCAGCAGAAGTTCCAGGAGTTGGAGAATGAACTGGTCCTTTGTGTGGTGGTTTTATTTTTGACTCAGTTGTGCTTGGTTTTGACATTTTGTTTTCAGCATGTTTTTTAATTTTATCAACTGTATCATCTTCTGTTATGGGTTTCCCCCCTACTACTGTACTAAGTGTGTTCCTTGCTTTTTTCGCCATCGCAACATTTTCAAGAACTGTCCCTCCTTTTTGTGATAGAAATATTTCAGCTGACTTGGTGCTCTCTGTTGGTTTATCTAATGGTGGAACCTGTCTGCAGAAAGAAGTGGATGGAGCAACTTGGACGTCCGGGATAACATCACTATTGAAGGGGTGTATGCCACTTTTTTTGAAGGCTGATGTTATGTTTGCAGCAGTAAGTGTGTGTGTATAAACACGGCATGCAATTCTACAGATATCATACCTTGTCACTATCCAACCCCCAGAATCACGCAGATGTTTATGGCAAGCAGAATTCCAAGCAACTTGGAACAAAACAACTGATATCCAATGGCTGGAGCAGGTGAGAGCAATGTGGTGGCAAAACAAACAATATAATATTTTGTGATTTTGCCCATTCAATTTGCCCAAGTGAAACATGTGTTGTATGTCCATCATACATAACTAGAACATGATTGTTCTCATCTCTGACAGGTAAGTATTTAAAAAGATGTTCTTGCATGTACCTGCAAAATACCTCAGTATTGGACCATCCATTGTGTGTCATCGTTCCTTCTGCCCCAGGACTTGCACCTTCCATCAAACCGTCCAACATCCGTACACCAGGGAACACAAAGAATGGTGGAATTAACTGACCAACAGCACTAACACAACCAATCAGTGTAATCATTTTACCCTTTCCAGAAGTAACAGCTTGTGTTTTATTATGTGTGCCTGCAACAACCAGGGAAGTTTATGCTCTGAACTAAATGCTTTCTCGTCCACATTATAGATGAGATGAGGTTTGTCTTCAAGGTTGTACTTTACTAGAATGCGCTTCAGCTCAGTAAAGTAATTGTCTACTGCTGAACGTGTGGCACTTTTAGCACGAGCAACATCAAGTGCACGGGGCTTCTTAAGTTTAAGTTCAGGCCATCGTCCAAGAAAGTTATAAAGCCATTGTTCTGTTAGAGGTTTATGTTCTTTACTCCTCAACCCAAGATGTATGGCATAATCAGTGGCTAAATTCATGGTTTCCTGCCTGCTGTAACCATAACCTATTTCAGACATTGTTTGGACATGTCCAGCTAAGAGAGACTCTTCTTCCTGTGAGAATAATGATTGAACTCCTGACTTCACAACATCCACATTTATTTTACCAATGGTTTTATCTTGTATTGTACTATATGGAACCCCAAATGTTTTTGATGCCTTTCTTATTGACATTCCATCATTCCTAACAGCAAGAAAAGCTCTGGTAAGTATATCAGGGTTGTAGGACCTGTATGCCCCCCAGACTGTTTCATGGTGCTGGAATTAAAGTAAGACAAAAGGCTGATTAAGTTACTGATATCAAAACACTTTATTCAATTAAAATTCAATTAAAGCTTTTGCAAATAAGAACAGTAAGAATGGAAAACGCAACATTTTTCGTTAAGTATACTATAAATTTCTAACGCCGGTAGTACGGCCCTGGAAAATATCCATTGAAGCAGGCGGCATGGAAATTTTAATGATAAAGTTGTGTTTTTAGAAAAACAAATGATGTTTTTGAATGAAAGATTTTAGGAATAGTAAATGAAAGTCATTTTGGACTATTTAAAGTTATTATAAACGTAATTTACCTGTCTTATCTCCATTTCGGCGATTATTTACATTTTAACGTCCGGGCACCTCTATAAATAAAATGATGCGCGCGCAGAACGGTGTCGGGGTAGAAAAGGGTTAGGAGAATAACATTTCGAAAGTGACCGAATATTTATTGTGACCGAAACCCTTGTATACTTTGAAAAATAAATACCTGATGTTTGTTTTGTGTATCTACAGCTTGACATTCAGCTTTATAGTGATTTTTTATTGTACACTCTGCTACTTTCCAAGTACACTAGCTTTCATCTGTCAGGTAATAGATCTATCTATTTATTTCCCTGTAAAAGAAAAAGATAGAAAACTAAATCAATTGTCCTGCTAATTTATAAAAATGTGTAGAAATGTAGAAAATATTGAGAAAAATATAAGCAAAAAACTACAGTGAAACAATCTGAATCTAAAAAAACAACACTATTCAGGTTTTGTAAGAAGGGTTTTACCGTGCATTGTTCTGTCGATTGAACACGTTCGCAAAGTGACATTTTTTTTTGTTTTTTCCGTTTTCCCCTCGTATAAAACCGCATTTTATCAATGAAAATCACGTGATGTAAACACTGTAGTAGTAGTAGTAGTAGTAGTAAAATACGTCGTCTGCATTGGTGTAGTAGAAAATGGATTCTAGTGATCAAAGCGCTAGTAATTTTCCTCCTGTAGGGGCAATATGCAGGATAAGTGGAGAGTGGCGAGTTACTAAACATGTTTTTGATGGTTTAGTGATGAAATGTGAGCTTGAATGTATTCTGTCAAACAGAAAAACCTCAAGGTTTCTTCATGAAATAACTGAGAGTTCCACCAGCACCTACCAGGAAGTGAATGACTATTTGTTACAGCTAACAAGATTGAGTACTGATGCAATGAACAGTTTTTTTGAAGCTAATGTTAGTTTTGAGGAAATTCATGCACAGGAGCCACCAAAAAAAGATTTAAAGATGTATCAACTGAACTGGTGCAAAATCTCATAGCACAAACAACTGAACAAACAACTAACCATCAAACGAAGTGGGCAGTAAGACTTCTAAAAGGTAGTTCTTTTATATACAGTAGAGTATGCATCAAAGTGAAACTTTTGAAGATCACAAAAATGAGCTTTTCAGTACTGCCCATAAACAGACCTACGGTAATCAAACCGAGTCAGCAATTTTCACTGTTTGTCCTTGTTTTCGGTGCTTCCCATACCCAACCTCACAGGTTTATTTAAGGCAGCCCTGACTGTTTTTAATCAAAGGAGATTAAATCATGCTCCACCTACCTTTTATAACCTAGGGATATATTAAAGGTAATAGAAGGGGGATGGGGTATGATTCATTCCCCTGTGTTTTAAAATTCATAAAAGAAAAACAAAATTGTTTATACATTTGTATTTATATTTTTGTCCAGCCTACAACTTTTTGTTATAGTAAAATACTCTCCACTGGGACTTGAACCGAGACCTCTTCATACATGGTAAGAAGCATTCTAACATAGAACTATGGAGAGGTAAGCTAAAGTTGTAAAACTGGAAAATTTTCATTTGAAGCACGCATAACCAAAATCTATTTTCCAATTATAATTATTGAAAAATAATATGTTCCTTTTAAACTAGATTATCACAAAATCTTGTCTGAAATAACTTGAAAATGAAGCTTGACAAAATGGAAAAAAAGTTGTTTACATAGAGGATAGTTGTTGGTTTCGGTGTAAGATCACGTTATAATTTCATCGAGTGGGCACCAAAAGTGATATTTTAAAGTGAAAATTACAACTTGTGGTGTTCACGAGTAAAAATTAACGTGATTTTACACCGATACCAACACTTTTTCTGTTTATTTTATGGTTAAAACTCTACTTTTATTGAGTTTGTTTCTATAAAATATCGAAAATCGCGGGAAACATCATTAGAAAACATAGCGCAAATGACGTCATTTTAACGACACATGGTTTCCAGCATTAATTATGCTCTGTATAATTTTTGACGCTAATCTGGGTTTAAGATTGCAAAAACAGTGAAAAATAAAAATGGTAATCCACTGTTTCAAAAGTGTGGATTATCACTTTTATTTCACTGAGAAAACTGTATAATTCACTGGAAAACATAAAATAAAGTATGTTCCAAGTATGTTCTAAAGTGTCACTGAACACCTTTAAAATTGTATCAACAAAGAATTGAAATGTCACAAAATTTAATAATAAAACTATAATTTTCACTTTTCAGACTGGATGGTGGAAACAGGCTTAGGGCATAGTGGCTTTGAATGGCTGCCAACAGATGAACTTGACAGTGTGCTGGGGCGTTTTTATGCAGCCTTGCAAACCAAAGACGGTCAGGAGTACTCAAAGTCAGCTCTTGTAGGAATTCGGGCCGGGATAAACAGACAACTTGCCTCCCCAAGCGTAGGTCGCATTATTAACATTATGAAAGATCGGGAGTTTATGGCATCAAATCAAGTTCTGACTGGTATTGTAAAGTCCCTCAAAAGAGAGGGCAAGGATTTAAGTTCTCACAATGAACCGTTAGAGGATGATGACATAAGAAAACTATATGCATCTGGTGTCTTTGATGAGAGTAAACCAGAAACTCTACAGAATAAGGTACTGTTTGACATTATTACCCAGTTTGGCCGTAGAGGTAGAGAGGGCCTTAGAAATCTAAAGAAATATTCGTTCGTTGTAAAACATGATGCAAAGGGCCGTAAATTCATTCAAATGGCATACAATGAAGCTGACAAGACCCATCATGGAATCGATTCCAAAGAAAATGTTAAAGCCCCAAGAATGTACGAAAGTAATGATGAGTTCTGCCCTGTTCGGTCCTTTGAGAAATACAGCAAGAAACTTAGTCCAAAGCTTGATGACTTTTTCCAAAGACCTCTAATGAAAGTTACTGAAAATGATGAAACATGGTATGCTGCAAGGCCTGTTGGAATAAACACCCTTTGTACCTTCATGTCTACACTGTCAAAAGAAGCAGGTTTGAGCAAACGCTATACAAATCATTGTATACATGTACGTGCCTACATTTCAACAAAACTGTTCACAGCGGCTTCAGCAACAGGGCAATTATGTCTGTGACGGGACACAGGAATGAAAAGAGTCTTACCTCTTATATCAAGCCATCTGAAGATGAGCGCCAGGCTGTCAGCCGTGCATTGTTTCCAAGCACAAGCATTGTTGATGTTACAAATCCTGAAAAGGGCAGCCCACCAGAAACAACTATTTCCACTATCCCTCCAGCCACTGGAAATTCAACTTATAGTCAAGCCTTATCACAGCACACAGTAGATGTCAGTGTTCTCCAGAACAGAGCTAATTTGAACATGTTTACTGGAAATGTAAGCAACAGCTCCATCCAAATCAATATGTATTCCAAATAAAATCCATATACACTGATTGAACTAACTTAGTAGCTAAATGGTTTGTCAAAATTGTTGACAATGAACATTGTGTCTGTGAGTGACTCCGAGTCTGACACAGAAATTCAAATTGTTTACAAGTTCATGTGTTGTTTTCCAGTTATCTAATGAATTCACATTTTAGAAAACACACCTTAAACTTTGATTTTAAACTTTATCGATAAGTTGTCGAGATTTATCCAAATAAAAATAACGATACATCTCTGTCCACGGGAACTAGTCAAGATGTACCCAAGCCAAGATGTACCCACATTTTTTTGGTCAAGATGTACCCACATGGAAGTCAAGATGTACTTATATTTTTAAGTGTTTGACATAATTGAATGATGATATTTTTTGTAAATTGATAACAAGAAAGGAAATGAAAATTTGTAAAATATTAGATGTTTGATACTGAGTATTGCACTCTAAAAAGGACAGCAAACAGCTAATCAGTAGGAGGTGTAAAAGACAAATGTAAGTGATAGTTGTTTTAAGATAAGAATTCATACTTTAAGTATAATGCAATACCATTTTTATAAACAATATTTAATATTCTTGTCATATTTTGGTTACATATAGTGTTTTTAAGTTGGAATTTGATATGGATTTTTGCAACTTAGGATACATATATTAATACCAAAGGTATGTCACCGATTTAATTCTACCAGGATATACCATCCCTGATTCTACTCATGTTTACCAGCAAAAATATTAAAATTTATTACTGTACTCACTTTATGTTATCTTCAAACTCTTTATTATTGAACAAAATTATCAATGAACACTAATATAACAGCAAGTAAAACATTTTTAAATGGGTACATCTTGACTTTCATGTGGGTACATCTTGACTTCTGTTGGGTACATCATGGTATGGGTACATCTTGGTTTGGGTACATCTTGACTATAATCCCTGTCCACGCTTGTTTTACTGTTAACTGTAGCCCGGCTCTAATGCCATGGTTCCAAGTTTATCTGTTTTATTTACTTATTTTTTATATATATTTTAGATCTTGACATGACACAATTTATACGCTACAATATTTTAGAAACCACTTATAATTTCAATCATGAACATTTTTTTCTCATTCAAACACGAAACACCGAATCATTTTATTTTTACCAATTGTTAATTACATGGGGTGTAATTCGAACAGCCAAAAGAACGCTTAGCGCCAAGGGAAGTAATGCGTCCATTTACGCCTAAAAAGGATTCCAGATTAGTCTACCCTCCAAGTTTTGATTCGAACGTGTTAGAATGGAAATAGATTTTAGTTTTGAGTGCTGTGTTGGCAAATAAAACACGATTTTTCGTTAAGATGCGTCGTAATTAATCACTCAGGCCTTCGGTCTTCGTGATTAGATTCCTACACATCTCAACTCAAAATCGTGTTTTATTTGCCAACACAGCACTCAAAACTAAAATCTATTTCCCAAGTCTACTCTATATTCACTTTTTCATCTGGCATTTCCACGGTGTCTTTACCCATATTGGCCAAACTTGTACAGAGTGCTGGAGATAATGCACCCGCTTTAGGCCTGAGTACAAGTACTAAAGTCTGTCCCATCCCACTGTGGGACCTCAACTTTGACCTGGCTTGAAAAAAACAGGCAAAAATATTGTAAATAAATTGCATTTCTGACATCTACAAAAAAATCACCCTCTGAAATTTCAAGGATTTTATGCTAAACAATCTATTTTTATCATACATATACGACTTATTTTCTCTATGGGAAACGGCGTTGCTTATTTTTGGCCGCCATTGCCATTAGCTCTCTGTTGAAGAGGAGAACGGGAACTTTCTCGTGAAAAGTATGGGGGCTGTGTCAAAATTTAATATTTTCCACTTTCTCAAGAAAAAAACCCAAACGGCTCATTAAAATCAGTTGATTGAAAAAAGGGCACCAACAATGTAAGTATTAAAGAAAATATAATTACATCAAAAGATTTACTTCGTCGCTGTCATTAAGAACTGTTGCACGTGAATGTATAAACACGGTATTCTTGTACAGGTCTACTGCTGTACTGCAGCTTGTATCTACATATTCAGTATAATATCTAAATTTACGACTATGGCTACTGCAAACGCCCTCCGCTCTGTTGTTCAAAATCTACGGTCTTTTTTCAAAAAGAAGAGAGACTAAGTGGAAGACCTTGGTACTTGCAAAATATTTTCAGGCGTTTGAGAGCATCCATTGGGCTGCCACGATCAACACGATGCAGACATCTGAGTGAAAAAAGGGTATAAAAAACCCACTTACATTGCAAGTCTAGATATCCATTTATCCTATTATATACATTTAATTCCTATATCTGCGGCACATAAAGATTATCAGTGTGTTTCAATGATTTTTCCTGAGTAACTCCAATTTCCTTTGAAAAATTGAATGTGTGTAAACAAATTCTCACTCAAACCACTTTTTATTTTGATTCTAAGATATGCTGAAGGCTTTCAGGGGTGACCGGTCATAGTTTACATGTATACATTACATTACCAATTTAACTCTTCCTTATATCAGTGATGTTGTTGCAAATTTCATATAAATACGCAAAACAGATATAATAAGAATAACACATAAATTAATACAGGAATGTATACACCAGGTGAGGTCGGGGTGGGGTTCGGTTACGTTTTGGTATTTCATCCTTAATTATAATGACAATCGTACGTTATGTGAAACAACCAACAATGGCGTTGTGGGAAGATGTGCCATTTACCTACACACTTAAATAAATAAATAAAAAAGCAGGTCTGATGAAAGATTTGAAACGGGAAAAAAAGAGATTTAAAGCTTGCGGATGTACCCACAGAGAGAAATCAGGACTTCGATATGTTTTCAACTGAGTGTGTACAGCCTGACCGGGGCTAAAACCAGGGCCATTCGCTCTCATGTTGAAGGGTTCTCCCGAATGGGCTATCCGACGGTTATATATTTTTCCCCAATTATGATCAAGTCACGCGGTACCGTGGCATGTGAATCAGGAAAACAAACCCAATCTTTGATTTTCTTCTCAAATATGTTCCTCAAAATAATGACCGTTTTTTACTACTCGAGAGAATGTAATTAACATTAGTTTGGAGCCGGTCCGAAGGGTTGTCTTATTTTTTGTTATCAATACCAGCATGTTTTTATTCGGAAACCTAAAATTAACCAATACGGGTTTATACGTCATTCCCTCTCTCTCTTCTATTTAATAGTCATAATTAAATAAAAAAAAATTATACCAAGTCTTTACATAGATATCTGATATTTGTGTTTTTGCAGTTGTGTTCGTCCGTGTTGTGCAGCCGACCTACGTCAAGATGCAAACTGGATTCTTTCGATTGCGCATTGGTACGAAGAACCATTCATGAATGTAACATAAAGAAGGTGAGACTGAATCACAATTTTTACAGTTTGGCCTGTATTCATTAAAGAGACATATCCTATAACTAATAAATAATCTCAAAACATAAAATAATAGAAATTAGATTATTCGGAAGTATTATAACTTTACCTAAAAGTTTAAGCTATGCAATATCGAGTCATTGGTGAAATCCGCGTTTTCAAATTTGATGTAGTACCTTAAATTATTCAATAATGTATGTAGAATTAATGGATGGAGTCGATTTATTACGGAAGGCAATGTGGTAAAGTGATCCATTTTTAAAACTGTATTTATTTATAATTTTACTTTCATTGAACATATTATCTATGTTTCGAGAACATTTTCTGCTAGATGTAGTGAGTGTCCCTTTAACTCGTAGACACTTGAAACTTTATATTTAGATGCCTTTTTGAATTACACAGATGTATATCTTTGTTATCATTAATTGAATTATTTCATTTTCTTTTTTGGGGAACATGAACATATTACAGTTAGAGAATTGAAACAGAAGTTGGAAAGTAAAGACGTGACTGCGTCTAAATCTACATTACATCGTACAGTTTTGAAGATGGGATTTAGGTGAGTGTAAATGTGGTGTATTTTTCCATCAATACAGACTATTATGATAATAGAAAAACTACATTCTTACAACAGACAGGTATGTACATGTACAAAAATCGGTTAAGATATTCACATCAGCTTCCTGTTAGGCCTTACGAGAAGTAAGTCGTTTTGTAAAGTACGTATGTTTGCATAATTGAATTAAAACAAGACATACTGTTGTCCACATTAATTTTGACTTTATATGAATGGTCTTCGTCCGTTATCCGTAACATTTCGTATCTGACCGCCTCACTGGATTGTCAGTAATTATTGTTTATTTCATTTTGATGACATGCAAAACCCATGTCCAACTGGCGGTCCGCCAGAGTTTTGCTTGTCCGGGCTGTAAGTTATCCATGGATATAGGGATTCTTAAATAAACCATGCACAAATGTTCACTATCATGAGACGAAGCGCAAGAATTGCATTGTAAGCTGTTGTTTCTTTTTCAAGTTCTACAGAGGAGGAGTGGGCAAGCGTTTTATGAGGGAAATGGAAGACGTTGTATGTAGTAGGCACCGATACTTGAGAGAAGTTAAGAAAGCGAGAGAGGAGGGTGATATGGTTGTGTACGTGGACGAGACGTAGGTGAATGCGAACCACTGTGTGAAAAGAGAGTGGAGTGATTGTATTGTGAGTGAGACGTCAAGGTTTTTTGGGGATGAGAGAGGTGCATGTAAATTATAGTGGTTTGACGTCATAAAAAAGAACGTGCTTCCTTTCCCCCATTCTAACTAAGATTGATTGCGCAAGATTAGACATTTTGTCAGTTTCATCAAATTTCAGCAATGGAATCTCGGGTAATAATCTAAAGGTTACAATAAAATATGTTATAAATCTCTACAGTAAACTGAGTAAGGATCAAATTTTCTAATGGATTTTCTTAAAATCTGCTTAGAAAACATGATATTGGCAGCCTCACCAAAAGGAACCATGCACATGCAGGCTTGAAATGTATAGCGCATGCAATTATACAAAACCAATTAAAAGAGATCAATTAACAAGAGCTGTCTCATGACAGCACGCTCGACTATTCGAAAGCTTGTCGGTAAAATGGGTTTTTTTTTGTCTAAGAACAGGTGTATTGTGTAATTGTCTATAAGAATTAAGGTCAAAGATATGAAACTTGTTCAAAGACCTTTGTAAATGAACATTACGTGCAAAGCCTTACTCTGGATTATGTAAGCCAACTGGGGGGAGGAGGGGGGGAGGGGATAATTTCAAAGAAATACATCACCTTGTATATTTGATCATGAATAACTTTGTAACATTTCAAAATTGACATATATAAAATTAAAAAAGCATGACCGCTGCATGCTGCATAATTATTCAATGACATTTCAAAAGTAAGCCATTTCGAGTATTTCTAATAATAGTCTGGTAAAAACTGTGACAAAATTCTAAGTTAAAAAGGGGCATAAATATGTCAAAAATCAAAAACATTGGTGAAGATGTTGATAGTAAACATACGTTTTAAGTTTCAAGTCAATACGTTTGATAGTATTCAAGATATTCTTTAACTAAAAGTTCTAAGTTAAAAAGGGGCATAAATCTAAGAAAAATCAAAACAGAGTTATGGGGATTGTTTCCTCAGGTGAAGATGTTGATGGTGGACACATAATTTGAGTTTCAAGTCAATACCTTTGAAAGTATTCAAAATATTTGAGTTTATAAAATCTTTTACCAAAAATTCTAAGTTATAAAGGGGCATAAATCTGTCAAAATTCAAAACAGAGTTATGGGGATTGTTTCCTCAGTTGTAGATGTTGATGGTAGACACATACTTTGATTTCAAGTCAATACCTTTGATAGTATTCAAGATATTTGAATTTATAAAAAACTTTAACCAAAAATTCTAAGTTAAAAAGGGGCATAAATCTGTCAAAAATCAAAACAGAGTTATGGAGATTGTTTCCCCAGGTGTAGATGTTGATGGTAAACATATAGTTTGAGTTTCAAGTCAATACCTTTGATAGTATTCAAGATATTTGACTTTATCAAAAACTTTAACCAACGCAGACGCCGACGCCGACACCGACGCCGACGCTGGGGCGAATGCAATAGCCTCCTTATTCTTCGAATAGTCGAGCTAAAAACGTGATTTCATTTGATCAAAATGCAAATGAAAATAATCTTAGTTGCATGTAACTAGGAGATGTTTTAAATTTCAGGTGTACATGAGAGTATTGGAGTATGTTTGTGTCAGGACACACATAAGTTGACCCAGATTGTCTTTTGGCGTATGCATATAGTGAAATCTGAAATGGAGGGATTCAGATGATGAAACTATGGGACAAAAAAATTGACACTGTATGACAGTCATCCCTAGGTAGACACAATATAATACTACAAATTTAATTTATAGAAGATTGTCAAAATGATTTTAAACCATTACTCAAAATAGTTCTATTTTTGTCAGTACACTGAGCCCGGTTTTATAACATGAAATGAATATATTGATGCTGAAGATTTGTATAAAAGCAAATGTATAAAGAATATGTAAGGTCTGAGGTTAAAGCTTGATTCAACAGCTTTATATGCAATTAGTGGAAACTTTTGGGTACACACATATCTATTACGTCACTGTCACATTGTCCTTAATGAACGCTATTCTTAATATCTAAATGCTGTTGTTGTATGTTGTACCTGCTGTGTATTTGTATGATTCACTACAAACATTGTTAACAATTGAAGACATAATATAGCCAGACTAACAAAATCATGTTTTTGTGTTGTTTATTGCTTCAACATCTAGCGATACCATCTTACCACTCCCTTTTTGCAATATTCTGAACATAGTAGATAAAAAGTGGCAGAACAATTTGGGGGTATCCTGGTGTCGAGCAAGCGAGGTATGTAGGTAGACGTTAGTCCGACTCTTCATGTTAGCAGCGCCTGAATGATAGCATGAAGGGAAACGCCTCGTCTTTTCAGGTGATGACAAATTGAGCATGGGTGTACTTGCCGGACGAGGCTCCGCAATCCCAAGTGCCGGTCGCATTATATTCGTGGCACTGTGCCTTGGGTGCGCTGTGGGTCGTTGTGCTTATTGCGAGCCCGTCAAACATTCACACTTTACAATTTCATCGACAACCAGGTAATAAAAACAAACGGATCAAGGTGTTACATGTCCCAAGTATATTTACAAGTGAACTGTTGACAAATGCAAAATATGCAGTTTGTCCATGCGCGGAATGGACAAATGTAAAATATGCACAGTTTGTCCATGTACGGAATGAACAAATGCAAAATATGCACTTTGTCCATGCGCGGAATGGACAAATGCAAATACTACATATTGCCTATGCCGTGTACAAGTCGTTTGTCCATGCACGGAATGGACAAACTGTTGAATAAAGAGATTTTACCCAGAGGTAAATCGATTCTAGGTTTGATGACCAATTCTAGATTTAAATAATACACTGTTTAGAATATATGCCAACAATATTTCTTCTACGCACTTTCCCTTTATTATTCAAATATGCCGTTCAACCCGATCGCTTACTGGAAGACAAGTAGCCATTTTAACGTCAAAAGTTTCAGATCGAGTATTATCAGACTTAAGAGTCTACAATAAACCTTAACGTTGGAGTAAGCCAAAGCTGGGATATGGTCATGTAGTACATTAACCAAGCAATGTGTTTTC
Source organism: Saxidomus purpurata (assembly GCA_022818135.1). Lineage (NCBI taxonomy): Eukaryota > Metazoa > Mollusca > Bivalvia > Venerida > Veneridae > Saxidomus > Saxidomus purpurata. Next base: position 20,560,121 of record JAFMSR010000006.1, read on the forward strand.
TAGTCTCCGTTTGTAATGTAGTATTAAGTGTCGTAGTTCTATTTCTAGAACAGCTATACTAATCTACATGTGTACTGTTATGTTACATTAACTTTTATTCTTTTCTTTTTCAACAATAAACTCTTCTTATTGTTTCAGCTTTATAGCATTCGGTTACGGCTTACGACAGTGTCCCGCGGAAATGTTTGCAAAAACTCGCTACTTTCCTGTATATAGCAAACCTGTTACAACGTTGGAATTTTGAGTTTCCGTTTGGCAAAGAAAAGTCGTGCGATCCAGGAGAAACAGCAATTTTTTTAGAGCGCGGCCTTTCTTCTGCTGTGTTAAAGAAAGGCAGTTCATTTGATTTAAGATAACTTTCATACTAAATCCGGAGACGTCGCTGTTCCTGGTACTGATTGTGCATTTTTTAACATCCAGACTATTCAATCAAGTTTCATGTTATTTTCAGCTTGTGCAAATTACATATTTAAGTTAGGATGTATAGTTTACACTACTTGTAATTTACATAAAATCCTTGAGCGAGTGAGATACGTTTGTATTTTACCATGTGAGTTACGTTTGTATTTTACCATATGCAATTTCTCGAATTTACTTAAACATGCTTTCTTACAAACAGTGTTTTAGCATGCGCTTTTCTTCTATAGCTAAAATTGCTAAAGTGTACTCGCCAGTTCCTCCTATATGTAATTAATTTATCGACTTTTTATAAATATCAACAGTTCATATATACATTGTACGACATATATCGTAAATGCTAAACACGAACGGTACATACAAAACGATGTAAAATTGCAGGCCGGAAAACAGACCTTCAGAGTTTACAATAACAGTTAAAAAGAATTTCACACTCTGACAACTCCATTTCTTGGCAGGGTCGACCACACACCATGATCTTTCTGTCAACGTGCTGTTCATACATACAGCTAGCGGCCAACTGCGCATTAGTTTTATATAACCAATTACAGCACATGGTTAAATTGTGCGGTTGAATTAAAGAGAATATGAAAAGATACTCCAGTGCTATCAGTTTTCGTCGAGAATAGTATTATAGCAATCAAGTCAAATACTTTCTTCGAAGTGATCATGCCTATTTAAGTGATCACCGTTACATTCAGCATCGATTTACATTCTTACGAAAACGAATACTGCCAAAATTATACAATGGGTGAATCTTAAAAACAAACTCTTATTTCTACTTGGCGTAGTCAAAAATTCACAATCCTCCCATTTTATAAGGTTTATGTTCTTTCCTATCTGCATACAAAGAGAAAAAACTCTGTTTACAAGTATAAGTGATTTCTTACATAAGGAACAATTAACTTACACTATAAAAAATCAAATCGTATCCTGTTAGCGGCAAGTGATTTCTTCGCGACCATTGTACATAACGTTCATGCAGTAATACATATACGTAAAAGGTAACTTTTTTCTTAAAGTACAATTAAATGTTAACTTCGCATGGAAAGCGGGGCTCGGGGAAGCTATAGGTAGTCACCATGAACAATACTTCACAATACAGAATATGTGAAGGCGCATGGACTAACGAAACGTTGCACGTTCGGACCCGCCAGACAGTTATTGAAGCCATTATATTAATTTAATTTGTTCTATAATGTACATTTTGGTAATTATTTTTAAGCATAAGTACGGGATTTTGAATCAGTGGAGCACTCCTTGTCTTGAATGCTGTTATTTTATCCTACAGAAATATAAAAGTTTTATTAGTTGTATATAGCCAAGATTTCACTTGAGTGATATTGGAATGGTCACCACGTATGTAAAACGTCTAAACAGTAACTGAAATACAATTATAGTTCAAGTTCAAGTTTATTCAGCATAATCAGCAAAACAGTGCTTTTGGCCATTTAATTATACCCCATCAACGTATGGCAAAGACAATACAAAAACCAAAGTATTAATATATGCAAACAAAAGAAAAGAAGACTAAATAATTATTGGTTATTCAGAATATGTTTACGCATACATAAAACATCTTTAATAAATTTTACAAGATTAAACATACATTTCTTATTTTTAGTTGACATTATACAATTGAATTTATGAATAGTCGGCCATGAACAACGGCCTAAGTACTTAGATCGTACGTCTCTATACCGAGGACAGCATAATATAATATGGTATTCAGATTCTACAACATTTTGTGTACATAATTTACATATTCTATTCTCTCTTTCTATATTATTATACCTTCCCACCTCTATTGCAAGAGAATGGGATGACAATCTTAAATTTGTTAAACACGTTTTTAACATCACATAAATATTGTAATCTAATATTTTTGAAACCAATATGGTCAATTATGGAATGCATTCTATGAGGCCATCCAGAATTTACAGTTCGACACACAATTTTAATAATATACAAAATCAATTGGTAAATCTACATTTTTTCATTATTTTCAACCAGAATTTTAAAGACCTTTGTTTACATAAAACAGATAATGGCAAACGTCCAAGTTCATCGTATACAGCACAATTTGGTATTTGTTTTTTCACAGCTAAAATAAATTTACAAAATCGGATATGCAGTTTGTCAAAATCCTTATAATCGTATACACCCCACATCTCACAACCATATGTCAAAATCGGTACAATCATTGTATCAAAAAGAGACAGTTTTGTTTTAATATCAAGATTCACCCTATCTAATACTTGTAAAAGATTATTTTATTACATATCTAATATTTATAAAAGATTATTGTATTACATGTACCATTTTAACAACTAATGTTCAAATGGTCAGCACCTCCCAGTGAATCAATATAATACTTTAAAAATTGTATCTGTTAAAATTTGTATTTGTAATAATGACTAAACAGAATATGACATTGTATTTTTGTTCTAGAAATAAACCGGGACAATTTATATTTGACTTCACAGTGCCGTTTTCTGTCCCATTTGTTTCATTGTATTTGGGAGAGGCGAAAGAAGTTTAGTGCACTTAATGCATCAAAGATTATTTTTATAAAGATAGATACATGGATAACTTAGATTGTAAATTGTCTACAAACTAAGATAAACGAATTTCCCTAATCAACAAACAGAGGTTAGCTGATTAATATATAAATATATCGGTTACAATGACTATGTGATACATATACAAATATATATTTACACGGCATTTATACCGACATTTACAATTTCGTGTTTTGCATTTCGGCTTAAACAAAAGTAAATGTCTATTTAAACAACAACTATTCAGACTTTTTCAAAGGAAAAGATGATCCCAATGTATGAAAAGGTGTCCTAAGTATAAGAAAGATTTTTTAAAATATACAATCCTTAATTAAATACTTCGAGATCAACTTTAAACATTTTCGAAGTTCGTGCAGTCACTTGCCATAAAGCCAGCCCATCGACTATTATGTACCTGAAATTGAGTCTTGTTTATGATTTGATGCACTTAATGCATGCTATGTGCACTTCATTTAATGATTCCGAATTTAGCAAGGATTAAAACTGACTATTTTTCACAGTAGCTGTTGTAAATTTCCGTGTTATTTATATGGTAAGAAAATGTTGACTGAATTACTGTGCCTTAGTCGCGGCTTGTGTGTTTAATATATAATTCTCACAGAAAAGAGATTAAAAGGGAAACTGATCAACAGGCCACAAGGTTTACCAATCATTGGAAATATTCTTGAAATCAACAATAAAACTATTCACGTTAAGCGCTCAGACGTTTGGAGAAATATTTCGTTTGAAAATGCTTTCAAATAATACACTTGCTCTTAACAGCGGGCAATGCATCCGTAAAACTTTCGGTAGGGAACAATACAAAAATGACTTTGGTGGCCGAATAGCAATGTTTAATGGGGACATTTCCGCTTTCATTACCAATCACCTCGTTTTGCTGCTGAAGGCTCAAGTCATTTCCATAGAGCTGCAAGGTAAAACCTTTGTAGAAGCTATACACACTTACGGCAGTGGACTTCAAGAATTAGAGAACAAAGCAAAAACAGAAATGACGAATCTTATTCAAAAGATAGAGAGCAGATCAGGGTCAGAATTCGATTGCGTTACGATATTTCAACGGTCACTTTCCCATGTTTTGTCTTTAGTGGTAAGATTGTAGTCTTAACTTTTTTTAACTTAAGCATTAAATAGAACTATCAACAACGACAACAACAACTCAATTTCGGAGGCAACATTTCAAGTCCCATTGTACTTATTCCCGAATACGACATTTGGTCGAACTGAGCATTTGGTAGAACGCAACAATTAGTTTAATTCTTTTTTTGACCACACTTAGTCTCGTCGAAAATAATCATTAGTAACATAGAAAACAACATTCATGTAATGTCAAACAGGTATACTTTATTTACAATTCTAACATGACTCACGATTTTGTATCTATATACAGAAAAAATACGTTGACCAATGGCGCAGGAGTGTAATAAACCAATTGTTAATTTTATGTATTCAACGGGTTAGTAATACACTAGTCACGGTAATAAATATTCTAATGAACCGAATAACATATCACTACCTGCTGTCAAAAACCAAAACAAACATGACGTCAAATGACATTTGACAGAATAGACGGTGAAGGGCTTGGCATCGTCAGTGATGTTCCGAGGATTTTCTGGCACTGTGATTAGATCCCGTTGTCTACTAGAGCATCTACCTAATCGCGAAATAGATCTACCTTATCCATAATTTAAATGACAGTAGTTCTAATATTTTACCAAACCAGATAAGAATATTGCATCCATCAACAATTACAGTTTCATTAAACATAATCGGCACAGGCAAATATCCGACATCCCTCACTAAAATTCAAAAGAGAATCCTATTCTATGTAATCCTTTTCCAACATAATCTAACACAGCAGATGTCAGCAAAACTTCCGGTATCTGGTGGCTTCCAAAGCATTTCCAGCGCTCCCATACATAGTGGAACATTTCGTGTACACATTGATCAAACTGATTCAACACAAGCGTTTAAAATGCATTGACTGTGATGTCGAATAAAATTTAAATTCCTGTGATTTGAGCGCTCCACAAACTTTACACACAAGTCATGTATATGCATGCTGATGTCATGACATAAATAATGAACTGGTAATTCTTGCGCTACTCATCATCATAGCGTGAAGACTGCTAATAAAATAAAGTAAAAACGTGTTGGACTTAATATGTAAACAGCTTTAAGAGGCCATACGTATTTTCTTTTAATTGAGAAGTAAAATATATACGGTACTAGATCTAGTAGACTACTTCTTTTATAGTCGACTGAAGGCAAACCGAATTTATAGGCTGATATTTATAGTGTTCACCTTCTACGTCTCACTTTGAAGTCACATATAGTAGGCATACACCCCAAATACACTGTTCGTTGGGCACTTGCCACCGCGCTGTAATCCAGAATTTCGATATAGTTTCATTATCACATGATAAAATAAAAGGTAAAGATGACACCAACGCAGATCCCTGCCAATTTACCTGTCACACACGAACACCAACCACTTAAACCGAATTATTCACGGCGTGCACGTGGGCATACAGCGGCCATTTTAAAAAACCGCGCACCGGTTTATTTGCGTTATATACAAGAAAACGGTGGTAACAGTTTCGTCGTCAAATCTATTATTTTAATACATTTTATCAGTAAAAGAATGTTATTTCCTTCAAGATAAAGTTTTTCTGGTCGCACACAAAGTTTAAAGTGATATATATCGGGGATACTTTAAAAATTCATTACAAAAGGGTCATTCCTCTCGACGGATTTCGCCCAGTTATGAGGACTTTAAAATTAGGCGTAGAGGTGTGACAGTTATAAAATATCAAATCTGTGAAAGGGGTCACACTGAAACGCCAAATTAATTAGGCTACTTCTTTTACAAATGCTTACTTAGAAACTGCCTAACACATTCGACCCAGTTTTCCTTATACAGTAGAGAAAACGGCAACGCGTTTTCGTCTTATGTTTAAATCCTATGATTTCTTTGAAAAATATAGAGGATGTGCCAAGTTATTTTAAAAATCTTCAAAGCATGACAAAGTTACAGTCCGGACACGAATATGTGCATATACAATGTATTAGGATTCCATTACATTCAAACTCTAAGTGTGACCTTGACCTTTGAGGTAGGGATCTGGGTCTTGCATGCGACACGTCATCTTGATGTACTGAACATTTGTGCAAAGTTATTTTAAAATCATTCAATGCATGACAAAGTTACAGTCCGGACACAAATGTGTGCATATATAGAGGACTCCATTACCTTCAAACTCTAAGTGTGACCTTGACCTTTGAGATAGGTGCACGCGACACAACATCTTGATGTACTGAACATTTATGCAAAGTTATAATCTAAAATCCTTCAATGCATGACAAAGTTACAGTCCGGACACGGAAAAATGTAAGAGCGGACGCACAGACTTACGGTGTGATTTTAATATGCCACCTTTCGGGGGCATAAAAATAGAAAAATTTGATGTCCAAGACATTGTTAGGGCAAAACCATGCTTCTGCTGTGCCAAAGAGAGGCAGTGAATTTTATATTATAATATACTTTTAAATCCATACTTAAGCCAGAACTGCATATTTTATTGGTAATAAATTGTATTGGATTCATTTATATACATTCGTCACTATAGAAAATACATCTACGTTTATCTTAGAAAAAAATGCCAAGTTTTATATGATTAACATCGTTTGGAAACATGTACCAACATTCAAACAAGTGTCAAACAGATACAAATTACACCTGCAAACGGTTGGAGGTAGATTGAGTGGTAATCAAAGTATTTATTTGATCAAAGAGTTTCGACTCGTGTTGGGAGCATCATTTTGTGAAATATTAGACACTAAAGGCCGTAAAATTTGGTATTAGAGGGTCATAGCTCCAGAGCAACGTGACCGGTTATTAAACTTGGCCTGGATATTGTGCTCATAGACTCTCTGGTCAAATTTAGTGATCGTCCGGGCGGCTAATCTTATCAAGTGTTCTCATAAAACGTCCAGTCTATGGGTCGATTTGTTGGAAAAAAAATGGTGCTTTTTGTGTGTAATTGATGATGGTATTCCATGGCTTTTTCACTTAAAGCGATACTTGCTGAATGTGCAAAATTATATTGATTGTTTATATGATATGGCATCACATAGTCACTTTAACATGTTATCTGCATGAAAAACATTGTACAATAGCTGCGTTTATGAACCAAAATGAGTATTTACTTTGTTTAATTGACCAGATAGTATGTTTTAATCCATGAGAATGTATCAAAAATTATGAAGCTTATGTTTCTACTTTATTCTTTTCAGATCCATGTTTATGTAATGAAATATTCGCCAACCACAGACTGTCCGTTTATAAAGTAAACTTGAACGACACCGACTAGAGGACATGCATTCTAAATTCGAGTGAGGAGTAAGATATCGTTCACACGTACACTTAACCAGGAATACTCTATAACTCTTATAGACGGTTCCTGACTTAAAACAGCAAAGTACTCGGATTTCATTTTGCATCAAAAGGTAATAAGCAGCAAAAAGACACGGGACACTATATATTTGAGATTTTTGCATGTTGAAAAATAACAAAAAGAAACAATTTCAATAACGTTTTAGTAAAGCTTAATGAGTGCAACTTTTCGAAAAAAAAAACCAGCATCTTAATTTTAGAGTATGGAGTTCAATAGTAAACCAACCAAAATATAGTTCTGATATTTATTGTATGACAGCACCAGTGTAGTGTATTATAATAAACATACAACATAAAAATCTGATTATAATACAATAATTATACACATGAACATTACAGAACAGAACATATATTTTGTTTTAAAAAACATACAACATAAAAATCTGATTATAATACAATAATTATACACATGAACATTACAGAACAGAACATATCTTTTCATTTCACTCAAGTGCATATTAAACTACACAATAGGGACAATATTACTCAGTAAATTAACAAACGCAGATATGTATGACTTAAATATCTACAAGGTTATTATTTTAATACGATAATCCTTTCATTTAATCGGATGGAAGTGGTTATATAATGTTCTTCTGTGGGGGGGGGGGGGGGGGGGGTGGCGGAAAGAAGTTCTAAACCAAAATAGGAGTAACACTTGTCGTATGCCTTCAATAAATAAATAACAACAAAACAAATCAATCAAAAAGTATAAACATGTTTGCAGTGACCCTTACGTCATAGCCAAGTTTAGAGACTTACTTTTATCAATATTCGTGTTATGAAGTTTCAAGCATGATGTTTGTCAAAGATTTTAAGTACAGTAAAAATGAAACAGTAAAGTTAGTGAATTTAAAAAGTTTCGCGTTTTGAGTGTTCAACCGTTTGGTTTGGATATTAATCATGGTATACATGTGGGGGAAAAACAACAAAAAAGCGTGCGCTGGGAATATTAGACCTAACCCACTACAGGTCTGTAATTGGTCATAAGTAATTCGTATTACGTATTTGGTCTGTTTGCAAGGGGTATTCTCAAAGTCATTATGTAGCAAAATAAATAACAAGAGGGCGAAGATGGCCCTATATCGCTCACCTATATATCAATTGCCAATAATACAAGGGGTCATGATTTTAACAAAGTTGGGGGGGGGTTGGGGGGGGTTTTTGGGGGGGTTTTTTGGGGGGGGGGGTTTTTTGGGGGGGGGTTTTTTTTTTTTGGGGGGGGGGGGGGGGTTTTTTTTTTTTTTTTTTTTTGGGGGTTGGGGGGGGGGGGGGGGGGGGGGTTGTTTTTTTTTTTTTTTTTTTTTTTTTTTTTTTTTTTTGTGTGTGGGGGGGGGTTTTTTTTTAAAATTGTTTTTTTTTTTTTTTTTTTTTTTTTTTATTTTAAACGTAGAATCGGTCCACAACACAATGCTTAGAAAAAAATTCCAAATATCTAAACACTGCCTGTGGGTCTTGTGGCTTAAAAGGCTATCAATGTTCTTAAGTCGCAAAATCAAAGACACTGTCCGGAAACAGCAAAATAGAATTAATTGAAATAATGAATTAAGAAGGGGGGGGGGGGGGGGGGGGGGGGGGGGGTTTTTGAGAGGTAAAATGTTTATCAATATCATTATTAAAGTTTGTTCTTTATTTAAGTCTGCAAAATTCAAAGAACAGCCTGTCTGCAAAGGTATTTCACTCAGGGGTCATGATTTGAACAGGTCCACAAGGCAATGCCACATGCTAAATATCTAAGCCTTGTGGTTTCAGAGAAGAAGACTTAAAAGTTTTTCCTATGTAAGATCAAGAGACCCCAGGGATGATTTAGTTTGACTCTGGGGTCATGATTTGAACAAACTTGGTAGAGGTCAACTAGGCAATGCTACATGCCAAATATCTCAGCTCTAAGCCCCGTGGTTTCAGAGAAGATTTTTCCTATATAAGCCTATGTTAAACCAAGTGACCCCCGAGCAGGGTCAATTTTGACCCAGGGGGTCATAATTTGAACAAACTTGGTAGAGGTCCACTAGACAATGCTACATGCCAAATATCTAAGCTCTAGGCCTAGTTGTTTCAGATAAGAAGAGTTTTAAAGTTTTTCCTATATAAGCCTATGTAAAACTAAGTGACCCTCCCAGACGAGGTCGTCATAATTTGAACACTCTTGGTAGAGGTCCACTAGACTATGCTACATGCTAAATATCTAAGCTCTATGCCTTGTGGTTTCAGAGAAGAGTTTTAAAGTGTTTCCTATTTTTTGCCATAGCAACCAGAGTTCTGGAGAATGGAATTCGTTGAACAATTTTGGTAGAGCTTCTTGCAAGGAACATCCCTGCATAGTTTTATCAACATCGGTCTAGTGGTTTCAGAGATGTCGTTGGAATCAAAATGTTGACGGAAGACAGACAATTATCCATTAGAAAAGCTCACCCTGGCAAAGCCATAGAGGCTAAAAAAGATATACAGTTTTATGATCGTGTCTAAAACATATATGTGTTTAGACATGTTTAAGGCATGTTAATTGGCTCGTACAGACGGATGGGCCTATGTAATACACATATCGAATTATGTATGTGTAGATATATCAATCACTAATGATTGATACTTATTGCCTTTTGATCTGACACTTCACTCTATTTTGATGAAATATTTAATGGACTTAGTTGGCTTTTCGTTTGGTACGAACAGACGGTGTCATTATATATATCCAAGTATGCACTTGGAAAGTAACCTTATACCTATTGCCTTATTAATTTTACATTTCAATTTTATCCTTTTCACTCACTCAATTTCAGAATGAGCAAAATGGATGGTGCCAGCCATATGGATGATGGGGATTTCATTGTGCAGACAAAGGAAAGCTTGCAGAACTTTGTCATCAATGAGTTGATTAAAGTCAGGAAGGGGCTACAGGGATTCAAGGAGAGAGAAAATTTCAATGTTTCAAGGATAGAGATTTCAGAAAAGCAAAACCAAAAACTCGAGTCTTTCGAAAGGGAGAATCGCCAAATTAAGGAAGACATAAAACGTCTTAAAGAGAAAAATAAATGATTGGAATCACAAAACGACTGTATAGCCAAAGTTCAAAATGCCTTTGCTGCAGGCCTAAAGGAAATGATGCCGCAGGAACAAGACAAGTCAGGGTTCAGGACACATACCCACTTCTTGCAACTCCTTTAACCAGTACGCCACAACAGCCGAAGAAGGCCAGCGGCACTTTGAAACGGAAGACGGTGGTTTGATTTTTACAAAATCAATGTACATGTTTCAGGTTTAGTTGTCTTATCAGCTGTAATTAACTGATTTTTACCATTTATGTTTGATTTATGATTTGCGGAGTTGTCAGGGCACTGGACTTTTCATCTAATGAATTATCATGCTCTGTACAAACTCAAAAGGCTTGCACAGGATATTTGCTGTTATAGTTGTACCTCACCAACATCATGCAAGGATTATGAAATCACTAAATGTATTAATGTCTGTGGTTACTAAATTACATTTGTACAAAATTTGAACAAAAGTGTTTCTTATTTTAAAAAGTATGATATATACAAGAAGAACAAAAAGACTCGTGTGGTTCCGCAGACACAAGCTGTAGCTGAATTTTGCACTGATCACAACGATACCAACAAGGAAAGTGAACGTGCTATAGTTTAAACTACTACATAGGAATTCAGACATAAAACAATACTATCTTTGATAGTAAAACGATGTAAAAAACAGTACAAATTCTATATAACCAAACTAAAACTATCACTGAAGTTGATGAGTACCCCTGAACACCCCACTGACATAGTAAATAAAATTTATGTAATAGTTCATACTTAATTATTGGACCTGCAAAACTTAAGGCTTCTGTGAAGTACATGTATAATTAAATTCTGACCACGGGTTTTGGAGATTAAAAGCACACAATATTTTACTATCTTGAGCC
>JAFMSR010000006.1:20571988-20617325 GCA_022818135.1 Saxidomus purpurata
ACTAAACATTACTGTTGATTTATGATTTATTACTATATGTTGTCTCCAGGAAATGCTTGAAGATTTATTGGAGAACAATGCAAAGGCACTACTGAAAGAAATATTAAAGAAGCTGCCACTTCTGGTGTTGGACCTGGCACAGGAAATACATGAAGCAGTATCTGAAATAGAGGACCCAGACTGAGACCATGGTCCATTGGGAAATAACCTGATCTATGTCGTAGCAATATGTAAGAAGGTAAGACAGAAGGAAAACTATAGTCCACATCATATGAGTGGTAGGAGACTAATTATATGAAATGATCATCAGGCATGATGAAGACAGTCTTGTTAATTTGTACCGCCTGTATGTTATGTGTGTGGTTACAAGAGGTATGAATCTCTCTATTTTGTCTGAAAACAAGTTCAACTAGACCTATCACTAAATGTGATTAATACCCCGAAAAGACTGTTGTATCAACTGAAAAAGTTATTAGAAGCAGAATACCTTGTAAAAAAACTAAAATAGTGTAATGGTTCTTGGCAATAACTCTAATTAATCAAGATAGAGTTATGGGTCTTGTACACTGCTCTACCTCTCACTGTGCTTGACCATTGTATGAAGTTGTATTGAATTCCTACCAGGCGTTTTCAAGTTATGCTCCGGACAAGGAAAATGCAACATACTGACCAACCAACCACCAGATTTCTTAGTTATTACAGTTTACTAAACATTATTGTGGATTTATGCTTTATTACTATTTAAAAATCTTCTTCTCTGAAACCCGGGGGTCATAATTTGAACAATCTTGGTAGAGGTCCACTAGACAATGCTACATGCCAAATATCTTAGCTCTAGGCCTTGTGGTTTCAGAGAAGAAGATTTTTAAAGTTTTTCCTATATAAAGCCTATGCAAAAACTAAGTGCCCACCCGCACAGGGTCAATTTTGACCCGGGGGTCATAATTTGAACAATCTTGGTAGAGGTCCACTAGACAATGCTACATGCCAAATATCTTAGCTCTAGGCCATGTGGTTTCAGAGAAGATTTTTAAAGTTTTTCCTATTTGTTGCCATAGCAACCAGAGTTCTGCATGGAATGGAATTCTTTGAACAATTTTGGTAGAGCTTCATGCAAGGAACATTCCTGCATAGTTTTATCAACATTGGCCTAGAGGTTTCAGAGGAGATGTCATTTGGATCAAAATGTTGAAGGACGACAGACAATCATCGATCAGAAAAGCTCACCCTGGCATAGCCAGGTGAGCTAATAAAAACAAATGTAAGAATTTTGTTTGAGATAAAGGAGTCCCCCTCCGTGGTTAGAGTTGCTGACTTACAAATCACTGTAACCTCTCACAGAATGAGGGTCATGGGTTTGAGCCCTGCTACTGGCCATGTCTCTTTATGTGTGTAGTACTGGTTCTTCCCATGAACGATGGTAAGGCAAACTGTCTGCAGGTAACAATGACTACAACAATCAAGATATGAGTGCTAGTCGTATAATAATTTTGAAATCCGTACAGTGATCTCTTACAGAAGTTTTTTCTCTTGGCCGCTGTGGCAACCAGAATTTTGCATACTTTTTGTAGAAAAGTTGAAATTGTCCAAAAATATTCCACAATGTTCTGTACAGTTATGCTTTAACAACTAACATACAGTGATCCAAATAGCTCATCTCAGCACTTCATGCCAGATGAGCTTACAACAGCATCACATTCAATATATCTATCACAGTATTGCACAATAAATTGAAGCAGTTAAGACTGGAATGGAAGCTAGGCCTCTAACTACTCATCTTATGGTGGATCCATGTTCTGCAGTGGAACAATTCTATGTTGTTCTATTTTCTCTCTGCAAAGCGGACATTCAGCCTGTAAAATGTAAATAGTCATGCTGAGCATAGTGTTTATGCATACACTGATTACATGTCTGAATGGTATGTGTGTTCATTGAAAAGTATCCTCTAAATAAATATGGTTGGTTAAGAGTAATGTTTTAAGTCACTCAACACTGGCTGCATTACTTCTTTCAACAACTTAAATGTCATCCGGTATAGCACGCACAAGTAAATAACAGTTAACAGAAACTACTTTTTTCTTAACCACTGTCTCCACTGCCTAAGTCACATGTCAAGACGACTCATACAAGAAAGAATCTTTAGTATTGCAAGTGAAGACTAAAGTTTCCAGCACGTTTCTGTTAAATAAAAGAAATAGAATGAAGTTTGCCATTACAACCAATTCTAAATACAACAAATATGACAAACTCAGTACTCCTTCAAGAATCAATGCTTTTTATACCAACTTCATAAGTAGATATTGCCCAGACAAGAACATACAACCAAATCCTATCTATACAAATGTACTACTTTATGTATTCTCTTGTAAATCAAATTCTTACAACTTAGATTAATTGCTCTCAAGACTAACTCAAGATGGAATTTTGAACCCGTGATCCTCTAATCTTGAGGCAACACAAATCAAGTGGTATTGCCAGAAAGGGTCCTTAAGACTGTGAAATGGATACTACCAAATATCACCAAGGTAAACAGTTATAACTAAATCTTTCATTGAAATATAAAACAACATTTTGTTTTAATTAATATGAAAATAATGTCACTTACCTTACTGGAACACCAGTCATGGATGCAGTTCCAACAAAACAAATGACCACATGGTGTAGCTGAACTGTGTTTTCTCTCCTCCAAACAGAGAGCGCACTTCCTGTCTGCACTTACATAAGAAGTACTGTGAAACACAAATTCAGATTTACCATTTAAGTAAAGTCTTGCAATGGATCGATAATGGCAGATTAATCACAAAGTTATTGAATACCACAGTTCTGACTGGATTATTGAATTCATTCTGGGAAAAAACAAAGAATTACAAGAGCTGGGCATATGAGGCCATACCTAAACACTGTCAGAACAGCATACAATGTACTGTGTTATTAACAACTCTAAAACTATAAAGCTGTTTTCAATATTATCATCACAAAGTAAGACAAAATTGTACCTCTCCTGGTCTTGGGTATCTCCTGTTATAAGTGTTGCACTTCTTGCTTTATCTCTGATATATGTGTATGTACCTATGAGACCAGAGCCAACCAGCTGGGTCATTGTAATCCAACCTAACACTTTGAAACTACTGGATATGGTGTCATCTGGCCTAGGCGTACCAGCTGCATACTGTATCTGAAACAACAAATGGAGGAAAATTCAGACAAAACACAAAATACAAGAGGGCCATGATGGCCCTATATTACTCACCTGAGTGACAATGCTGATCAATTAAATATATTCAGATATATATCTCATGATGATTGAATGCAATATGTGGCCCCTATTGGTGTTCAAAGGTTTGTTTAATTTGCCATGGTGACCTAGTTATTGACCACAGGTGACCTAGGACTCATTTTCATGCAAATTGGGTATCAAATGTGGCCTCTTAGTGTTGACAAGGTCTTCATTTGAATTGACCTGGTGACCTAGTTTTTGAGATGACCCATATTCGAACTCCACCTAGTTTTCTCCAAGGCTTTCATCTAACAAAGTCGATAAAATGCAATCTCTGCCTTAAAATTGTGGACAGATGACAGAGAGACAAACAGACACCAGTCAATCTTTCTGGTGTTCCTAAACAGAAAAACTGCTGACTTTAATATACAGGTGACTGTTTTCCACCTAAGGAAATACTGTTTTTTTCCTATTGTTGTTTTAAATATTTTTTCATTTACTGAAATATCATCACATCTAGCCGGCAGTAACCACTGTTACCAGAACTACCACGACTCCTTTACACCCACAAATATCTCAAATAATTGGTCATTTAATGATCTTAAAACTTTCACCCTGCATGAAATGGTTACAAATAAGCAACCTTAATAACTAAACCACTATAGGTGGACAGCTTCACACTATACTGAATATTGCCATTATAGATACAAATATATTTGTAACAAAATACAAATTGCTGGGCCTACTACGATTGTGAAGTCTCTCAAATTTCTATAAGGTGTTCATCAGTTGCACAATGTAAGAAATTACACAAAAATTCAGAAATTTCTGTTTTCTTCAGTGTGCACATCAAATCTTACATACTTACATAATGTACACCATTTGTTCTTTTTGCTAGATGATAGAAAATGCCTTTCAGATAGAACAGAGCCATATGTAGCCTATGCACATATAACACAGTCGTCCTGGCAACTGGAATGCATTTCAGTAGGAATTCTCTGGTTTCCATGGGAATCTCTTGGCTGTCATGTGACCTCAATTTCTTTTCTAGCCAATCAAAACACTTACGAAGACAGTAAGGTGTGAGAACATGCAATAGCACCATAAAGCCACGTCTCTGAGAAATATAACAATCATTTGTAAAATAATTTGAACTTAATATAGTATACTGAATTTAATTGCAGCTGCTTGTATCCTTCTCTGCTCTTTCTTTCAACATGAAAATATTATACACTTTTGATAATGTAACATTAATGACCTGTGAGAATCAAAATGTCAAAGTCAAAATTTCAGCATCGCAAAACAGCTACTTAAAAACATGTTTATGGAACAGAAAGTTTAAAACTGCCTAAAAATGTAATGAAGGGACATGAAAATCAATGAGAAATTCTGACATTATCCTTTTAATGCTGAGCAACAAAGTATGGAAGCTGTCAGTAGCATTTTATGTCACACCTGCCTTCTCGGGCACATCTAGGTCATAGTAAGCACAATAACTGAATATAAAATTATATGAATAACTGACAGACCTTTCTATAACAATTTACAAAATATAACTTTATGTAAAGCAAATCAAAACCTTACCAGTATTGATGGTATCTGTCTTTTGGTGTAATCAACTTGAATAATGTTCACATATTCCTCTCCTATGGTTTGAAATCCTGCAAAAACAAATCCTTTCTGGATACATTGCAGCATTTATAACATGTAAACCACTCAATTTTGTACATATACATAACCAGAAAGTAGTTCAAATTTGCTGAGAACCATATTTTTATCTAACATATGCAATTTCAGAATGACTTACTTACATGTAACACTTTCACAAAACTACAGATATGTACATTATGCAAGTTCTTGTTAACTGATGCTTGTAAAGCCAACTAATATGGTACCATAGGCATAATGGTTGCATTTACAATAACTGCAACTGGACTACAATACTTTTTGTTAGGTTTAATGACCAATTTCAACAGTATTTCTCAGTAACAACAGTTGTTAAAAAGATATACACAGCTATTTTTGCTTTTAGGGACCAGTACTAGACTACCATTCTTCTGCATGTGACCGTTGATATTATTTAGTTATATGTTCCCATATCTCTGAGGGTAGGTCACAAGGAAATAAAGAAGTTTAGTATGTTTCCATATTTATATTATCAATAATGTTATTCATTTCCTCTGTAGGTTCACCAAGTCATAACTGACTAAAAAGGTGTCCTTATCTGTAAAATACAACTGCTTGTAGAAGTAAATACTAAGATGTAGTTAGAAAAACTACATCTTTGCTCTAGCTTGGTATCTGTCCAACTGTGTGAACTTAAAATTCCCCCCAAGCATGAGAAAGAGTGAGATGTTTAATCAGGTGTTACAAATAAACCAATCACCAGTTGTTATGTTTTCTTTACACACTGTTAGTAACTAAGAGAATATAAATAGAAGTCACCTGATATCATATGATCACATGACTGAGTTGTCACATTTCATGTACAACTCGTGCAAATATTATTAGGTGTAAAACTACTAATAATCACCACTGTGACATTCTCCCCTGCTTTAAAAAAATGTCTCCTGACATTTCAAAATGTACAGACTATGTTCACATTATATTGAATTTGCTGTTTTAATAGTTTTGACAGATTATAGTATTATATGTTACTATATTTCACTGTTGTCCGAAATACTATGAAAAAGTATTTAAACATTTCAAATGAATACCTTGTAATAAATAGTAGTTTATTCTGTAATGTTTGTTAAACAGAAAACCAAGTTCGTAATATTTACAAAACTTATGATAGATGAAAACTTTGTGAAACGATAAGCAGAAAGAACATTTCACTGAAATGAAACAACATACTGATGTCTTTGAGGTTTTGCTGATATAATATACCAGCAAGAATTAAGCTGAAAACAAATTTCAACTATTTACATGTTACAATTATACTACTGTAACTTTTGCTTTGGATGAAGGCTACACATCATGAAATGTTATCTTAAGAACAACATTCTTTACTTTAACTCTACCTACTTGCTTGCAAGCTTTTCTTTCCCTAACTATACTTCATCCAAAGTCTTCACTACAATCAGCCAACTTCTGCAGAACAGCTTTAAGGCATTAAAAATTACATATTAGGCAATACATATTGCATAATATTCGCAATACAAAAATTAAAAACATTTAAAAGATTTATTCATTGAAATAACATTATGAAATTATCAGTAATTTCAATGAAAATACACTATGATAAAAATATACTGTGACATTCTCCCTTGACACTTAAACGAAAACTTCAAGCTCCGCTGACTGTTGATACATGACATAATCACCGTACCTCTCAGGCACTTTTCGATTTCTTTTGGGCCGGGTACGTGGTTCAACTGTGATTTCAGAAGCTTCTGCATGTGAAGTTTGATGTGAAGGAGAAGAAAGAACAACTTCAGAAGATTTGTCACTACTTGGAAATAGTTGTGTGACATTACTAGAGGAAAACTGAGTTTGTTCTCCATTAGTACCTGTATTATTCTGCACAGATTGCACAGAAGAACTATTTTCTGAAGATAAAACCTGAACAGTATGACCATCAGAGTGAGAAATATCCACTGTATTGGATTCAGAAGTATTTTCTGACATCTGGGGAACAGATTGCCTAACAACTGGTTTTCCTACAGGATATTTACAAAAATAAGGTAAAAATATATCTGATGCATCACTGTCAGAACCATCTGATGAAGGAATTACCTCATCCGAAACAACAGCTGTCTTAGACTTAGAAGAACCTTTCTTTTGACTGTTTGACTTCACAGAATGTGAAATAGAAGAACTTGTTGGAATAGTGGAAAATGGAAGCAACATATTTCTATGCAAAATCCTTGTTCTGCCACCTCCATTCTCTTTCACAACTTTGTAAACAGGCAAATCTGAGTAGGGTTTTCCTACCACTATGTAAGGATCTTTGGCCCATTTATCTGCCAGTTTATTCTTACCTTTCAGACCAACATTTAATGTTAAGACGCGATCTCCAATATCAATTGTCGCTTCTTTAACCTTCAAGTCATAATTAGACTTACTTTTCTGGGCTGCCTTTTCAGACTCATTGGAGGCTGTCTTATATGCAAAGTCAAGACGATCTTTCAAAGTACTGACATAATGTTTCTTACCGTTGGCTGATGAAACAGACGAAGATGGTAAATTTAAGAAAGCGTCTACAGCTAGACGAGGATGTCTTCCAAACATTAAAAAGAATGGAGAATACCCTGTGCTACTATGACGAGTTGCATTATATGCATGGACTAATGGTGCAACATATGAACGCCAATTAGCTTTTTGGTCGTCACTTAAAGTACTGAGCATGCCAATAAGAGTTTGGTTAAAACGCTCAACTTCTCCATTACCCATGGGATGATATGGTGTGGTTCTGGACTTTTGAACCCCTGCTAGATTACAAAGTTCCCTAATGACACGGCTTTCAAAATTACGGCCCTGGTCGCTATGTAAACGTGCAGGGAATCCATAGTGAAGGATAAAATTTTCAAAAAGGACTTTGGCAGTTGTTGTAGCTTTTTGATTTCTAGTAGGTATTGCTTGAGCATACCTCGTAAAATGGTCTGTAATGACTAGAACATTTTCAAAACCCCCTTTGGAACGTTCCAAGGACAAGAAATCAATGCATACTAGTTCCATTGGTTGTGTTGTTGTAATGTTGACAAGTTCAGCTCGAGTTTTGACTGGAGTCTTACTCATTATACAGCGATGACAATCCTTGATTCTTGAATCAATATCTGCCTCTAAACCAGGCCAATAGAAGCGAGCACGGACTAAAGAAAGAGTTCTGTCACGACCTTGATGACCAAGATCACTATGAAGAGTTTTGAATACAAGATCCTTGAACCGTAATGGTAAGACTAACTGCTGAACAGTACGTCCATCAAGAGTAGAAGTGCGGTATAAAATACCATCAGTAAATGAAAGTTTTTTCCATTCACGAAGATACCTAGTCACCTCAGGAGTTTCCAATTTAAGGGCGTCCCCTTTTGGAAGAACACCGGACTTAACAAGGGAAATAACTCTACCAATGGTTGGATCTGTCTGTTGCTCTTTAGACCAATCAATATTGCTTAACTCAGTGGCTTGAAAAGTTTCAGGGGAATCTTCCTGTAACTCTGTAGTGCCTAAAGTTTCTGCAAGAGGAACAAAGTCAGTAACTGATGCATGACAAATAGCATTTATCACTTCAGGGAACTGAATGACTTTGGGCTCAACTTGTGGTCTCCGGGAAAGTCCGTCTGCATCTCTGTTTGATTTCCCAGTTTTGTAATGAACTGTGAAATTGTAATTACCAAGAGCTGCCAGCCATCGATGCCCAGTTGCATCAAGATTTGCTGTTGTAAAAGCATATGTCAACGGGTTATTATCTGTGTTTACTCTGAAAGTATTTCCGTACAGATAATCATGAAACTTTTCTGAAACGGCCCATTTTAAACACAACAAGAAATGCGGCAATGCCGCCAAACCAGATTTTCAACAGCGCCTGTAGAAATTCTAGAATTTAATAATACATTTATTAAAAAAAAACAAGTTACAAAGTAGACATGAAATAATATATCATATCTTTTTTAAATTACCTCCAAAGATGATATGACCTTTGACTGCCAAATCAAGTTAAAATCATGTAAACAGGATTTTCAATGTTAATGTCACTGTGACCTTGACCTTGGAGCCAGCCATGCGGAACATGCGTTCTGCACGTCATCTTGATGTGGTAAACATTTGTCTGAAGTTTCATCAAAATTCTTCAAAGGGTTGAAGAGTTACAGAGCGGACAGGATTTTCAATGTTAATGTCACTGTGACCTTGACCTTGGAGCCAGCCATGCGGAACATGCGTTCTGCACGTCATCTTGATGTGGTAAACATTTGTCTGAAGTTTCATCAAAATTCTTCAAAGGGTTGAAGAGTTACAGAGCGGACACAATTTCGTTTGACGCCCGCCCATCCGCCCATCCGCCCGCCATACCCCAATCTAATAACCAGGATTTTCAAAATTGAAAACCTGGTTAAAAATTCAAGTTTATGCGCAGGATAATTTTTCTCACCCCCCTTCAGACCACGACTGGCATAAGCAATGACACGCTCTTTACCATCCTGGAGCTGATACAATACAGCACCAAGACCTTGACCTGACGCATCTATATTTAGAACAAAGGGCTTATCATAATCAGCATATGCCAAAATAGGAGGTGAAGAAAGTTTTTCCTTCAGAATTTTAACTGCATTATCCTGCGCTTCTCCCCAATGCCAATCTTTCTGGTTTTGTTTACGGCTACCCTTCTTTTTAGTAGGAATACCTGTTAACAATTCATTTAGTGGCTTTGCCAGCTTGGAGTAATCCTTAACAAATTTCCTATAGTAACCAGTAAAACCAAGGAATGAACGAAGTTCTTTGATATTTTTGGGAGTGGGCCAAGTAACCAAAGCACTAATTTTCTCAGGGTCAGTTGCTATGCCATCCCGACTGACTACATGACCTAGATAAGTAACACTATTCTTGAAAAGTTCGCATTTGCTAGGTTTAAGTTTTAAACCATGTTGATCTAACCTTTCAAAAACTGCTTCCAATCTGCGAACGTGTTCTTGAAAGTTTGGGAATAAATAAGAATATCGTCTAGAAAAATTAGACATTCTTTCAAATTTAAATCTCCCATACACTGTTCCATTAACCGTTGGAATGTTGCAGGGGCATTAGTTAAACCAAAAGCCATCCTATTACATTCATAAAAACCAAGATTTCCAACAGTAAATGCAGTTTTGTACTTATCCTCTTCCTTCATCTCTACCTGCCAATAACCACTACGCAGATCTAATTTAGAAAAGTACCTAGAACCTATTAACCTATCTATAGTATCATCTATTCTAGGTAATGTGTATGCATCCTTAATAGTCCTATTGTTTAACTTCCGGAAGTCAATGCAGAATCTAAGACTTCCATCCTTCTTTCTAACCAGAACAACGTTAGAAGAAAACGGACTACTGGAAGGTCTAATTGCATCAGCTTCAAGCATTTCTTTCAAATGCTGCCTGACTTCTTCTATCATACCTGGAGGTATTCTCCGGTATGCATCCTTAAATGGAGTATCGTCAGACAATTTTATTTCATGCTGAACGATATTTGCTTTACCTAGGTCTGTTAAACCAGTAGAAAAGATATGTGACCAGTTTCCTAGAACTTGCTTAACTCGAAGCAATTGATCTGGAGTTAAATTGTCCTTATCTATCTTAACGCCCATCTCCTCCAAATGTGAAGTTTCACGAGGTGCTGACGTTTGCGTTGAAGAAGGATTCCATGAATCAACCACCTTAACACTATGTAATGAACATAAAAGAGTTTTAGGCGGAATATTAATGACCTTGGCAGAAAGGTTACAAACCCTGACAGGTACTCTAACAGTACTACCAGAAGACTTTAAAGAAACCACTCTTGGGCATATGGTAAGACCACCTGATAGGGCAGCATCAATATGTTCAGTGACTGCTGACTCAGTGTTATCTACCTTTCTAACAAGACCATGAATAGTTTTGACCTCATTTGGTTGTATTCTGATAGCATAATTGTTTGTTGTTTTAACAGGTATACTACCATCTAAACTATCCATAGCAGTTTGCCATTCTTCTGGTATACTACAATGTACACCACTCGCTTTACACAACCTGATCAAGTTTGTGCCTACAATTGCAGGAACTTTGTTACCATACTCTGTAGTAGGAACAACTAATACTGGTATGCAAAAAGAACCACTGTTTAAAAATGGGACAGAAATATCCGCCTCAATGTAACCTTTGTAATGTAACTGTGCACCTGTGGCACTTTCAACTGACAGACCAAAATCGGCTATGTCATGTAAAACAGGCAAAGGTTTAAGTGAATGATAAAATTCTTCTGAAATTGTAGTGATCATAGAACCTGTGTCTATTAACCCATTTACTTCTACACCACAAACAGTGATAGAACTAACATTGGAAGAACCAACCATTCTATTTAAAACAGTAGACTTTGTACTATCTACTTTTGCATATTCAATATTACATTTTGGGCTCTGCATTGACTCCGTGAAGTCTTGTTCTTCTGTTTGCCCTACAACAGAAGAACATCCTAGTTTAAATGATCAGTTGCATTTTGTGGACCAGCAGAAGTATTACCACGGCCGCCAGTATTACCTCTACTGTTTCCCCTTCTACTAAAACCTCTACCGTAACCTCTGCCGTAACCTCTACCACGACTTCTAGTTTGACCAGGGTTATTGTACATACCCCTACTATTATCACTACCTCTACCTTTGTTGTAGGATTGGTGGTCAGAGTCTCTTGTACCTGTTGGCTGAGAGTTTGAGTTACTTACCAAAGAAGACTCCATTTTACTCTCTAACACCTTCATTCTACTCATAAGCTCTTGAAGCTGTTTTAAAACAAGAACATTAGAATCAGATGTATTGTCAACCTGACTACTATGCTGCTGCACTACCTTAGGTTTTGGAGTGCTAGAGTTGCTAACACTTGCTAACTCTTGCTGCTCTACTTTTCTAATTTCCCTAAGTAAAGACTGAAAATCCTTTATATTATTGTACAAGTGGTGAGTAGTCCTCTTTAAATCTTTATTACTCAAGCCAGTCCATAACTTGTTACGAAGCATAGAATCTTTCGCAACTTCATCAATATGACCTTTTTGAACTGCCCTTGATAAAGTTTCTTCAAGGCGAACACCATAACTCACAATTGATTCGGATGCCTTTTGACAATCATTGTAAAATGACTGCATTAAATCCTCACCACTTTCTACATTTCCATAAAAAGCATCTAATTTATGTAAAATAGCTAAGGGTGTAGCATGTTCTCCAACAGAAACTAACATAGATCGAGCTTGACCCTTTAAAGAGTTTCTTATGGATTGCAGAACTAATGCTTCTGGTATATGACAGTCACTAACTAAACATTTGACCTCAAACTGCCATATGTTATAACTAACCTCACCCTTAGGTACATCCTCTGAACCACTAAATACTGGTAACTTGGGAATATATGGTGTTCCAAGAACAGTATTATTTAGAATGTCTCTCTTGGGAGGACATGAATCTACAGGTACTTTAACCATTGTATCATGTAGAAACAAACTATGTTTAGGTTCATCTACAGGTACTTTAACCTTGGTATCATGATGAAACAAACTATGAGATGGTTGATTCACATGAGGCTGGTTAAATAAACTAGCACCTACACATGAATCTGTAACTACCTGATCCTTTACAGGACTCAATCCTATACCTCTACCTCTACCTACCAGAGGAGAAAAATTTACATGAGGAGTACTTTGTAAAGGATGGTACTTCTGAAATTGTAAAAATTGATCATATTCAGATTTGGGAATAACTCTATAAATCTGACCACTATTTATGTCTGAAATGACTTTACCTAAAGCAGCATCAGACGGGATGTCATCAGGACCACCTGTAGCACCCTGAGAATCGGCCATTATGACAATGAAAACACACCAATGTACACTACAACAATGCCAATGTGTCACTTACACAACTAAACAAATGTAACAAAACAATTGTTACAAAAGTGACTTGTACACAACAGATTTCACCTCAACTTGAAAGTGAAATAATAACAATACAAACAATTTTATAAAAACCACACGGTGTGGTACCAAGTACAAGGCTTAATACAAGTTTCTGGACAATGCTAACACACTCAGTATTAATATCTGAAAAAGAATCAAGAATGCAGCCGGTACAGTGATTGGGTCAATCCCTACCTACATGTCTCCTGCTACACCCTGACACCATTGAGACAAAAACACTAAGAACAGTCAACAATTGCCCTTTGTGCAAAACGCCTTGCCCAGTATTTTGACAAAACAAAACCTGGATGAATACCGTCCTTGTACAATTTAAAGTTCACTGAACTTCTACTAGTTCTAGAGCTAGATTTCCTGTAATGTAAAAGATCAGCTCTGAAACGAAAGGATGTAACACCATGTAACTGGTTGACTGACCTTAAATAGTCATTGACCAAGGCAATCCGCTCATTTAAAATCAAGTCTTGATCCCTAAATTCCTCTGGACTAGAGTGAAAACGACTCTTATTCCAATTTGAGATAGAATATGGCGGTATTTCCAACCAAACTACCTTAACAGATGGAAATCTGGATAGAAAATGAATATATTTTTGAATCCAGTAAACCATGTAAGAATGGCACTGAGAATCTGATGAATGTCTCAGAGTAATAAATTTTGTACCATTAATGCGGCATGTGAGATCACAAGTACCTAACCATACATAGAGTGTAACACATCTATATATATACACTTTCTTGTGCAAGTTTTTAACAAGCCACTGGTACTGGTCTCCAAGTCTGGCACCGCCACGGTATACAAATTCAAAATTTACACCGTTTCTTTTAAAGAAATTAAAATTTGAATGTATATAACTGCCTTTGCTGTCTGACAGAAGTATTGGCTGTGAATTCAAAACACCATTGAATTCAAATGGCCTATCTACATATTTCTGCAGCTTACCTACTGACATTCAACTAACTAAGTAATACTGCAGCTGAAAATAAGAAATGCTGAAAAATAAAACCTGTAAATATAAAATCACTCATTCATGACTTTCTCACCATGCTGTTAATTAGCTATGCAGTGCTAGAAAGTAAAAGAAATAGTTTACCCCAAATTGTAAAATATTCTTTCCCCAGTAAAAAAAATAATTTACCAGGTTCAGACCAATATAAGGGAACTGGGAAGGGTTGGGAAATTCAAAATTTCCTAAACTGCAAAAATGTAACAAAAATGTAAACAGAATTGCAAACAAAATAGAAAACTGAAAATAATGAAAGCAAACAAAGTTAATACACTGCAAATCAAATAAATGAAAAACAGAAGAATAATGCACTGCAAATTAAATTAAACAGAAGAAAACACAACACAAGCACAGTTAGTGTCAATCACTAAAACACTGGTGAAATTGTTCCCCAATAAACTCCTAATGGCTTCCTCTCCAGACTAGATGTTGGATTCACTGAATGTTTCCAATTATATACTAGTATACCGATATGTATAGTACTACATCAGTACAATCATGTACAGTACTAAATTAAATTAATTGCCATGGACTTTTAATTAATTAAATTAAATACCGGTTTTACATGTTAAAATGATTTTAACACTGGAAATTGTCCATCCTTCAGATAGGACACCCAAAAACCATGTTGGGCGCCAAATGTCACAGGGTGAGAAAAATGTGCAGCCAGACCGGGGCTCGAACCCGGGGCCTTTCGCTTACAGGGCGAATGCTCTACCGACTGAGCTACCGGGCCGCTTACACATATTCTCCCCAATTGTGAACTGAGTCCGAACTGTGACATACTCCCCCACCATACGGGTTAAGAGAACAAGGTAAACATGATCCCGAAGTATATATCCAGTCACAGTCCCATGTTGGGCGCCATTGTGACCGTTGATATTATTTAGTTATATGTTCCCATATCTCTGAGGGTAGGTCACAAGGAAATAAAGAAGTTTAGTATGTTTCCATATTTATATTATCAATAATGTTATTCATTTCCTCTGTAGGTTCACCAAGTCATAACTGACTAAAAAGGTGTCCTTATCTGTAAAATACAACTGCTTGTAGAAGTAAATACTAAGATGTAGTTAGAAAAACTACATCTTTGCTCTAGCTTGGTATCTGTCCAACTGTGTGAACTTAAAATTCCCCCCAAGCATGAGAAAGAGTGAGATGTTTAATCAGGTGTTACAAATAAACCAATCACCAGTTGTTATGTTTTCTTTACACACTGTTAGTAACTAAGAGAATATAAATAGAAGTCACCTGATATCATATGATCACATGACTGAGTTGTCACATTTCATGTACAACTCGTGCAAATATTATTAGGTGTAAAACTACTAATAATCACCACTGTGACATGCATAAGCAATTTTCTCACATGGAATCAAGTACAGGTAGGTATTGGGGCTCAAATCCATTATCCTCAATCAGTGATAGGTTATAGTGATTTCATGACAGAAACTTTAATCACTGGACCAATTACACAGGCCAGAGATACATTTGTACATGCTTTATTCTTCAAATTTTATATTCTAGCAGTAACATCCTTCATGATCACATGATACTGCCCTGGATCTTCACAGACTTACCTCTAGACTAACAGTTTAACATGTTTAACAAGAGTATACTATTCAAGATGCTGTCTTACATGACAGATGTAGGCTTAAATCCATATAGTTACGTAATAATATAATACATGTACAAACTAGACCTATCACTAAATATGATTAATACCCCCGAAAAACTGCTTTATAAACTGAGGAAGTTCATAGTAACAGAATACCTTGCAGAAAAAACTAAGATAGGAATATTGTCCTGGGCAAAAATGCTGTAATTTGTCAAGACAGAGTTATGGTTCTTCTATACTGCACTTCCTCTCATTGTGCTGGACCATTGTAAGAAGTTGTATAGAATTCCAACCAGTAGTTTTCAAGTTATGCTTTGGACAAAGGAAAAGTAACAAGGGACAATAACTCTGTAATGAGTCAAGATGGAGTTATGGTTTTTGTGCACTGCACTTCCTCCTATTGTGCTTGACCATTGTATTAAGTTGTATTGAATTCCAACCAGTAGTTTTCAAGTTATGCTCCGGACAAGGAAAAGTAACAAAGGGCAATAACTCTGTAATGAGTCAAGGTAGAGTTATTTTCCTTGAGTACTGCAATTCCACTCTATGTACTTGACCATTGTATGAAGTTGTATTGAATTCTAACTTGTAGTTTTCAAGTTATGCTCCGGACAAGGAAAAGTAACAAAGGGCAATAACTCTTTAATGAGTCAAAATTGAGTTATGGTTCTTGTGCACTGCACTTCTTCTCAATGTACTTGACCATTGCATGAAGTTGTATTGAATTCCAACTAGTAGTTTTCAAGTTATGCTCTGGACAAGGAAAAGTGACAAAGGGCAATAACTCTGTAATTAGTCAAGATGGAGTTATGGTTCCTGTGCCTGCACTTCCACTCAATGTAGTTGACCATTGTATGAAGTTGTATTGAATTCCAACCAATAGTTTTCAAGTTAGGCTCCAGACAAGGAAAATGCAATGGACCGACTGCCCAACCGACCGAGCACCAGGTGACTCCTATATACCCCCCTAAACTTCGTTTCGTGGTATAACATATATTACGAAGATAATCACTGTTTCTCTGTGTACATTTTACAACCCAATGTATCAGTTACCTCTCCTAGTAAGTTTAGTAATCATACACTTGACCGATTTAGAAACGCAAAGATTTCACCTGTTGAACATTTTTATTTGAATGACGCTATTGTTTTTATTTGTATTTAAGTCAATTTTTGCGATGAATTATTGAAACTTTTACAAGAATTCAATTTTATATTGTTTTGTTATGTATGAAATTTGAATAAATTTGAAACACGATAACACTGTTAAAATAAATATTTTGCCACTTTTGCGTTTCTAAACCGGTTGAGTGTACTTTATTTCACAATCATTACTTAAAAATCAATAAAGGTGAACTCTACTAACCAGAAAATGTAGTTAGCAAAAAGTAGCCTAGATCTGCTACAATCTCTATTTCTTTTCTCCATAATATCCAAACTCTAGGTCCTGAAACAAACGACCAGCATACACAATCCAAGCTGCAAAATTCAAGTACTGTCTATGATCATGATGATTCTAGATTATAATTATATACATTCATTGTAGATACAAAGGCATGTTGCCATACACTTTATGTCTGGTTATTTGCTATGTCTTATATAAGTTGTTTTTTTGTTCGAGAAATGAATGTGGTTTCTAGTGCCTGAACAGTCGAATATATAGCAATTAAGTATTGAGTAAATGTTAAATAAAATACAATCCAAACTTAATGACAATACTCAATAGAAAGTCTCATCATAGTAAAGCGTACTTAGCTCTTAACTTCTTACCAAATAAACTGTGAATTACATCAGCTGCCAATCCTCTTAAATAGGTTAAATAGAATTCATCTTTCTGCTGAGAACGAATTATTTCCGCTTTTCCTCCCTGTCTAAACATCACAGTCTGAAAATAATAACGCTTCAACTATAACTGTACAAGTATCTGTCGGCCAAAGACACTCCAACTTTGTGCTCAGCCCATACTGGCCTATATAGATACAATTTTTTTTGAGACAAACACGAATAAATTCCCTCAGGCTCAGTACTTCACATGCTTTGCAAATTAAAAGGAATAATCACTAACACAAAGTCATGTGATGAATGCCCCCAAAGCGGTATCCAACAGTCTGTGACCTTGACCTTCAAGTTGTGGACCCTGTACAACACTTCATATCTCCATGTGCTGAACATTTTTTCATAATTCATTTTAAGATCAATCAATATATAACAGAGCTACAAGTACACATGTATACAGGATTCTAAAACCTCTGACCTCTAAGTGTGACCTTGACCTTCAAGTTCAAGGTAAGGATGTTGGACTTGTGTGTGATATGTCATCTCCATGTGCTCAATAATTGTGACAGTAATCCATAGCTTTTTAACTCTAAAGTGTGACCTTGACCTTTGAGGTAAGGTCGTGGGTTTTGCACACGACACATTGTCTTGATGTGCTGAACATTTGTGCCATGTTATTTTAAAACCCTTCAATGCATGACAGAGCTATAATCCAAACAGGAATGTGTGCATATATACAGGATTCCATTACCTTTAAACTCTTAAGTGTGACCTTGACCTTTGAGGTACCGTCGTGAGTGTTGGGACGTGACACATCATCTTGATGAGCTGAACATTTGTGCCAAATTATTTCAAAATAATTACCTTTAAACTCTAAATTTGCCCTTGACCTTTGAGGTAGGGATACGGGTCTTGCATGCAACACATAGTTTTCATATCCTAATCATTTGTGCCAAATGATTTGAAAATCCCTTCAGGCATGACAAAGTTACAGCTCAGACACAAAATGGGTTAGCATATATATGGGATTTTGTTACCTTTAAACTGCAAGTGTGACCTTTAGCTTTGAGGTAGGGACCTGGATCTTGCATGCAACAAATCGTCTCCATGTGCTGAACATTTGTGCCACAATTTGAAAATCCCTTCACGCATGACAAAATTACAGCCTGGACACAAAATTAATGTACAAGCTAAACTGAAGTGTGACCTTGACCTTTGAAGTATAAATGTGGGTCTTGCACACAACACATCATCATCAAGTGCTGAACATTTGTGCCATATGAATTATGATTTGAAAATCTCCTCATGCATGACAAAGTTATAGCCCAGACACAAAACAATGGAATGCCAGACACGCACACAGATGGAGGGTGTGATTTCTATATGCCTGCCTTTTACCATGGCATGTAAGAGATTTTCCAGCACTGGTAAAAACTGCAGATACTGGTTGGGGACCACCAAACCCGGACGACCATCAAAGCCGACACATGTTAAAACGCGTGAATATTTTGTTAATATTTACAATCATAATTATGGTGTTGATCAAACAGACACTGGATTTCAATCAACAAAGTGCAACAACAGTTTAATGTAACTATTTGACCAGAAATCTCGCCATTTATTTTGTCAGTCACTGAAAGCATGCCAACATTGTCGGGGGGAAAGTGGAATGTGACAGACTGTGCATGTGCAATATTTCTCTGAGGCCCAGCAAAAAAATCACAAGTTAAACCTTTTATCTTGATATTTCATTAATGTGTCAAATGATTGATACAGTTAACATAATTTTAAAGCCAACATCAAAATTAAACAAATCTATTTAAACTACCTGTCTGGAAACGTGGTACAGTTGGTCAATGAAATATAGCAATTTGGTAACCCTACAGCCAGGTCTCAAAAATGTGATTGATTTAGTCTAATGAGTTAACAAGTAGAGAAGAACCTAACTTTCTAAGGACTGGTAAAATTTTGATTGCTAGATACAAAAATTGTCAGAGTTATCGAAAAATATGTTTGAAAAGTATCCGTTTGTAGGACTCTAGCCAGTATCCTGATTTGATATGCAAGAACACAATATGATCTGCACTCACGTACAATTAACACTGACACCTCTGTAACTGTAAAATTTTTAATGTGGGTATTGTAAAGGGGCAAAATTCGAACTGTTTTAGCTAGAGTTACCTTTCATGCAGCTTCAAAATGGCAGAATTATTATACAAAGAAGTTTTTATGTGTATGGTCACTGCCATCCGAAAATGTTATAATCCGAAATTAACAAACTTGCTTTAGTCTATCTTCGTGTCAAATAAATATAAGTTAAAGGATGACAAGTACCGGTCTCTAGTAAATTATAAATGTAGAATGAAACGCAGTACTTACAAACTGCTATTGACTCTTGATTAAGTTATCAAGGCGGAAAACACGAACTTCTTGGTTTTCTCGTGAGCGGAAATGTACAGGTCAGAATGTTGTAAAATCAATACAAAAATGTTTAAGACAATTGAGCGAACAGACCTAGGTGAAACCAAAGGGGTCAGGCACGTTTGATTTTTTTAACAACATAAAGTAAGAAGTTCTGTTTAGAAAATTAAACGTGGGTAACCCCTTTGGTGAAACCTGCAAAGGCCATATCAAATGTAAAATGTTCAGTCCAATCACAGGACAGCTATATATAGTTGCCATATACGTGTTATAATCCGCGCTAATGATCGATTTAATGAATAATTAATCTAAATATAATACTTTCTTTTATGAGACTTGCTTAATAGGTGAAAGTGCTTTTATGATATTTTTAATATCATATTGTATGGAGACAATAAAATTATTTTCATTCAACGGCATTTGTAAATGTCATGTCATAATTCATGTTTGTTTTCGCGAACATGGATACAGCATCCTGTACTCGTTGATAAAACTTTTACTGTAAGAGGGCTTTGTATTTATCACTGATTAATATGGCCGGGATGTTGAATAAAAAACTTGTTCCGTACTTTAATCAGTTTTCTTAAGGGCAATCCCTACATCCCCCAAACATAAATAATGTGTACAATGAACGCAAAATGAATAAAAATTTAGATACAATATATATAAATTTAGACCTAAATGCCTGTTAAACTGAATAAGTAGCGGTTCAATAGCCGTAAAGAACAAATTCAGTGGTATTAAACAATATTACACCTCATAATAAAATTTTTACCGATTCTAATATCTGAAAGACTATTTCCGTTGCTACGTTGCCGTCATCTATCAATGAAATGTTGCTTTCATATTCAGTATCAAAATTCCAATGGAATTCGTTTCAGTTCATTTGTTGTCTTCTAGTCAATTTCTGTCACAGAATCATCATTTCTTTTTAAGTTTGATATACCAGTTTTCACTTTATGATAGCTATTTGAAAGAAGCTTTAAGGGTTTCCATCTTCAGGCAATATTCTATCAAAGTCACCGTTTTGTTGTTGCTATGTTTTACTCTCTACATGGAAAATAGCAGGTTCCCTTGTGGACATCATATTTGTTCCACGATTAACTTTTCTTTTTATCACCATACACAATGTATTCATCCACCAGGGCTTTGCTTTTTTATTGCTTTATTGCTTTATTTAATTGTTTCTAGAAATATGTTAATACTGTAGCCGTTCTGGTTCGTGATCCCTTTTATAGAAGAATAGCTCCGTCCGAAGTCGACACCGTAGGTATAAAATCTATAACCCTCGAGTTCGGCTCGGAATAATGCAAGTGCAGCAAAAGCTGTACTGGGAGTTACATGGGTATTTACTCGAATTCATGGGACAAGGTCACTTATCGGGCTGGCTACAACCCCTAGGTTTGTACTCGGGGTGTGTCTAACTTACAAACATTTCTGAGATAAATAACTACCAAGCTGAATCACAGTTTTCTGACATTTAAAATTTTATTGCAGATACCTAATGTTCATTTCATATGACACAATAGTATAAATACGACCATTTGATTTGATTTGAAGCAAATTTAAAAAGGCCCGATCATAAGAGCAACAATACTTTCTTGTATTTGTGGGTGAGACCTCGGCATGTCTCCCACCATGCCTATACATATCAAAAGTGTTTTTTCTGGGTCCAAAATAGGAGAGATTTACCTGAATTTGATTGGTTGCCAAAAAGTAGGTCAATCACGGCGACCAATGGGATCTAGGGTGTGATTTACCCTTGACCACGACCAGAACTGAATGTGAACTTACATATAATTATTTGTATTACCAAATTATTACTTTAAAAACAACACCAATAAATTAACTCTTGTTCATACTTAAAGCTGCTCGCTCTCAATTACAGTTGAAAAAAATATTTTTAAAAAAATGGACATTCTTACTCATAAATAAAAAACTTAAGGCTAGAATAAAAAATAAGCAAAAATCTAGGTAGGAATTTGCAGAAATCGATTGAAAAGGTCGGTTACACGGCACCGCTACACTATATGTTTATATTGAAATTTCAAAAGCGTTTGCAACGCTTTTGAATTTATTAGCGTATTTTTCGAATTTTAAAGATAAACGTGACATGAATTTATACTGGAGCCTTTTTATATGACCATATGTTCTAAAATACGTTATTTACATACCGTTTGAAGAACTTTATTTTTTTCACCAAAATCTGAGAGCGAGCACCCTATACCTGATGTCAATCTAAATAACATCCAAAACATAAATAATAGAATTTTTGGAAGTATTATAACTCAACCTAAAAGGTTCAGCTATGCATTTCCAGTCATTATCGATAAAATCAGCAGTTTAAAATATACTGCAGTACCGTAAACCATTCAATAATCTATGTAGAGTTGTTGTTGTACAATTAGTGGGTGGATGCGAGTTATTTCAAAAAGCCTCTATATTGATTAATTGTGGTAAAATGAGGCATTTTTGACCTAGGTTCTTCTTTGAAATTGTATTTATTTATTATTTTACTTTCATTGAACACATGATCTATGTTTCAAGAATATAATCTGCTAGATGTAGGGAGTGCCCCATGAAATCTAACATGAAGTTACCGCATAAATACGACAAAGAAATTATCTTTTAATAATGAATTGAATAAGATAAATTTCTACACAGGACATTCTCAATAACGGGAGATAATTGAATCTAAAAAACAGTTATATCTGTTAGTTACATTCCGGAGTTTCTCTTCGGAAACCTCTAACTTTATCACGGACACCAACATGGAAGTCACACTTTAAACATTGATATGATATTTAATCAGATAAAATACTAATGTGTCAACATATAACAATATAGAAGTATCTGCATAGGACCAAAACCGCTTCATTCCTCCCTCCTATGTACAACGTCATTTCTTTGTCTTTAGTAATCACTTCAGTTCAACTCATAAGCTGAAGTATAACATTTGTTCTGACAATCAGCAACCGTGATCTCATAATACTAGAAATATATGAGTTTTCAGGTTATCTAACAAAATGTTCACATAAATACCAGAGTACTAGATACACATGTAATTTATATTTACTATCATAAGTATATATACGAATGCATAGAGTTTAACAAATACATCACTCTTTATAACTTGATGCAAATATAAAGTATTCAAGTCGAAGAATACAATCATAGATCATAGGATGTATATATCTCCTTAACCTTGGCAGGTCCCTACACTTAAAAAAAGAAGAAAAATTGCCCATATTTTTCAACATTAAGGAAAAATCACTGATAAATATTTTATCACATTCAGAAGTGTATCCGTGAAAAACTGAAAAAGAAAAACTGCCAAGGAAGGGGAAAGCGAAGTAGGACTAAGCTTAGGGACCTCATTATGGGTATGAGCCCGACATCCTACTACACTTTCGAATCTAAAATATACAAAATCCCGACTGAAATGTCAAAAATTTTGAGAGAAAAATTATTTACTTTACTATGTTTCTCAGATTTTACATTAAAGCAATAAAAGATAACCTTAACAACCATATATGTAATAAGTAATGAAATGAGACAGGGATCTTTAATCTGACTTGCCATATGCAATTCTTTTACATATTAAATACAATAAAAATAACATATCCAATTATTTTTGGACAGTGTCGTCTATTTCACAAAAAGCTACACGATACAGTTCCCCAGCTTTTTTCTCTGGCTTGACGCCACTTCCGCTGTTCAAAAATCTTGTCTCGGACGGCCGCCTTACGGGCTTGTCTCCACTCTGGCATTTAAGTTTTGCATAACCTGTAAGAGGGGGGTAGATTCCTTTTGGGTCTATAAAAAGTGAATTTTCTACCATAATTTCTTGAAGCATTGCCTTAGACGAACACTTAGCAGAATGCGTAATACCGGCTTTATACTTGTGAAACTGCATTTTGCAAAAAACTGCATTTATGTGATCGCGCAAGCCAGATACTTAGAAATTGCTGAGTCTTATATTGATTCGCGTATCTTTCCCTTCAAATTGTTCCATTTTTTTCCCAATCAAGTTTACTTTCGTAGTCAACAATTGTGTGTAAATACATTGTATTTTTGGAGGGCCAATTTATTATTTTGGTAGAACTTGTGACCCAACCTTTTTGCAAATTTTGTAAATTTGTACTTTCTTATGAACCTGTATATTAGTTTGCAATAAATATGTCACCTTTGGCACACAAGAGTATTTCTCATAAATAGTAATACTATAAATAACAAATTAAATATAAACTGCTATTATAAGATGGTCTGATTTACCAAAAGGTATGATTGACTCATGTTTTCAATTTGCGCAAACAAAATCTAGAGGGTTTTGCCTGTCAATTATGCGTTATAATAATAATAATAATAATAATAATAATAATAATAATAATAATAATAATAAATTCTTTATTTTCAGAAGGTATAAACTCATTACGCATATACATCAAAATTAAATTAAATTAAATGTGCATACATATTTTCAATGAGGCCTTCTATAAAACAACAGCATATCAACATACATTGCATAGGCAAAAAATATAAAAAAGATACATTACACACACAAAAGAAATGAGCAGAACACCAGTGATTATAAAGCATATTAAACATTAAGCAGATACGTTTTGTATTGATTTTTGAAAGCATTTAAGGAAACTGCGTTTCTGATGATTTCTGGTATAGAATTCCAAGTTTGCATAGCAACAACTTTAAATGACTGGTTAATATATACAGTTCGAGATCAAGGATGTGTTAACATACCCATTGAATATCCAGGGGGCGTAACTCGTTGAAGGTGATGTAAGTGTTTTCGTGCAGCTTTTGACGTAACGTTCCACCATTAACGTGTCAGAAACCCAGGTGTAAGTGCGGTAGAAGCCGTGCATACAGAGAGATCTTAGGGTTATAACGTATATCGCCATCCTAAGTGCCTAGTAAAATTTATACTTGGGCACACTGACCATACTGATTAATCGTCGCAAATAACTTGCATATTAATATGTATCAATATGTTATTTTAAAGAATATCCTTTACTTCACACAGTTTGTTTCGTACATGTTGCTGTTTGTAAATATTAGCCGCAAGTCAATTTTGCGATACTTTATGTATAAAACATATTGTGTGCGATTTGTATTCTCTGTTTGTCTTCGTGTTGTCGAAATTTAAATAATAGGCACAGTACCTTAATCACGGACCTATATACACAAGATACGAGAGTTGCCAATCCATGTGTATATAGGTCCGTGCCTTTATATAGTCCGTACAATCTCACAGCCTCTCGGGTAACCTAGAATTTCTGACTTCCGGTGAAACAGCTGTACATGTTGTAGATCTCTTGAAGAATCGATGTGTGCTGACCATCTTCACATGCACTGTACTGTACTGTACTGTATTGAAGCACTCCTATATAAAACTACAGACTGAATAATTAACAGATATTTACACTAACGTAAAGTGATGAGAATCTGTACTGATATTTAAGAAAAACACATATAGTCCCTATGATTTTAAATTTGAAAAACAGTTTTGTGTAGCCACTGGGGATTAATTTCATTTTAATATAATATCTTCTTATTCTTACTATAAGGCACAACATTCCCCGGGTTAACATATTGAGAATTTGGCACCCAGTTTACTACTAAAGCTTCATGGTCAGAATTCTTTATGTGTCTCTTCATTAATGAGTTATTAGTTGACCTCTTTGAACAATTGCTACACTAGTACCCAGGGACGTATAATGTAACGGCCGTGAAGGGGTTTTATTAAAGTCTCTTGTGAATGTGGGAACACTAGTTCCACAGAGAATGGAAATCTCTACATAAATGAAAAGCAAATTCTTTTTACATCATTTATTTAATGAACTCTGTACAAAAGTCATGAATACACCATAAATCCCCAGCGGCTACAAAGCACAAAAATGTACTTATATCCACTACATGATAAAAAGTAAAGAAAATGGAAGTTGTACCGTCTTTGACGACAGTTTGACTCCGCCGCTCCAAGGCGGAATGGTAAGATATATAGGAACATATTCCCGCCACGGAACTTAAAGGCCAATCAGAAAGGCGTAACGCTGAAGTCGGCTAGTGCGCAAACCAAATACAACCACGCAAATCACAAAAGTGAAATAATAAGTACGTGGACAATTTGACAAATACATGAAATGCACGAAATGCACGCAACGTGTACGGACAACTTGTAAATATACAGGGTGGGTAAGAGGCCTGTTAAATATGCATAATTTCTCTATCTGTAGATTCCATTTTAAGTGTTGATCAACGTAAACACCAAGTATCTTTTGACTTTCTACAACTTTTATAGGACAATCAAGTATGGTAAGCTCAAGGGGTTGAGATCTTTTCACATTATAGGGCGATCCAATAAGCATGCATGTAGTTTTGATTGGGTTTAGTGTCATATGTTGTTTATAGAGCACCAGTTATTTATACTTATCAATTCAGTCTGTAATTTCGTTTCAATTTGTGAAGAAGTTTTTCCTGCAGCGTATAAAGTTGAATCGTCTGCATACATATCTATTATTGCGTCTGTGTGTCGTGTGTGTGTGCGTGTGCGCGTGTGTGTGTGTTGGTGGTGTGCACTTCTGGGTGATGTGGGGTTCGTTTTGGGGAGGCTGCGTTTTTGGTACGTGGCATTCCCTGTTTGATATTATTTTTGTTTTTCTGAAACCCAAGGTATATCATTTACATATAAGAGAAATAAGAGGGGCCCTAATATCGAACCCTGGGGAACAGCTGTCTTTATGCTTTGTTCATTGGACTGACAAACGCCAATTTTTACTGTCTGTGTTCTGTTAGATAAATATGAACGAAACAACTCTACAGTATCTGATGCAAAATTATACAATTCTAATTTATGCAGTGAAATATCATCGTCTACCATATCGAAAGCCTTTTTGAAATCAAGAAAACCCGTGTTTACAAATAAGATTACCAGAGTTAATATATTCTAACCATTTACCTTCTAGAAGTATTAGAGCGGTCTGACATGAATGGTTTTTTCGAAATCCTGATTGAGCAACATGTAATAATTATTTTATCAGTTGTTTGAAAGAAAGTTTGTAATTGTACTGCAATACACGTTAAAGTCTTGATTCGTAACCCTAAACTTCTGATCAATACAGAAAAGAATTGACGTAATCATGATATCAAAAAGGTGCAGCTGGACATCAATACTCAAGTATCATCAATACTCAAGTATTACCTTACGAGAGCTAAATTACACAGGAGACAGTAATGCAAAACATTTATTGCTCTATAACCTATAATTACACCGGTGTAATCATAATTTTTTCTGTTTATAATTTCTGTACAGGCAAATTAATTTAATGTTTTATTTTCTCACTCACTCCTGCCAGGAAAAGAACAGGTGAAAGTTTTAATGAAGTTATTGTATCCAATATTTAAAACCAAAACTTATCTGCCCTAATGATTTCCAAAGTGTAGTGCAGTCGAGCCATCTTGCAGAACAGTTGCTGCATTATTTAAAGACCATTTAGGTATAATACCCCTAAATAAAAGCAAGTGAGTGGGGCTTATAGAAAAGGTGATTATTCTCGGCTTTAGCTTGTATATATGGATTTTAGAGTTTTATTGTTGGTATCGGATAACCCATGTGACCATCACCACCAGATGAGTTTTAGTTATTTTATGTTTCGGGGGATAGTGCAAGATACAGAATGTGTCTCGGTCGTTCAAGAGACACCCCTGGTTCTTTAACATGCCCGGTGTACAGAAACGATACATCATTAGTTATGTTAGTGGAGGAATGGGAAATCGAACCTGCAATCCCTAGTTTTTAAGTCCACCGTTTCCACTGGACCACTGATCAATCTGCTCCCGGCTTGAGTCTAAATCTAATGTTGAAGCCAGCGAGCTAGTTTTTAGATTGACGCTCTCTTTGACAACTATAAAGTATCAGATCAAAAAAACGGGTAAAATCAGTGAGCTGAATTAATTTGGCTACTCCTGGCTTAAGCCACAGGCTATACCTTACTATATAACACTAATATGAGCATGGGCCGTAAGAAAAAAACAAACAGAAAAACATTCACCCATGTTCACTGGTATATGCATAATGACAGTCAAGATTCAAATATTTAGATTAAAGTTAATTGAATTTTCCTTTATTCTGCCATAATGAATGTTGCGATCAGGGAGGTGTTGTACCTTGTGTTTTTCTTATAGTGCATGTACACAAGGTCTTTCAAATAGTATGGTCTAGAAACGCCCTCTATAAACGTCTTATCGTACTGATAATCTTGTCTCGGTTATCGATTTTTACCTGGAAGCGATTATCACACCGTGTATTTATCACGCCAAGCGAGTTAACTGGTATTTTGTCCGATAGTTGTATGCAAAACTGCCCGTCATTTTGTCATTTAAATACCAATTTTAATTTAAAAAATGGTATAATTGGAAAGCTGAGAAAATTTTCTGTGAAACTGTGAAATTAAAACCTTTATATATAATAAACTTTTGTTTTAAACGCGAGTTAAACACGGTCCATGCTATTCCGTCTTGCGCGTTTTAGCGATGGATGGTAATTTGACTCGCGATATTGGTCTTACAAAACTGTACGTTATTATGTTTTTAAATAAAAAAACGAAAATCTAATTCATAACAAACAAAATATAACCCTTAATTTACATTTTAACTAGCAATTTTCTATCATTTGGCCCTAAATATACAGTGAAAAACTGTGCACAAAATATCACCGAATCGCGAAAAAATTCACCGGTGACGCCATTTTTTAGATTTTGATCGGATCTAACCGTCCCAGAAAATTAAAATACGGGTGAAATACGAAAATCTAAGACATAACAGACGTACATTAGACTTAAATCTATGAGAAAAAGATGTTACATCAATCCCATGAACACCATGCAAGTAGGAAAGAAGCGCTAAAATTAGGTCGGCTTTCGGCCATTTGTGAAAAAAAACGTTCATATCAAGTCAACTTTCCAATGCGTAAATCCATCTAAACCAAAACATCGGGAAAAAAAATGTCATATTATGATAAGGGAATGCATATATTGTATTAAGGATCTCTTTGTTGGTCAAATTGATTGGTAAAATATCGAGATATACGTAGATATAAAGTTTCAATATTTTCTTTCTTTTTCCAAAATGGCGGGTACCCGGATGTTTGTCACGTGATCCGAGGCAAGTTATTTATCGTATTACTCTCGTTTCCGGACCATACTATTTGAAAGACCTTGATGTACATAACCCTATAGTAAGATTAAGCCTGTGGCTTAAGCTTGTCGTTTAACCGATCAGATTATTAGGTGTCTCTCTTTTCTTCATTCAGGTGTATCAGTGAAACTCTCGTAAATTCAAGAAAGAATTGGCTAGGTAGCTGGATCTGTATTCTATTTAATCATAGGCTTATTTCTCTTGCTTTTTTCAACTACACTGTCATATGATATTTATTGTATTCAGAATTACAAGCGGAGAAATCCTGGAGAAAATGGTAATCATCTAACAAACTCTTAAAAATGAAAATTAACTGAGACTAAAGAGAGATGTATCAAGTGGACAAAGCTATATGACATCACAAACTAGAATATTACATGATTCAAATGGCTGAATCGACTTTTTAAGAAAGCTTATCAAAGTATTATATTTGATAGATTTATACTTTCTTTTTTGCACAAACTTACAAACACATGACTCGTAATTTAAATCTGATATCACTGAAACTCTCATGTATTCAAGACTGAGCCCGCATAAGTCCGTACAAATTAAAGTGCCCGTTACCTAACCACTGCCTATCAAGAATGAGCCTGTGTTACTCCGTATAAAATATAGTGCAGGCTACCTTAAGCCACTGTCTTAAAGTTAATATAAAATGGACCTTGATTGTTTTAAACAAATAAATCAGTAATTTGAACCAATTTAATATTTTGAAGCCAATTTTGGCATTGGCTAATCCCAGAGCTAGCCCTGACATGCCTGATGATTTAGGGTGACTTAATTCAAGTGAGTGAATAAAGGATTTTGACTTTACTTGAAATCATGATTAACTCATCATTTAATTTTTTATATCTTTTATAAACTTATCGAAACTATTTATGTGTGTATTTATTTGTATTTTGTTGACACCTGTATTGTAGGCTATATGGTAATTTCATAAATTTATATTTATATAAGTATATTGTACAACGTGACTGTACAAAGCACTTTAAATTTGCCATTTGACAAGTTTAAACAGACATGACTGTATTCAGTCAAACCTGTGAACAAAGTCTACCCTCTGGAAGAAGCTAAAGCTGTAGTTGTTGACAGATAGTCTTTATTGATAGGTGTCTTCACATTATTATACCCCCCCCCCCTCCCCCCTCCCCCCACCCCTCCGAACACAAAGTGTAAGGGTGGCGTATACTGGATTCAACTTGTTTGTCTGTCCGTCCGTGTGTCTGTAGACAGAATCTTGTGGACACTAAATCTCCAAAATCCCTAGTCAGAATTTAATGATACTCCACAGAAGTGATAAGTACAATGCCTAGTTGTGCATGGTCCATGATTTGGGTCCCTAGGTCAAAGGTCAAGGTCACAGGGGTTCGAGATAGTAAATACTTGTGGACGCCAAATCTACAAAACCCCTGGTCAGAATTAAATGATACTTTACAGAAGTGATAAGTACAACATCTAGTTGTGAATGGTTGATATTTCGGGTCAAAGGTCAAGGTCACAGGGGCTAGAGATAGTAAAATCTTGTGAATGCTAAATCTCCAAACCCCTGGTCAGAATATAATGATACTTCACAGAAGTGATAAGTACAATGCCTAGTTGTGCATGGTCAGTGTTTTGGGTCACTAGGTCAAAGGTCACAGTGGCTTGAGATAGTAAAATCTTGTGCGCTTTTAATCTCCAAATCCCTGGTCAGAATTTAATTATACTTCACAGAAGCCTTTAGTTGTGCAGGTCCGATAATTAAAGCATCATATGTTACCTAAATTTCATATACTGTGTCAGTGGGGTATTTGGGGGGTATACATCACCTTCAGTGATAGTTCTAGTTTGAATAGTACATGGTTTTCATAATTTGGAGGTAGTCTTTAACACAAGTTTGACTGTGTGCCATAAAATGACATAACGTTTAAGTTTTAAAAAGCACAGTATACCATACAAGATAGTCATGTAATAACAGAATCATTAATTTCTTACAGGAAGATTGTGTTGATGTTGCAATGATATGGACACTACATCGGTACTGTACTACCTTATGCTCATACCAAGTACACTCATCGTATTTGTTATATGTCTGTTTCTACGCTGGATTGGGCTCAAGTTCTTCCGACACAATTAACAGGTTTACTAGGTTGGTCTTGTTCCACAGTCTACATGAAAGGAATAAGTTTAAACTAAATTGAGATAGACAGGACAGTTTAGGACTCAAAATGTGCACCACAGTGCAGATTGATTCATTTGTGACCTGTTAATAAAGTTTTGTAACTCTGGTTACCACAAGTTACCTGACAGGGCTATTTTTTACAAGAAGGGGATTTAGGGGCCCAGGCCTTGTATTTGGGTAAAGAAATAGCTCAGTTAGTGTATTAAGGGGAATAAAATATCATGGTACAAGTTAATCTTATGGGAAAACTGCATTATTTGAAAGAAATTTTCTAAGGGGAAGATGCATGTAAA
The DNA here is from genome assembly GCA_022818135.1 of Saxidomus purpurata. Classification (NCBI taxonomy): domain Eukaryota; kingdom Metazoa; phylum Mollusca; class Bivalvia; order Venerida; family Veneridae; genus Saxidomus; species Saxidomus purpurata. The sequence goes on from JAFMSR010000006.1 coordinate 20,603,319, forward strand.
CAGCCCCTGTTATAGAAGGAAAAAAGGCCCTGCCTGATAAAGTAGTACTCTAAATAATTAAGAGCGTCAAAAATTTGAAATTCCACCCCGTTCGTCCATTATATTTCCATTCCATTTGAAATAACTTGGTACATGAATGACTAGTTTGTTGTAAATATTCAAAGCATTAATTGTGTTTGAAGCACCTCTCTTGACTGTCATTCAATATGACCATTTTGAATGCTGAGACAAAAAATCAAATGTATTACAGTTTACTGTAACAAAAACATTTTACTGGAATTCATACCTTTGAAAAAAACAGTCATCTTTTGTAAATCAGTTTAATGTAATCTTTTTCTTTTGATTCATAGAGTTGAACAGATGAATGAATATCTGTTGAAATATCCTGTGACAGCTTTAAAAATTCTTTTTAGGATGTTCAGCCTTCTATTGACTATAAATTATAGTTCTAACTTTACACATTGCTTGTATCTATGAAAATTAAAGCTATAATTCTTGCGTTTAACCTATTAGAAGTGTCGTCAAAAATAAAACTGTTTTTCAAAAGTATTTCATGTAATATGGTTTCCTATTTTAGAGGCTCTCAGACTAACAAATTTTAGCGTGAACAAACCAGAACCAGTCATGAATTTAGATGACAACCATTCTAGTCAGGGAACCAGCCAATCAGATGAGATGTTACAATCAAATGAGGAACCAGAGTTTTCATTGTTCAAGACAAGAGAGGAGGATTCTGACACAGGGGATGAAGAGTCTGAGACATATTACTTTGAGTCAGATCACCTAGCACTGAAGGGTAACCATGACTACCAGATGATGCTACGAGCAATTGCAGCATTAGAAGCACAAAGGATTCAGGTCAGTCTCATATAAGACAGGTCCAGATATACATAATATTAAAAACTTTTATTTTCTGTAAATGCTGAATCTCCTTGTTACCAACTTTATTTACGTATGATCAATCTTTGCTTAATTATATTGAAGCTTTTTAAGCTCACTTTAGCACACTCAGCACATTGTGTTTAAGGTGAGCTTTTTTGACCAGACCATGTATGTTGTACAACGTGCATCAACAATTGCTTGTGAATACTCTAGATGCCACATTTTTTCCCCAATCTTCATGAAACTTCGTAAGACTGTAATACTATGTCTGCATGAAAACTTGTACCAGTTCAAAACCGGGTCATGTTGGTTCAAAAACTAGGTCATTAGCTCAAATAATAGAAAATCTTTGTGAACACTCCAGAAGCTACATTTCCAATCATCATGAAACTTGATCAGAATGATTGTCTTGATGAACTGTAGGTCAAGGTTGAAACTAAGTAACATGGCATGAAAAAAAAAAACCGTCTCCCCATACATTCTTCTTGACCTTTTGGCCAACTTTTATTATTTTTGAAGCTACAGTGACAGAATTTGAATTGTGTGTACAGTTTTGCAATCAGATTTCAAAATTATCATCCCCTACATTGATCATTACTGTTTGATCTACTTTTCTTGTCTTCTGCAGCAACAGTTCTCTCAGGAGACTAACCTGAATCCTTTGTGTTTCTAATGCTGCAAGGAGATGTAAGGCCGTCATGGCACTCCTATTGTGATTTTTAATATCCACAAATTATTATAGCTTTTTCAATACAAATGTATTTGAGTTACAATATATGCGAGAGATATAGGGCCATCCCCAGATTCCCTTGTATCTGCATCTGCCTCTCTTCAACCTGCATCTCTCAGGAGTCTGGACAAGTTCACCCAGGTAGATATCCCAGGGTCGGCCGGGACTATAAATAATCAAAGAAAAAAAAGAATGTAAGAATTTATGGTCAGTTGACCAAACCGCCACTACTACTACATGTATATTAAAATTTAAGATTGATAAGAACAGTGGGACTTCTGCACAACAAAGCCATGCTTGCTCCCTTGTTATGAGTTCGACTGAAATTTATTTGTGTTTAAAACAGATATTGTTTATGACAGGCTGTCAAGGATCTGGACAGGTTATATGAAGGTCAGAAAGTGGCCCTGGGTGACCCAATACAGTTTGTGGAAAAGCTTCAGAGAGGACAGGACTTAAAACTGCCTAAACCTCAAAAGGTATGATACTTTGATACTGAAACAATGATTTCCTAATAGCAGGGGCAGAAATGTACAATCAGAAAGATGCCAGTTATTAGTAAACTTGTTAAGCTTTGTTTTTCTGCTACCTGAAGAAACCTGTTAAAAATATTATTTATTAATAAGTTAAGATAGACAGAGGCTGTCTAATAAATTTATGTCCTTGAAATTTCATGACTAGATGATTTTTTTAAGTGTAACACAGTAATTGGTTTATATTAAGCTATACAGGTAACTTTGAATTTAAGATACTGGTAATACCATTGGTACATTTCATGCTAGAAGTGCATGTGATAACTTTGTTATCAAATAAGCCTTGCTTGTTCTATGTCCATTCAAGGTTCTTCAAATTTTACTAATAACTGGCATGTGCTTAGTTTTTTTGATAGTAATGTTGATTTAAGAAGAACAATTTTATTTATTTTAGATTGTTCAGTTGCCTGATATATGTTGGGAAAAATATACAACCAACCTTGATTTTTCATCATTTGGTACACACAGACATATGACTAGACTGAAAAAACAGCTGAAAGAAGGTAACATTATCATTGTTGTAGTGATTCTGATATGCATTTGATGTGCCTGTTTATCACAATACAGAAATAGGACTTGCAAGAATTTGTGTCTGTAAAGTGTATGTAACTTACTGGTTAATATGTCTGGTTGTAGTGAGCAGTTGGCTGATTTTATTCTCCCATAATTTAGGTTAGAGGAAGGGAAACATATAGGTTTTGCTGCCGTCTGCTTGACAAGTTACTGTGAAAGAAAGTGTTTGTCGTATGTGTCAGAATTTATTGGGTGATGATATAATAAACAACCTTTTATCATTTTATTTAGTTGATAATTAGTCATGTTTCTATAATACACTGCATTGCTCATGGTGATATTTACTACACTAGTTTTATTCCTTCAATATTTGTACAGGAAATGTAGAGGAGTCAAAATCTCTGAAAATTGAGCCAGATGAAATGGTGCATAGTCATATAAAGACAGAAAAGAAATCCGACACATTTAACTTAGCTTGGACACCAGAGGAACAAAAAAGGTATGGTCACTTTTAATTGATGATAGTAACAAATAAGACAGTTCCTTCCTGAACTCAAATACCATTAGAAGTAGTACGTCTTACAATAGGAAAATAACTTGACACTTTAAGAGAAGTACCAACTTTCAGTACTGTGAATTGGATAATATTCGTGATGATGTATTTTTAGCTATTTTCGCGAATTTCCCACTTTGCTAAAATAAAATCTCGCGAAAGATCCATTTAACATAGATTTACTACTAGAGAATTCTCCTTTCGTGAATTTAAATTTCGCAAAAAGTGTGTCTGCTCACAAATCGCGAAATTTTCATGGTGCGACCAAAATTACCCAATTACAGTATGTTCATGTTGCAGTAGCTTCTAATCACTCGTCCACCTGTCCAATGGGATGCTTTGCGGCTCTAATTTTCATTTTTGTGTTATAATTTCTGTAGATGCTTTGCGGCTCTAATTTTCATTTTTGTGTTATAATTTCTGTATACATGTACATGTATATGTTCTCCTTACTTGGCATATTTGTTATAATTCGGCCACTATAATTATTACTGTTGAATTATTTCAATGTATGCATTGATTGTACAATTTTCAAGGTTAATCAGGAATTGTACTACATGTTATATAAAACAACAACTAGTGCTCAAAATATTTCTATATTTAGGCTTGAAGACTTGCTTATACAACACCCTCCTGAAGAAGTAGAAGCCAAGAGATTTCAGAAAATTGCAACAGCGCTTGGCAATAGAACACCGTTACAGGTTCTCGTGTTATAAAATTATAAAATCATGTTAATGTAACAAAACACACGGTGTCTTTTTCTGGTTGTCTGATTCATTTCTTTTTTGTCTAAAGTGTGTAGTCCGTCTCTTGAAAATCCAATTTAGATACATGTCTGAATAAATGTTCATATTTTTGTCAGATTTCAAAGGATATACTGTTATTAAAAAAAAATTGCACTTGAAAAAGAAGACTGCATTGCAAATTGTTGACGACCTGTATGATAACCTTAAACCTCCTGGTGACAAGTGATTCTGTCTGAGAAAGCAGATCATGATCAGCATGTACATCCATGCTACTTGATCATGATCTACACTGTTCACTATTCACCCCTATGAACAGTAAAATGGTACTGTCCAAACTAAACGATGGGAAAATCCATTTTAGAAATTTAATTTGTTAAAGGTTATTATATATCATGATAACAATGATTATCGTTTATTTGTTGACTCGGGAGCAGATTCAGATTTTATTGCTTTACAGGTACAGAGTCGAGTTCAGAAGTATTTCATTAAGCTAGCCAATGCTGGTTTGCCCATCCCAGGCAGAATACCAAATATGAGCCTGTATAAGAAAAAGGTAGGACTAAGAATACTTTTAGAAATATTAAGTCTATCTGTAGTCTATCTCTAGTGTAGTGTCAACTCCTCTTTCGAGTTTTAAGACATTGGGTGCATGCCGGCTTATTAGACTACCGGTAATGTTGATAGTCAACATTGTCAGCCCATTCTGTTGGCTACACATCTAAATAGATCTTTTGAATTTGAGACAGGCAACTTAAAGTAGTAAGAACATGTTTCACAACAGAGAATGAATGAATAAACGCATATTAAAAAGGTTACGAAATAATGGAAAGTGAATTGTAACAAAAGTTTCAATCCAAATTAATCTTTCTCAAATTTGTGTAAAGATACATAAATTTAATTGCAACAAAACTTTGCAATTGTATGGCCTTAAAAAGAAAGAAAGAAATACTAACATTTCAAGCTTATAATAGGTCAGTCTTGAAGTGTACTTTGCATGTAATCAGTGCTGGTGACATTGGTGTGGGAGTTAGTGTTTAGACCCAAGGTGCCTCAGCCCAGCACCTCTGCAATATTACTCACAGTGTTATTGATGTGTTACAGAACCAGCGTGGCCAGCGTCACAACAGGATGTATACACAGTCTACATTTTTTACCTCAGTCCTCCCTCCTGTGTACATGTCCGACGATGATGATAATTCACAAAGTTACGATGGAAGCGTCACATCCAATATGGACACATTTGATTTCAAGGAGGACAGTGTCTCGGTAAGTTGATTTTGTTTGTGGTTTGTAATCCATATTTTACCTGATAAACAAAATATTAACAGTATAATAGCTTGTTTGGGATCACTGTAAAGGTGTCTGTGCAACCTGAGTAGAGTGAACTTTTCGCTATTATTTTTAAATAGGTAAATTGTCCATTCCTGGCATCCTTCATTTAATGACATGTAACAGGTAGAGATGTTTGATTTGCAGGCTGCGATAAATAATTGAGGGTTTGCTACATGATAACTGAGTAACATTTTTCCAGAATTTAATACAATTTGAATTAAACTTTTAAGTTAAATATGTGTATTTTACATCAAGTTGTCGTTACTAACAAAAAAGATATAGATTACTTAATATGCTCCCCACTGCTATCATGAGATCTGTCTAGAACTCCGATCTCAGAAGTGAGTTTGGATCTCACAGTAAAATTCATATGAAAAGATTCAAACAAACTACCTCTATGCTACGGAGTCCTGGTCTTGTATGTCCAGTATAGCTTCACTACACCGTTTTGCCTCGCTACAACCAAAGATCCATATAGTTACCTGATCTTTTAGTTTCTGGTTATGCAGAATTACTTTTTATGGTACATCTTTTGTTACTTGAAGATCGTATACTGCTACCAACTGTGTCTCTTGATGTGAGAAAGTTGGCAGTTTTTCAGGAAGGATGGTTGATATAGTTCTGGTCCTTGCCAAGAACAGTGGTCTGGTATCTAAATGGAATACTGTTGAAACAGGTATTGAATCTCGCTGCCCCTCTCCCCCGCCCCCACTATAAATAAAATGAAAAGAAAAAGATAATTGTTTGATGGAATGATATTTAAAATGTCAATATTTTATCAGGATGATGAGAGTATACCTGTAGAGTTACGGGGCATGCCTGAATACCTGGAACTGATACACCTAAAACAACTACGCAAAGAAAAACTTGGTTATAGAACTCTGTCTTCAGAACATGTCGGATTTAAGGTAGGTGTTTAGTACAGTGTATATGATATTATCAGTATGTCTATCTGAGCTGATGCATGTTAGGTACACAGTTTACAGGAATATTTCAACATGTAAATCAAGCTTGTGTTATGATGATGTGTTTTCTGTAATGAATTTTCAGATTGTTTAGGTACTCAATACAGCTTCATGTCAAAATAAAAAAGTATGATAGTTGTTTATGATGTACTTCAATGTGAAATTATGGGATGTGATTTGATTAACAAACTGTTACCTGAAACACACATGCTTTATAAAAGCTGTCTATACTACACCCTGCTTTGTTCTAAATGTCATGTATGACTGTACTAGAGATATAGTATGTATTTTGCCGTTGAAACTTTCTATGATCATTGTGCAATATATGCCATATTCCTTAATATTTTCAGTGTGATGGGTGTGATATGGAGCCTATAGTTGGCACCAGATGGCACTGCACAGATTGCCCGCCAGATATTGCTGTAGATTTCTGCGAGCAGTGTGTAGATAGGTCAGTGAATACTTGTGATGATTTAATTGCCTTTCATTTTTGTGATTATTATATAAGGTGTTTTAAAAGGAATAGTGAATATACAAGGTTTAATCTGTTGTATGTTTTTTATATTGGGACAGTTGATATATATATACATGTACATGGGTTCACATACTGTTTCACACGGAATAAAGTTAAGCTGTTTTGACAGCATTTTGGGGTTCTTGTAAACTTTCTGTTAAAATAATCTAAAAATGTCCACTAGCACGTTTGTTTTCAAAGTTATTAGTTCATTTATCTGTTATTGATAAAGGAGATAGGTTAGGAACAGTGAAACAGACAAAATATCTGCACCAGTGATAGGAATGGTTGCACCATACAAACTAGTTATATAGGTTCATTGACACATTCAACGAGGTCTTCTTTTATACAAAATAATGTTACTTAGTTTTGATACTCTTAATGTCAACTGGGTCAGGCCAAACAAAAATGGAGTATGCTGTATTGAGTATTTGAAATTAGATTTTGAAAATCTGGCACAAGTAATTATTGATTGTAGCAAAAGCCTTGCTTATATTATATACATGTAAACTATTTTATTTGTGTTCTATTTCAGTGGATATGAAACAGAGAACCACAATTCCAGCCATAGGTTAAAACCTAAAAGAGTAACAGATGGTTCATCATACATGGACTCCGACTACCTGAGGTTTATGCCGGGAGGATCTTGCAAGGGATATAATTATTTAGATCCAAATTATATGCCTGCTAGTTGAGGTGCAACTTCTGCTTTTATGCACGTATACATGTTTTTCCATAGATTGTGAATGAAATAGTGTTACAGACATTTCGGAGACAAAAATTGTTATGAGGACTTTTAAGAAAAGGGATATATATGTATGCAATATTTTTTAAGAATGAAATAAATGTCAGGTAGCAAATGTAAGGAAAAATAGCCTGTGATGAAGTGATGTCATTTATATTATATGGCAGAAGAACAGTTACTGCTGAAATAGTTAGTAAAATTTAGGGAAACAGTCAAAGGGAATTTCTCAGTAACTGCATGCAAGATTTTTAGAATATTATCATATAACTAAAGTTATTCATATATTAAGTATATACTTGACAAAGTACTTATAGATATGTGGCATGCCGTTTTTAAGACGATCAGGATTTCAGAAATCAAATTTTCTAGTTTCCCTGCAGACTCCAAAGTGCTAGCACAAACAAATAAAATGTGATAGAACACTGATTTTTGTACTTTGTTTTTATTGGTATATCCCTGCAGTTACTGGCCTCTTCTTTTTTGCTGAACAAGGTGTCACACTTTGTGGTCAACCTCGTAGATTTGAATGGGTCTGGTCAAGTCTTCTGTAATATTGGCACAAGTATTGGTTAGCATACAGTTATGCTAAACTGCATATACTTGTCCAGTTAACTGCATATCACAGGAGTTACTAATTTTCATGGTGAAAGTTTCAAGAATTTAGCAATATCCGCTCTCTTTTTTTGAGTCTATCTGACGTGATCTTATCCAAACTTCGGTATGGTATAATTAGTTTACAGTATTGACAATAAGTGTGATGACAGACACAGTCAGTTTCTAGCTCGTGCTGAACCGTCTTTAGCGAGTTAACATTTACCTCGTAAACTCACTACAACTTAATTTGGATCCTTTTAAATCCTGGTCAGATTGTATGTATTGCCTTTGGGATTGTAAATGGGGTGAAGGGTCAAAAATGTTTTTAACTCTTTGAAATTTGTAATCATCCAGTCCCTGTTACGCTATCTTAGAATGTTTTAATTGATCACAATGATTCTATTGATAACATGGGTTGTCAAGATAGGGCAGAAAAGCAGGTTGACCTTCTGATGCCTCGAGGCTTTTTTATGCCACTGCCAAAAGGCGTGTGTCTGTCAGTTGGTCGTCCATCTGACCCCTGTTTTTGTGTGAAGCATAACTTGAAAAGCATTGAAAGGAACCTGTTGATATTTCATACCTTGATAGAAAACACCGAGAAGAAGTGCAGAGTGTACACGAACCATAACTCTTGCTTCTTTTCTGTTTTAGTTGTTGCCTTCAGTTACATTTTCTTGTACAGAGCATTTATTGAAAAGTATTGAAGTGAATTAATTGATACTTCTTAGGTTGATAGAGGACAATGAGAGAAAGTGCTGTGCACAAGAATCTTCACTTTAGCTTCATTATTGTATACGTTATTGCCTTTCGTTTCTTTTTCTTATGCAGAGCATAACTAAAAAAGTATTGAAAGCAATGAATGATACTTTAAATATACATGTATCAGTATAGAGAGAAAAGGCAGTGCCTAAAAATCATTACTCTAGTTTCAATTGTTAGAAGATACTCGTAACAGTTTTGAAGTTACTTAAGAGGACAAATGGAAATCATGATTTTCATTGAAAGAAGTGTTGCTATTTTCAGTCAAAGCTGCCCTTTCGTTTCTAATACGATGATTGTTCTAATATGAATTCATCTAGGACGTTATCTCGCTCAATAATGCGAAAATCATGAGGAAATCAAGATTATTGGGTAGATAAACATGTAAGCTTTAGATTGATACCACACCCATTAATATCCGTTCAGTTTAGCTGTGTCTATCGCTCGCTAAACATTACTTACTCGTGTATACCAATACAAAAATGGTTGGAAGAAGGTCAGCGTACGCCGTTGAAATACGGTCCAAATGCGGTTCTATATTAAGAATCGTAGTATTCTTGGCATAGGGTATACAGACATTTTTGATGAAATATGTTCTGTTTATAGGCATAATGAAATGTCTTTGTTGGTTTAAGAAATTCAAATGTGGGTTAGTTTCAGCAGAAGATGCACCACATGGCCGTCGGCCGAAAACAACAACGTGTGCCAAAATGGTTGCTAGAGTGAAAGAAATAGTTGCTACTGATGCAAGATACACCGCTAGGCAAATAGCTAGTATGGCTGGCATCTCATTAGGAGCAGCGCATGCAATTCTGAAACGTAATTTGAAAATGATAAAGATCTGTGCTAGATGGATTCCCCATCTGTTGACAGATGAGCAGAAAAAGGCGCGCGTGCAATGCGCGAATATGTTGCTTAAACAGTTTCCAAATTAAAATGCACGGTCTTTCGCAAATGTCGTCAATGGTGACGAGACATGGGTTCACTTTTTTGAGCCCAAACGAAAGATTCAGAACAAAATATGGGCAACAAAGTCTATCAAAAGACCATGCATTGCAAAGCGGACCATGAGTGTCAAGAAGGTAATGTATGCCATATTCTTCACAAATCAGGGTCCTCCCATTCAGGTTGCTGTACCTAAAGGCAAATCCGTAAATGCGAAGTTTTACAAGACTAAAGTTCTTCGAAAACTGAAGAAATATTTAAAAAATCGAAGACCTGCAATTGTTTTGTCCAGCGCTAACACCTCGGTTCTGCAATATTCCACTGTATTCATAGTATACCTAGAAAAGACTGAAAATGCCCTCAAGGATTGGATTAGAAGACTGAAACTTTGCATATGTGTTGGAGGTGAATACTTCGAGGGGACAAAATAAAATTTTCATTGAAATCTATACTACTCAAGGATACATTTTTATGTGCGTAGATGCATTCATATTTGAACATTCCTCGTACTATAAAACAATCGACTCTTTTCAGAATATTGGTAGTTATCAAAATTCTTGATAATTTGGCTTTAGGTCTACCGGGGAAATGGACCATCTGGGATAGAAAATGGGGTCATGCAACCAAGGAGGAGAAAGCCTTGTTAACTATAGCAGGTCTTTCAACCACCCGATGGTACAATGTAGTTACTTGTGTATTCTTTGTAATCAAAATTGGAGCATGAGGGTTCAGAATGTGCATATGGAGTAAAAAAGCAGAAACGTTTTTGAAACTTGACACGGCCTTGTAATTATCGAACCTTCATGAAATATTCATTAGACTTTGTTAGAACGACTGTGTTGCTGAAATCGTTGTTTGAATGGAAATATTGTCATATGGGTTCAAATGTAGTGGCAGGAGATCATTTAGAAAAGGCCTTTGCAGATTTTGTTATGACTAAATACTCATGAAAATGGATGAATTCTTGTTGTAGATAGAAACTGGGTCATCTTAGATAAAAAATGGAACCACTGTGTCATGTCTAATAATGCGATACAGACTTTTGGCCCTGAAGAAGCATTGTAAAATCATGTGATCATTTATCTTGAGTGAGCAGTAGAGGGTAATCTTTGCCCTTTTATTATAACGTTTAAGTTACGGTCCCTTGCTGGTGAAAGTTATTTGTTAATGATTATCTTATGTCTGCTCATTCCTTTGAGTAAGTGTGAGCCAATTCACAGTGCTTGTTTGCCAATACTAGTATCTACATGTAGGTCCAGTTATGGCTGTTGTGCGCTTTGATTATGAAAAGTTTACGAATTCATCCAGTCCAAATGATCCACTCGTTTGAAGCTGATCTGGATTAGCATTCAGATTTGTTTAGTAAAAAAATAACTATTCTGTACGACTTCATAATGATTATCTAGGTCACTAGGTCAATACAAAAGAAATGAAAGATGTATAACATAAAACGAGCACGACTTTTATACTACGTAACTGTTGATCTTTCGGCCGATTTTACTGTTTTCATAAATATATGACCAAGTTTATTAAAATAAGTTTCATAGTTTAAACAACAGTTTACGAACATACAAAATCACTTGGTTGAAGAACGTCCCATGCTTTTCCCGCTACTTTTTCTGGTCCCGCGCACGTGATTAAATGTGGATCTTGTATCACGTAGGAAGCGTTCCCAACCTTTTCCCGTAACCAGCGTAGATGGCAATCACAATACCAGGGATTTGTGTCTATATATAACTCGGATAGATTCGGAATATATCGGACATTTAAAACCTCAGGATCTAGGGTTGACAGTTTATTATCTTGAAGCCACAATTCAGACAGGGAACCAAAGAACTGAAATGCGCCACCTTCGATCTTTCTGATGTTGTTCGAATATAAGTAGAATGTCTGTAGTCCCGTTAGACCGCTGAATGTGTTGTTTGTTATGACTGAAGAGATCTTGTCTTCATTCATGTCCATAATCCTCAACTGTTTTAGTCCATAAAATGCATTGTCTTCGATTGTAGTCACCTTAAATGGTAAGTAAAACAAGAACTAAATGACCAAAACAACATAGTCTTAAGAATGAGATGTCTTTGTGACAAGGATTAAAGGTAAAAAAAAACAACGGTTAATAGTGATACATGTATATTGTTTTTGTAGATTATTGTACACAATACCTGCTTAAAATTTTATTTTATATACATGTACTGCCCAGTCTCAGAAGCATGTTTCTAATTGGCATTTTCAGGGTCCACATATTAAAGAAAACGGATCCTGGCATTGTAAATCAAAGGACTGAAAGTGCTGGAGGGTCGATTGTCTCTGAACAACAGACTGTACACATACATGTGTAAATATCAGGGCAACCCATAAAGTATCATAGCTGTGAATGGTAACTGAGAAGTGGAATTTTACAAACCTGAACTGAAAATTCAAAGTTTGCACAACTTTTAATGTCATTCAAAAGTTATGGGATTTGCCCATAGGGTTGAGTGTATTGTGTCAATAATACAAAATAAATTCCTATCCTAAATTGTAGGCAAAAACTGAACAATGAGCAAGATCAAAGAAGACACAGAGTAAATTAATAACTGAACAAGAAAAACAGTGATACAAAGTATCACAGCGGACCCACAAACAAAACTGACATGTAAATATTCTAGAAATTAATGATGATTGATGTTGAGGCATGGCCCGAAAAGAACCCAAGGAAACCAATTCTGGTTGTACAAGCAAAACCTGACACGACTACTGACTGAACTTTACTGTTATCGAATAATATGTATACAGTATGTCTTATTAACATTATCCTTATAAGTTTGACATGAATGAAGTTTTCTATGATTATTTGCTGTAAAACATTGAAAATGGTTTAAAGTCTTAAAATAATAAGTAAAACAGAAAAAAAAAAATGTATAAAAACTGTATTAGATGGGTTTCGAACTCGCGTCCGGCGCAGTAAGTCAGCGCATTTAAATTTCCAGCATCTCTACCAACCGCTCTATGTCCGCCGACTATAGAGTTGTGGTAAAAAATGAGTTCTTATAAATTTGTATGTCCAAGTCGTTCGTTCGCGCATTAATAGTATTTACGATTAATTACACATTTAAAGAATAACAACGAAATAATATTATTCTATTCTGAAATGTTTTTAAATTATTTAGATTTATTACTATATAATTTTGAAAACAGAAATCGCTATAATGCCTAACAACTGTTTATATGGAACTACTTGTTTGTATGTTGTGCGTTCGGCCGTAAGGGGCCGATATACTCTGTTAACTTTGGTTCGATTTTAACAATCGACCCAAAAATTCTAATAATGCGAAGCGAGCTACGCAGAAAGGAAGTGTCTCCATGTCGGGTCCCGGACGGAGAGACCCAAAGTTTCCACGTCCGGGTCAACCGTCTAAGTAATAATGATCTTTTCATACGTCTAGCTTTAAAAGGTGATAAAAGATAGAGCCGGACGAGGAGACACCCCCTCCCCATTTGTCTCTACGTCCGGCTGAACCGAGACACTTCCACGCAAAAAATTGGAGACACAGAACCTGGTTTGACAAGACTCTTAACATTGCAATACCTTGTTGTTACAAGTATTATACAAGAAACCTTGTATTTTACGCCGAGTTCAGAAAATGTAGAAGTGTAAGAAATAATAAGAACAAGTACCTGGCCTTCCCAAAACGATAATGTCTGCAAGTTTGGTAAATCCTTAAATGCATATGCTGGAATGGTTTTGATTTGGTTGCCTACGTAATCTAAATGTAGCAACGTGGTTGGCATAAAATTAAACATATGCTGCAAAGAGTTGAAACGTGCTGACAAAAGCTGTAGATTTGCTGCTTTACTAAAAGCACCAAGAGGTATGCTATTGTCGGTCAAGTTATTGAACGCAATATACAGAGTCTGTAAATAGAAAAGGGGATCGAAAACTCCTTTTTCAATCGAAGTCATATAGTTATTAGAAACGTCGAGATATTGCAAATCCGTGTAGTTTATAAAACTGTCCGATTTCAACACGCTTACTTGGTTATTATAAAACCAGAGTTTGCTTATATTCTTAGGTAGACATTTTGGAATAGTCTTGAACAAGTTATATGACATTTCAATAGTAGTGAGATTTGGTAAATCCAAGGCGCCTGTTTCTATGCTATTTTCCATCAGCCCGTTCGCAGATAAATACAATTCCTGTAGATTATTTAACCCCT
>JAFMSR010000006.1:20617825-20700325 GCA_022818135.1 Saxidomus purpurata
CAATATGGAAGAAGGTAATTGGTCACTTTCAGTTTGCAGCAATTCCAGGCTAACACTGGCTATTATTACCAGGTAACTCTGTGAATCACTCAAAGGACATTTTGTAGAAGTGGCTAGTTTGTTTTAGGCATTCTTCATGTGCATTGTGAGATGCTGTCTCTTACTGTTCATACTTGAATCCTTGTCTCAACACATTTCGTTTTATGTATTCTTTTGGATAGACATTTTAGGAAAACTTAGTTAAAGGAATACGGGAATGAGAAAGTTAACAGTCACAACTAAACTCTGCTGAAGGTAAATGTTTGTAACTTTGTTTCATCTTCAGGGGAGAATCAGATGGAGGTGATGCTCCATTCCGAGTCTGGTATGGGAAGCTTGGTGAAGCACGTTCACTAGTCCTGCCCTTTTCTATTGATAACTGCAACAGCCAACAAATCAGCAAGACAGAAAATGCAGAAGAATTTTTCCATGGTTGACTGCCTTGAGATTATTGATAATCCAGATAGACTGAACATAAAACTGTGTTTGCTTACAAATACAAAAGTACAGTGTCTCTCAATGATATATTACAGTATCTTATAACTGATATCAAACAAACAAAAGATAATTGTGAAAGACAAATAATATTTTGCCCATCAATTAAACTTTGCAGCAAGGTCGATACTATGTTTGGACAAGAACTTGGATTTGACATGAAATATGTACAAATGTTCCATCCGATGAGGTGAAAGAAGAAATACAAAAAAGACATGAGTAGTAGCAATGGTACTATTAGGATACCGGTTGCAAGTAGTGCTGCTGGTATGGGGGTTAATTTCTGTTATTGTGTTTGTATGAGCTTTAAGGACAGCCAGGCAGTTTGTCAGCTGACATTTAGACAGGGTGGCAAGACTGTATTATGAAAATCAGTTGCCAGTAACAAATACATACTCTGGATGAACTGAAATACCCAATTCTTTTGAAGTTTGACAGGAGAGACCAATCAGTCTTGACAACTCAACAATGAAATAATTAATGAATGAGAATGCAAAACTATTTTTGACGTTCTCAAAAGCTGAAACCTTCAAAATGAAAATCAGTGATGATTTACGAGAGCAAATTGCGTGAATGGGCTTCACCAAGTGTGAGCTCAGCTATTTCTATGCATGGACCAAAAACTCTGTCAGTTACATGAGCTAGCTAGATGCTTAATGAATGTGAAACATACTGCATCAGTAGAAGCTACTACTGACTTCACAAATACAACGAGAGTGTTGACAAAGACAGTTGCTCAGTTATCGTGAGTTTGGAGCGAACAACCACAACAGGACCACATGGCAGAACACATAACCAGAGACCCTAGGCCCAACATGATAACAAGACAGAAGAAATTAGAAGCATGCTGGAGATGTGAAGGTAGGAGTACATCCTTAAAAACTTGTAGGGCAAAATCATGCAATCTTTGTGGTTTGAAAAATCATGTTCAAGTTAAATGTAGAAAGAGTTGCAACAGAAACCAAAATAATTCAAGGTAGGGACTCGCATCTGTCTGCAAGGATGATAATGATAAACCAGTAGGATGGACACATTTATAGAAAATTCATTATTAACAAAGGATGTTTGTAAAATATGTATGCACCCCCTGACGGCAGCCAGTTAGTTGTTTTGCAATAAAGGTCACCATGGCTCTGATCTGTTGACCTCAAAATTGATAGGGGTCATCTACTGGTCATGGCCAACCTACCTACCAAGTTTGCGAAACCTTGGCCAAATCATTTCCTAGTTTTTATAGGATGATAAACAACAAGAGCTGTCAGTAGGACAGTGCACTCGACTTTTTTAGTGCTTGCCAATAAAACAAAACAAGACAGTTAAGGGCACACAAGACTTTAACTACGAATTTCTAAGTACAAATCAAGAAACATTTTCACAGAGTTATCTTCTCTTGCTTACAGATAGGTCTCATGATGGTACATAAGTACTCCAACTTTCAAAGTAATATCTCAAATGGTTAAGTCAACAAGTGGACAAGAATGAAAATTTTAACCGAGTTTCTAAGTCAACAAGAGCTGTCCCTCACAAGTGACGAATGCCCCCGAAAGAGGTGCCTCACAGTCTGTGTCCTCTCCATGTGCTCAATAAATGTGCTATGTAATTTTAAAATCCTTTCATGCATGACAGAGTAACCATGCATACAGTTTTCCATTACTTTAAACACTAAGTGTGACCTTGACCTTTGAGGTAGGGACTTGGGTCTTGCACGCGACACATCCGCTTGATGTGCTAGACATTTGTGCCAAGTTATTTTAAAATCCTTCAAAGCATGATAAAGTTATAGTCCGGACACAAATGTATGCATATATACAGGATTCCATTACCTATAAACTCTAAGTGTGACCTTGACCTTTGTGGTAGGGATGTGGGTCTTGCAGGCAACACGTCATCTTGATGTGCTAGACATTGTGCTAAATTATTTTAAAATCCTTCAATGCATGACAAGTCACAGTCCGGACACGAATGTGTGCATATATGCATATATACAGGATTCCATTACCTTCAAACTCTAAGTGTGACCTTGACCTTTGAGCTAGGGACGTGGGTCTTGCACGCGACACGTCGTGTTGATGTGCTAGACATTTGTGCCAAGATATTTTAAAATCCTTCAGTGCATGACAAAGTTACAGTCCGGACACGAATGGTGCATATATGCATATATAGAGGAATCCATTACCTTCAAACTCTAAGTATGACCTTGCCCTTTGAGCTAGGGACGTGGTTCTCGTACGCGACACGTCGTCTTGATGTGCTAGACATTTGTGCCAAGTTATTTTAAAATCCTTCAATGCATGACAAAGTTACAGTCCGGACACGAATGTGTGCATATATAGAGGATTCCATAACCTTCATACTCCCAAGTGTGACCTTGACCTTTGAGGTAGGGATATGGGTCTTGCACGCGACACGTCGTCTTGATGTGCTAGACATGTGTGCCAAGTTATTTTAAAATCCTTCAATGCATGACAGAGTTACAGTCCGGACACGAATTGTAAGTGGGGACGGACGGACGGATGGACAGACGGACGGTGCGATTTTAATATGCCTCCCTTCGGGGGCATAATAAAAAGGGCCATAATTCATATAAAATCCTTGACAGAATTACCTTCTCCTGCTCATGTTTTGGGATCATGATCGTAAACAAGTATTCCAACTTTCAAAGTAATATCTCGAACAGTTTAGTCTACGAAAAACTTAACCAAGATTCTAAGCCGATAAAGGGCCTTAATTTTTAAACAAATCCCTCACAGAGTTACCTTCTCTTGTCTACCGATGGGGGTAATGATGTTAACAAGCATTCAAAGTTTCAAAGCAATATCTCAAAGGGTTAAGGCAATAAGTGGATTTTACCCATATTCAATGTATTTTCTAAGTAAACAAGAGCTGTCCCTCACAAGTGACGAATGCCCCCGAAAGAGGTGCCTCACAGTCTGTGTCCTCTCCATGTGCTCAATAAATGTGCTATGTAATTTTAAAATCCTTCCATGCATGACAGAGTAATCATGCATACAGTATTCCATTACTTTAAACACTAAGTGTGACCTTGACCTTTGAGGTAGGGACTTGGGTCTTGCACGCAACACATCCGCTTGATGTGCTAGACATTTGTGCACAGTTATTTTAAAATCCTTCAAAGCATAATAAAGTTATAGTCCGGACACAAATGTATGCATATATACAGGATTCCATTACCTATATACTCTAAGTGTGACCTTGACCTTTGTGGTAGGGATGTGGGTCATGCACGCGACACGTCGTCTTGATGTGCTAGACATTTGTGCCAAATTATTTTAAAATCCTTCAAGGCATGACAAAGTTACAGTCCGGACACGAATGTGTGCATATATGCTTATATAGAGGAATCCATTACCTTCAAACTCTAAGTATGACCTTGACCTTTGAGCTAGGGACGTGGGTCTTGCACGCGACACGTCGTCTTGATGTGCTAGACATTTGTGCCAAGTTATTTTAAAATCCTTCAATGCATGACAAAGTTACAGTCCGGACACGAATGTGTGCATATATGCTTATATGGAGGAATCCATTACCTTCAAACTCTAAGTATGACCTTGACCTTTGAGCTAGGGACGTGGGTCTTGCACGCGACACGTCGTCTTGATGTGCTAGACATTTGTGCCAAGTTATTTTAAAATCCTTCAATGCATGACAAAGTTACAGTCCGGACACGAATGTGTGCATATATAGAGGATTCCATAACCTTCATACTCCAAGTGTGACCTTCACCTTTGAGGTAGGGATGTGGGTCTTGCACGCGACACGTCGTCTTGATGTGCTAGACATGTGTGCCAAGTTATTTTAAAATCCTTCAATGCATGACAAAGTTACAGTCCGGACACGAATTTGTAAGTGGGGACGCACGGACGGACGGACAGACGGTCAGACGGACAGACGGTGCGATTTTAATATGCCACCCTTCGGGGGCATAAAAAGGGGCATAATTCTGTCAAAAACCTTGACAGAGTTATGTACTCTTGTCTGTTGATGTAGTTCATGATGGTAAACAAGTATGGTTAGTTTCAAAGCAATACCTCCAATGGTTTTGAAATAAAGTGAGGTGGTACGAAAAACTTAACCAAGCTCAATACACTTTCTAAGTCAAAAAAGGGCCATAATTCTGTCAAAAACCTTGACAAAGTTATGTACTCTTGTTTGTAGATGGAGGTTATGATTGTTAACAAGTATGGTAAGTTTCAAAGCCATACCTCTAATACTTTTGAAATAAAGTGGGGTGGTACGAAAAACTTAACCAAGGTGTGACGCCAACGCCGGGGCGAGTAGGATAGCTCCCCTTTTCATAGAAAAGTCGAGCTAAAAAAATGCTTAAGTTGTTTCTGTTCAAACTGATACAAATATTTTTTAAAGATGGTGCTTCTAAAATTAATAAAACAAATGTAAGCATTTTGTTCGAGATAAAACATTCCGCCTTCATGGTTAGAGAACTGTTGCCAACATATAACCACTGTAACCGCTCACAGATTGAGGGTCATAGGTTCAAGCCTTGCTACTGGCCATGTCTCTTCATGTAAAAAGTTTGCAGGTAGGGATAGTACTGGTTCTTTCCAGGAACGATAGTTGGGCAAACTGCCGGTATGTAAAAATGACTACAACAATCAAGATATGAGCGCTAATCGTATAATAATTTTGAAATCCATTCAGTGATCTCTTACAGAAGTTTTTTCTCTTGGCCGCTGTGGCAACAAGAATTTTGCAGACTTTTGAGGAGAGGATTAACCAAGGACCATTTTTGTGTAGAAAAGTTGAAACTGTCCAAAAATATTCCACAATGTTTTGTACAGTTATGTTTTAACAACTAACATACAATGATCCAAATAGCTCATCTCAGCACTTCATGCCAGATTAGCTTACAACAGTATCACATTCAATGTATCTATCACAGTATTGCACAATAAATTGAAGCAGTTAAGACTGGAATGGAAGCTAGGCCTCTAACTACTCATCTTATGGTGGATCCATGTTCTGCAGTGGAACAATTCTATGTTGTTCTATTTTCTCTCTGCAAAGTGGACACTCAGCCTGTAAAATGTAAATAGTCATGCTGAGCACAGTGTTTATGCATACACTGATTACATGTCTGAATGGTATGTGTGTTCATTGAAAAGTATCTTCTAATATGGTTGGTTAAGAGTAATGTTTTAAGTCACTCAACACTGGCTGCATTACTTCTTTCAACAACTTAAATGTCATCCTGTATAGCATGCACAAGTAAATAACAGTTAACAGAAACTACTTTTTTCTTAACCACTGTCTCCACTGCCTAAGTCACATGTCAAGACAACTCATACAAGAAAGAATCTTTAGTATTGCAAGTGAAGACTAAAGTTTCCAGCATGTTTCTGTTAAATAAAAGAAATAGAATGAAGTTTGCCATTACAACCAATTCTAAATACAACAAATATGACAAACTCAGTACTCCTTCAAGAATCAATGCTTTTTATACCAACTTCGTAAGTAGATATTGCCCAGACAAGAACATACAACCAAATCCTATCTATACAAATGTACTACTTTATGTATTCTCTTGTAAATCAAATTCTTACAACTTAGATTAATTGCTCTCAAGACTAACTCAAGATGGAATTTTTAACCCTTGATCCTCTAACCCTGAGGCAACACAAAGCAAGTGGTATAGCCAGGAAGG
This sequence comes from Saxidomus purpurata, assembly GCA_022818135.1. Lineage (NCBI taxonomy): Eukaryota > Metazoa > Mollusca > Bivalvia > Venerida > Veneridae > Saxidomus > Saxidomus purpurata. Next base: position 20,624,040 of record JAFMSR010000006.1, read on the forward strand.
GGTCTTCTAGACTGTGAAATGAATACTACCACATATCACCAAGGTAGACAGTTTGACTATATCTTTCATTCAAATATAAAACAACATTTCTTTTAATTAATATGAAAATAATGTCACTTACCTTACTGGAACACCAGTCATGAATGCAGTTCCAACAAAACAAATGACCACATGGTGTAGCTGAACTGTGTTTTCGCTCCTCCAAACAGAGAGCGCACTTCCTGTCTGCACTTACATAAGAAGTACTGTGAAACACAAATTCAGATTTACTATTTATGTAAAGTCTTGCAATGGATTGATAATGGCAGATTGGTTAAAAGTTATAAATATTACAGTTCTGACTGGATTATTGACTAATTCTGGGGGTAAAACGAAGAATAACAAGAGCTGGGCATATGATGCCATACCGAGACACTGTCAGAACAGCATAAAATGTACTGTGTTATTAACAACTCTTAAACTATAAAGCTGTGTTCAAAATTATCATCACAAAGTAAAACAAAATGGTACCTCTCCTGGTCTTGGGTATCTCCTGTTATAAGAGTTGCACTTCTTGCTTTATCTCTGATATATGTGTATGTACCTATGAGACCAGAGCCAACCAGCTGGGTCATTGTAATCCATCCTAACACTTTGAAACTACTGGATATGGTGTCATCTGGCCTAGGCATACCAGCTGCATACTGTATCTGAAACAACAAATGGAGGAAAATTCAGACAAAACACAAATACAAGAGGCCCTATATTACTCAACTGAGTGACCATGCTGATCAATAAAATATATTCAGATATATATCTCATGATGATTGAATGCAATATGTGGCCCCTATTGGTGTTCAAAGGTTTGTTTTAATTTGCCATGGTGACCTAGTTAGTGACCACAGGTGACCTAGATTCAAATCAACAAGACAAACATTCTGACCCATTTTCATGCAAATTGGGTATCAAATGTTGCCTCTTAGAGTGTTGACAAGGTTTCATTTGATTTGACCTGGTGACCTAGTTTTTGAGATGACCCATATTCGAACTCCACCTAGTTTTCTCTAAGGCTTTCATCTAACAAAGTTGATAAAATGCAATCTCTGCCTTAAAATTGTGGACAGATGACAGAGAGACAGACACCAGTCAATCTTTCTGGTGTTCCTAAACAGAAAAATTGCTGACTTTAATATACAGGTGACTGTTTTCCACCTAAGGAAATACTGTTTTTTTCCTATTGTTGTTTTAAATATGTTTTCATTTATTGAAATATCATCACATGTAGCTGGCAGTAACCACTGTTACTAGAACTACCACGACTCCTTTACACCCACAAATGTCTCAAATAATTGGTCATTTAATGATCTTAAAACTTTCACCCTTCATGAAAAGGTTACAAATAAGCAACCTTAATAACTAAACCACTATAGGTGGACAACTTCACACTATACTGAATATAGCCATTATAGATACAAATATATTTGGAACAAAATACAAATTGCCAGGCCTAATAAGATTGTGAAGTGTCTAAAATTTCTATAATGTCTTCATCAGTTGCGCAATATAAGAAATTACACAAAAATTCAGAACTTTCTTGTTTGTTTTTTTCAGTGTGCACATCAAATCTTACATACTTACATAATGTACACCATTTGTTCTTTTTGCTAGATGATAGAAAATGCCTTTCAGATAGAACAGAGCCATATGTAGCCTATGCACATATAACACAGTCGTCCTGGCAACTGGAATGCATTTTAGTAGGAATTCTCTGGTTTCCATGGGAATCTCTTGGCTGTCATGTGACCTCAATTTCTTTTCTAGCCAATCAAAACACTTACGAAGACAGTAAGGTGTGAGAACATGCAATAGCACCATAAAGCCACGCCTCTGAGAAATATAACAATCATTTGTAAAATAATTTGAACTTAATATAGTACAATGAATTTAATTGTAGCTACTTGTATCCTTCTCTGCTCTTTCTTTCTACATGAAAATATTATACACTTTTGATAATGTAACATTAATGACCTGTGAGAATCAAAATGTCAAAGTCAAAATTTCAGCATCGCAAAACAACTACTTAAAAACATGCCTATGGAACAGAAAGTTTAAAACTGCCTAAAGGGACATGAAAATCAATGAGGAATTCGGAAATTATCCTTTTAATGCTGGGCAACAATGCATGGGAGCTGGCAGTAGCATTTTATGCATGTTTGGTATGACACACCTGCATTCTGTGGCACACAAGCTGATGCTATACAACTAGGTCATAGTAAGCACAGTAATTGAATATGAAATTATATGAATAACTGACACAACTTTCTAAAACAATTTACAAAATATAACTTTATGTAAAGCAAATCAAAACCTTACCAGTATTGATGGTATCTGTCTTTTGGTGTAATCAACTTGAATAATGTTCACATATTCCTCTCCTATGGTTTGAAATCCTGCAAAAACAAATCCTTTCTGGATAAATTGCAGCATTTATAACATGTAAACCACTCAATTTTGTACATATACATAACCAGAAAGTAGTTCAAATTTGCTGAGAACCATATTTTTATCTAACATATGCAATTTCAGAATGACTTACTTACATGTAACACTTTCACAAAACCACAGATATGTACATTATGCAAGTTCTTGTTAACTGATGCTTGTAAAGCCAACTAATATGGTACCATAGGCATAATGGTTGCATTTACAACAAGAGCTGTCTTATGACAGCACGCTCGACTATTCGAAAGCTTGTTAGTAAAATGGGTTTTTTTGTCTAAGAACAGGTGTATTGTGTAATTGTCTATAACAATTAAGGTCAAAGATATGAAACTTGTTCAAAGACCTTTGTAAATGAACATTACGTGCAAAGCCTTACTCTGGATTATGTAAGCCAACTGGGGGGAGGAGGGGCCATAACTTCAAAGAAATACATCACCATGTATATTTGATCATGAATAACTTTGTAACGTTTCAAAATTGATATGTATAAAATTAAAAAAGCACGACCACTGCATGCTGCATAATTATTCTATGACATTTCAAAAGTAAGCCATTTCGAGTATTTCTAATAATAGTCTGGTAAAAACTGTGACAGAATTCTAAGTTAAAAAGGGGCATAAATATGTCAAAAATCAAAAATATTGGTGAAGATGTTGATAGTAAACCTACATTTTAAGTTTCAAGTCAATACGTTTGATAGTATTCAAGATATTTGACTTTATAAAAATCTGTAACTTAAAATTCTAAGTTTAAAAGGGGCATAAATCTAACAAAAATCAAAACAGAGTTATGGGGATTGTTTCCTCAGGTGAAGACGTTGATGGTGGACACATAATTTGAGTTTCAAGTCAATACCTTTGAAAGTATTCAAAATATTTGAATTTATAAAATCTTTTACCAAAAATTCTAAGTTAAAAAGGAGCATAAATCTGTCAAAAATCAAAACAGAGTTATGGGGATTGTTTCCTCTGGTGTAAATGTTGATGGTAGACATATATTTTGAGCTTCAAGTCAATACCTTTGATAGTATTCAAAATATTTGAATTTAACCAAAAATTTAACCAAAAATTCTAAGTTAAAAGGGGGCATAAATCTGTCAAAAATCAAAACAGAGTTATGGAGATTGTTTCCTCAGGTGTAGATGTTGATGGTAAACATATAGTTTGAGTTTGAAGTCAATACCTTTGATAGTATTCAAGATATTTGACTTTATAAAAAACTTTAACCAACGCAGACGCCGACGCCAACACCGACGCTGGGGCGAGTGCAATAGCCTCCTTATTCTTCGAATAGTCGAGCTAAAAACTGCAACTGGACTACAATACTTTTTGTTAGGTTTAATGACCAATTTCAACAGTATTTCTCAGTAACAACAGTTGTTAAAAAGATATACACAGCTATTTTTGCTTTTAGGGACCAGTACTAGACTACCATTCTTCTGCATAAGCAATTTTCTCACATGGAGTCAAGTACAGGTAGGTATTCGGGCTCAAATCCATTATCCTCAATCAGTGATAGGTTATAGTGATTTCATGACAGAAACTTTAATCACTGGACCAATTACACAGGCCAGAGATACATTTGTACATGCTTTATTCTTCAAATTTTATATTCTAGCAGTAACATCCTTCATGATCACATGATACTGCCCTGGATCTTCACAGACTTACCTCTAGACTAACAGTTTAACATGTTTAACAAGAGTATACTATTCAAGATGCTGTCTTACATGACAGATGTAGGCTTAAATCCATATAGTTACGTAATAACATAATACATGTACAAACTAGACCTATCACTAAATATGATTAATACCCCCGAAAAACTGCTTTATAAACTGAGGAAGTTCATAGTAACAGAATACCTTGCAGAAAAAACTAAAATAGGAATATTGTCCTGGGCAAAAATGCTGTAATTTGTCAAGACAGAGTTATGGTTCTTCTATACTGCACTTCCTCTCATTGTGCTGGACCATTGTAAGAAGTTGTATAGAATTCCAACCAGTAGTTTTCAAGTTATGCTTTGGACAAAGGAAAAGTAACAAGGGACAATAACTCTGTAATGAGTCAAGATGGAGTTATGGTTTTTGTGCACTGCACTTCCTCCTATTGTGCTTGACCATTGTATTAAGTTGTATTGAATTCCAACCAGTAGTTTTCAAGTTATGCTCTGGACAAGGAAAAGTAACAAAGGGCAATAACTCTGTAATGAGTCAAGGTAGAGTTATTTTCCTTGAGTACTGCAATTCCACTCTATGTACTTGACCATTGTATGAAGTTGTATTGAATTCTAACTTGTAGTTTTCAAGTTATGCTCGGACAAGGAAAAGTAACAAAGGGCAATAACTCTTTAATGAGTCAAAATTGAGTTATGGTTCTTGTGCACTGCACTTCTTCTCAATGTACTTGACCATTGCATGAAGTTGTATTGAATTCCAACTAGTAGTTTTCAAGTTATGCTCTGGACAAGGAAAAGTGACAAAGGGCAATAACTCTGTAATTAGTCAAGATGGAGTTATGGTTCCTGTGCCTGCACTTCCACTCAATGTAGTTGACCATTGTATGAAGTTGTATTGAATTCCAACCAGTAGTTTTCAAGTTAGGCTCCAGACAAGGAAAATGCAATGGACCGACTGCCCAACAGACCGAGCACCGGGTGACTCCTATATACCCCCCTAAACTTCGTTTCGTGGTATAATAACATATATTACGAAGATAATCACTGTTCCTCTGTGTACATTTTACAACCCAATGTATCAGTTACCTCTCCTAGTAAGTTTAGTAATCATACACTTAACTGATTTAGAAATGCAAAGATTTCACCTGTTGAACATTTTTATTTGAATGACGCTATTGTTTTTATTTGTATTTAAGTCAATTTTTGCGATGAATTAGTGAAACTTTTACAAGAATTCAATTTTATATTGTTTTGTTATGTATGAAATTTGAATAAATTTGAAACACGATAACACTGTTAAAATAAATATTTTGCCACTTTTACGTTTCTATACCGGTTGAGTGTACTTTATTTCACAATCATTCCTTAAAAATCAATAAAGGTGAACTCTACTAACCAGAAAATGTAGTTAGCAAAAAGTAGCCTAGATCTGCTACAATCTCTACTTCTTTTCTCCATAATATCCAAACTCTAGGTCCTGAAACAAACGACCAGCATAAACAATCCAAGCTGCAAAATTCAAGTACTGTCTATGATCATGATGATTCTAGATTATTATGTATTACATTCATTGTAGATACAAAGGCATGTTGCCATACACTTTATGTCTGGTCATTTGCTATGTCTTATATAAGTTTTTTTTTTGTTCGAGAAATTAGTGTGGTTTCTAGTGCCTAAACAGTCAAATATATAGCAATTAAGTATTGAGTAAATGTTAAATAAAATACAATCCAAACTTAATGACAATACTCAATAGAAAGTCTCATCATAGTAAAGAATACTTAGCTCTTAACTTCTTACCAAATAAACTGTGAATTACATCAGCTGCCAATCCTCTTAAATAGGTTAAATAGAATTCATCTTTCTGCTGAGAACGAATTATTTCCGCTTTTCCTCCCTGTCTGAACATCACAGTCTGAAAATTGTAACACTTCAACTATAATTGTATCAGTATCTGTCGGCCAAAGACACTCCAACTTTGTGTTAAGGCACATACTAACCTATACAATTAATTTTTTTAGACAAACGTGAATAAATTGCCTCAGTACTTCACATGCTTTACAAACTAAAAGGAATAAATACTAACATAAAGTCATGTGATGAATGCCCTCAGAGCAGTATCCAACAGTCTGTGACCTTGACCTTCATTTTAAGATCAATCAATGTATAACAGAGCTACACGTACAATCTGGCCATAAACATGTGCATATATACCATGTTTACAGGATTCTAAAACCTCTTACCTCTAAGTGTGACCTTGGCCTTCAAGTTCAAGGTATGGATAATAATAATAATAATAAAATCTTTATTTATAGAAGGTAAAACACATTAAGTAAACGTACAAAACATTTGACTTATTTACAATGTGGCCTTCTGAAAAGAAATAACATTTTATACAATAAACGATTGAATGATTGAATGAATGAGTGAGAGAGTGAGTGAATGAATGAATGAATTCTTAGAGAAAAAATAATGCAGCATGAATTAGTGAATGAATGAATGAACATTTTCTAAAGCAATATTAACAATAGCAGACGTACCCGACAAACACTCATTGATCTAGAAAAAGCAGTTCAATTGAAACATTTCAAAACGTATACACATTCTTTCCTTCTACATACATGGCCATATAACTAAACAACCTGAACATTGGTAATTTTTTGTTAACTTTAAAAACAATAAATACATTCATACTAAAATTCTATATGAATCATTTACGAAAATTGCATATTAAGTATAAACTTGCGTAAATTATACTTAAAAGAATTTAATGAATTAATCTGTCTAATATTCAAAGGTAGAAGATTCCAAATATAGCTACTTTGATATGTAAATGTATCTTTCATATATTTAGTCTTATGTTTTGGCATTATGAGATCTTTACGTTCTTTAGATCTTAGGTCATAGTGTTCATTACTTGAAAAAGTTAAAAGATCTGACATGTAATCAGGAAACAATCCATTCTTACATTTAAATACCATTAATGCAGCATGATATATGGATCTATTTTCAAAAGTCATCCATTGCAATGCTTTAAATAACTCTAAAAGAGTTCGTTTTAAAGGGGCTTTGTAAAATAATGCGATGTTGGACTTGTGTGTGATATATGTCATCTCCATGTGCTCAATAATTGTTCCATGTAATTTTAAAAATCTTTCCATGCAAGACAGTTATTATGCCGACAGTAATCCATGGCTTTTAACTCTAAGTGTGACCTTGACCTTTGAGGTAGGGTCGTGGGTTTTGCACATGATGACACATTGTCTTGATGTGCTGAACATTTGTGCCATGTTATTTTAAAACCCTTCAATGCACGACAGAGCTATAATCCAGACATTAATGTGTGCATATATACAGGATTCCATTACCTTTAAACTCTCAAATGTGACCTTGACCTTTGAGGTACCATCTTGAGTGTTGGGTTGTGACACATCATCTTGATGAGCTGAACATTTGTGCCAAATTATTTTTAAAAAAGTCTAAGTTAGCCCTTGACCTTTCAGGTAGGGTTATCAGTCTTGCATGCAAAACATAGTCTTCATATCCTAATCATTTGTGCAACAAGATTTGAAAATCCCTTCAGGCATGACAAAACAAATGGGTTAGCATATATATGGAATTTGTTAACTTCAAACTGTAAGTGTGACCTTTAGCTTTGAGGTAGGGACGTGGATCTTGCATGCAACGAATTGTCTCCATGTGCTGAACATTTGTGCTACGATTTGAAAATCCTTTCATGCATGACAAAATTACCAGGGTTGGCAGAATATTGCCCGCCTGGGTTTTCCCGCCCAGGAAAACCTGGGCTGGGCAATATCCCTAAAATGGGCAGTCCTGGGTAATACTGGGTAATATAACTTTTTTGAAACTAAAACATGATTTTTTACAACTGTACTGGTGTTTAATTGCCTCATTTAACATTATATTACATATGAGTACATAGATCATAAATAGTGTATTATGAATATGTTTGGATGTAAGAATTTGATAACAACTACACAAAATATATTTTTTTATTCTGAATTTTGAAACCTTAATTACATCATGTGTACATTTCCCATGTCAGTTTAAAGCAGACTAAACCACAAACTGACATGTATTATTAACTACATAGTCACTGTCTCTGATTCATATCAAGTAATAGTGTACATTATTAAACAGTGACTACCAGTCTAATTCCTCTTTTCCCCTCAGCATTGTGTAACAAAACACTAACTTTGCACATTTCTGAATGCCCAATTTGTTTCTGAGATTGTTCTGGATCAAACCAAAGTTTGAAAAGATCCTTTCAATTGAGGCAGAACTTGCAGGCATTTTCAAGAGCTGCCTTGCAAAAAGACATACACTTGACCACCATACCATTAGTATTCAGATTTGAAAGGGGCTATTGTTAACATATATGGTTCATAAATAATGTCAAGCTGAAAACCTGTTCAATGCAGAGTTTGAGTTCACTCTTTAACTGTTATCTCCTTACCTGTACCAATACTCCCATGCTGTTTTCACAGTTAATCATTACATAATAGAAAATACCCTGGGGCAGGTGTGAATTCTACAGGTACAGGTGACTTTAATTATGTCTTTAAGTAGGGATAAACATGCCAGCCACACAACGTTTTTATTGCCCAGTATTACCCAGAAAAACCCGGGTTTTCCCAGTGTTACCCGCCGGGTTGGGCAATATGATAAAACCCGGGTTTCATGCCAACCCTGAAAATTACAGCCTGGACACAAAATTAATGTACGAGCTAAACTGAAGTGTGACCTTGACCTTAGTCCAAATAATTGTACTCAACGGGTGAATATCGTTATATTTTTTTGCTAGGCGCTATCCAGCCTCAGAACTGACAGAAGCGCAAAAGCGCAGATAACTATAAAATTTATATATGTAAAATGGGTCTGCGTTTGAAGTCTTATTATTGAGACTAACCTTGACCTTTGAAGTATGAATGTGGGTCTTGCATGCAACACATCATCATCAAGTGCTGAACATTTGTGCCATATGAATTATGATTTGAAAATCTCCTGGAAACAATGGAATGCCAGACACACACACAGATGGAGGGTGCAATTTCTATATGCCTGCCTTTTACCATGGAATGTAAGAGATTTTCCAGCACTGGCAAAAACTGCGGATATCCTGATTCGGTATGCAAGAACACAATATCTCCACTCACGTACAATTATCATGCAGCTTCAAAATGGCAGAATTAATATACAAAGAAGTTGCCATCCGAAGATGTTACAATCCGAAATTAACAAACTTGCTCAAGTCTATCTTCGTGTCAAATAAATATAAGTTAAAGGATGACAAGTACCGGTCTCTAGTAAATTATAAATGTAGAATGAAACGCAGTACTTACAAACTGCTATTGACTCTTGATTAAGTTATCAAGGCGGAAAACACGAACTTCTTGGTTTTCTCGTGAGCGGAAATGCACAGGTTATAATGTTGTAAAATAATCAATACAAAAAATGTTTAAAACAATTGAGCGAGCAGACCTTGGTGAAACCAAAGGGGTCAAGCACGTTTGATTTTTTTAACAACATAAAGTTAGAAGTTATGTTTAGAAAATTAAACGTGCGTAACCCCTTTGGTGAAACCTGCAAAAGCCATATCAAATGTAAAATGTTCAGTCCAATCACAGGAGAGCTAGGTGCCATGTGTTATAATCCGCGCTAATGATTTAATGAATAATTAATCTAAATATAATACTTTCTTTTATGAGACTTGCTTAATAGGTGAAAGCGCTTTTATAACATTTTTTAATATCATATTGTATGGAGACAATAAAATTATTTTCATTCGACGGCATTTGTAAATGCAGGAATACTCTATTATAGACGGTTCCTGGTAAATGTCATGTCATAATTCATGTTTGTTTTCGCGAACATGGATACAGCATCCTGTACTCGTTGATAAAACTTTTACTGTAAGAGGGCTTTGTATTTATCACTGATTAATATGGCCACACATAATTGTGCGGGATGTTGAATAAAAAACTCGTGTTCCGTACTTTAATCAGTTTTCTTAAGGGCAATCCCTACATCCTCCAAACATAAATTATGTGTACAATGAACGCAAAATGAATAAAAATTTAGATACAATATATATGAATTTAGACCTAAATGCCTGTTAAACTGAATAAGTAGCGATTCAATAACTGTAAAGAACAGATTCAGTGGTATTAAACAATATTACACCTCATAATAAAAAAAAGTGACAGTGTTTTTATTCAGATTTACCAGTGTTTTAATTGCATGAGCAATTTGGATTACTCCATACAAATGAGTGTATGGACACTTATATTCATGAGAGACATTAACTGGGCAGTGCCTATTCAATATTGTGGAACTATTGGCTTATTATTGCCACCAATATTAAGGAAAACAAACAAAAAATTGCGACAGAAACGTAAATCGTTTATATGAGTAGCAAACTCATATCCGGCATAAATGACTTTATGAACTTATATCGAAAAAAATACAATTGTACAAATAATCATCAAAGAGCCTTTTTGCAATAAATCGCTATCCACCATTCATTGTACAACAACAACTTTACATAGCTTATTTATTAACTGACATCCGTTCCAGCGTTATTCATCGTCTAATTAACAATGATTTGGAGTCTGGCGCGCAGTAATTAACTTATCGCGGATGCCGGATCGACAAAAAGTTGTTTTTTTTAGACGATAATAACGCTGAAAAGGACGTTATTTCGATTTTAATATGACACTATATTACAAGAAATGACCGCGCACCAGAACGACACCTCCTTTCTGTTTATTTTGACATCATATTGAGTCTCTTGCAGTTTTTCCTTGATTTTACAAGGTAAATAGTATTTAAACTTATATACCTATGATAACACGGAATGTCCCTAGAATGTTTTAAGAAGAACTTTGACATTTGAAGTCTACTCACCATTCTCTAAATAAATGTTTATAAAGAATGACCAATGGTATTAAAATTGAAGCTTTTTAAGTTATTTCACTATCCTTGGATGGAGTAATCCGGACCGCATGAGTTTTAAATGCATTTAAATTCTGCAGTAATTTTGAAACGACTTCTTTACTGATTCTAATATCTGAAAGGCTATTTCCGTAGCTACACGTTGCCGTCATCTATCAATGGAATGTTGCTTTCATATTCAGTATCAACATTCCAATGGAATTCGTTTCAGTTCATTTATTGTCTTCTAGTCAATTTCTGTAACAGAATCATCATTTCTTTTTAAGTTTGATATACCAGTTTTCACTTTACGATAGCTATTTGAAAGAAGCTTTAAGGGTTTCCATCTTCAGACAATATTCTATCAAAGTCACCGTTTTGTTGTTGCTATGTTTTACTCTCTACATCATCCGGGAAAATAGCAGGTTCCCTTGTGGACATCATATTTGTTCCACGATTAACTTTTCTTTTTATCACCATACACAATGTATTCATCCACCAGGGCTTTGCTTTTTTATTGCTTTATTTAATTGTTTCCAGAAATATGTTAATACTGTAGCCGTTCTAGTTCGTGATCCCTTTTAAAGGAGAATAGCTCCGTCCCAAGTCGACACCGTAGGTGTAAAATCTATAAACCTCGAGTTCGGCTCGGAATAATGCAAGTGTAGCCAACGCTATACTGGGAGTTACATGGGCATTTACTCGAATTCATGGGACAATGTCACTTATCGGGGCGGCTACAACCCCTAGGTTTGTACTCGGGGGGTGTCTAACTTACGAACATTTCTGAGATAAATAACTACCAAACTGAATCACAGTTTTCTGACATTTAAACTTTTATTGCAGATACCTAATGTTCATTTCATATGACACAATAGCATAAATACGACCATTTGATTTGATTTGAAGCAAATTTATAAAGGTCCGATCATAAGAGCAACAATACTTTCTTGTATTTGTGGGTGAGACCTCGGCATGTCTCCCACCATGCCTATACCTATCAAAAGTGTTTTTCTGTGTCCAAAATAGGAGAGATTTACCTGACTGCCACTTCCAGCCAGTTTTTGCCAAAGACTGAATTTGATTGGTTGCCAAAAAGTAGGTCAATCACGGCGACCAATGAGATCTAGGGTGTGATTTACCCTTGACCACGACCAGAACTAAATGTGAACTTATATATAAATATTTGTATTACCAAATTATTACTTTAAAAACAACACCAATAAATTAACTCTTGTTCATACTTAAAGCTGCTCGCTCTCAGTTACCTTTGACAAAAATATTTTTGAAAAAAATTGACATTCTTATTCATGAATATAAAACTAAAGGCTAGAATAAAAAATAAGCAAATATCTAGGTAGGAATTTGCAGAAATCGATTGAAAGGGTCGGTTACACGGCACCGCTACACGATATGTTTATATTGAAATTTCAGTAGCGTATTTTTTTTTAATTTAAAGCTATTCGTGACATGAATTTATTACTGGAGCCTTTTTGTGTGACCATATATTCTAAAATACGTTATTTACATACAGTTTGAAGAACTTATTTTTTCCCCAAAATCTGAGAGCGAGTAGCTTTTAAGGGACGCACCCTATAACTGATGTCAGACTAAATAACCTCCAAAACATAAATAATAGAATCTTTGGAAGTATTATAACTCAACCTAAAAGTTTTAGCTATGCATTCCCAGTCATTATCGATAAAATCAGCAGTTTAAAATATACTGCAGTACCGTAAACCATTCAATAATCTATATAGAGTTGTTGTTGTACAATTAATGGGTGGATGCGAGTTATTTCAAAAAGCCTCTATATTGATAAATTGTGGTAAAATGAGGCATTTTTTACCTAGGTTCTTTGAAATTGTATTTATTTATTATTTTACGTTCATTGAACACATGATCTAGATCTAATCTGCTAGATGTAGGGAGTGCCCCTTGAAATCTAACATGAAGTTACCGCATAAATACGACAAAGAAACTATCTTTTTATAATGAATTGAATAAGATAAATATCTACACAGGAGATTCTCAGTAACGGGAGATAATTGAATCTAACAAAACAGTTATATTTGTTAGTTACATTCCGGAGTTTCTCTTCGTAAACCTCTAACTTTATCGCGGACACCAACATGGAAGTCACACTATAAACATTGATATGGTATTTAATCAGATAAAATACTAATGTGTCTACATATAACAATATAAAAGTATCTGCATAAGACCAAAACCGCTTCATTTCTCCCTCGTATGTACAACTTGTCTTTAGTAATCACTTCAGTTCAACTCATAAGCTGAAGTATAACATTTGTTCTGACAACCAGCAACCGTGATCTCATAATACTAGAAATATATTAGTTTTCAGTTATCTAACATAATATTCACATAAATACTAGAGTACTAGACGAACATGTAATTTATATTTACCATCATAAGTATATATACGAATGCATAGAGTTTCACAAATACACCACTCTTTATAACTTGATGCAAATATAAAGTATTCAAGTCGAAGAATACAATCATAGATCATAGGATGTATATATCTCCTTAACCTTGGCAGGTGCTTACACTTAAAAAAAGAAGAAAAATTGCCCATATTTTTCAACATTAAGGAAAAATCACTGATAAATATTTTATCACATCCAGAAGTGTATCCGTGAAAAACTGAAAAAGAAAAACTGCCAAGGAAGGAGAAAGCGAAGTAGGACTTAGCCTAGGGACCTCATTATGGGTATGAGCCCGACATCCTACTACACTTTCAAATCTAAAATATACAAAATCCCGACTGAAAAGTCAAAATTTTTAAGAGAAAAATTACAGTTGTATTTACTTCACTATGTTTCTCAGATTTTACATTAAAGCAATAAAAGATAACCTTATAAACAACCATATATGTAATAAGTAATGGAATGAGACAGGGATCTTTAATCTGACTTGCCATATGCAATTTTTTTACATATTAAATACCATGAAAATAACATATCCAGTTAATTTCGGACAGTGTCGTCTAAGTTTTGCATAACCTGTAAGAGGGGTGTAGATTCCTTTTGGGTCTATAAAAAGTGAATTTTCTACCATAATTTCTTGAAGCATTGCCTTAGACGAACACTTAGCAGAATGCGTAATACCGGCTTTATACTTGTGAAACTGCATTTTGCAAAAAACTGCATTTATGTGATCGCGCAAGCCAGATACTTAGAAATGGCCGAGTCTTATATTGATTCGCATATCTTTCCCTTCAAATTTTTCTATTATTTTTCCCAATCAAGTTTACTTTCGTAGTCAACAATTGTGTGTAAATACATTGTATTTTTGGAGGGCCAATTTATTATTTTGGTAGATGTGACCCAACCTTTTTGCAAATTTTGTAAATTTGTACTTTCTTTTGAACATGTATATTAGTTTGCAATAAATATGTCACCTTTGCCACACAAGAGTATTTCTCATAAATAGTAATACTGTAAATAACAAATTAAATATAAACTGCTATTATAAGATGGTCTGATTTACCAAAAGGTATGCTTGACTCATATTTTAAATTTACGCAAACAAAATGTAGAGGGTTTTGCCTGTCAATTATGCGTTATAATAATAATAATAATAATAATAATAATAATAATAAATTCTTTATTTTCAGAAGGTATAAACTCATTACGCATATACATCAAAATTAAATTAAATTAAATGTACATACATATTTTCAATGAGGCCTTCTATAAAACAACAGCATATCAACATACATTGCATAGGCAAAAACTATAAAAAAAGATACATTACACACACAAAAGAAATGAGCAGAACACCAGTGATTATAAAGCATATTAAACATTAAGCAGATACGTTTTGTATTGATTTTTGAAAGCATTTAAGGAAACTTGCGTTTCTGATGATTTCTGGTATAGAATTCCAAGTTGGCATAGCAACAACTTTAAATGACTGGTTAAGATATACAGTTCGAGATCTAGGATGTGTTAACATACCCATTGAATATCCAGGGGGCGTAACTCGTTGAAGGTGATATAAGTGTTTTCGTGCAGCTTTTGACGTAACGTTCCACCATTAACGTGTCAGAAACCCAGGTGTAAGTGCGGTAGAAGCCGTGCATACGGAGAGATCTTAGGGTTATAACGTAGATCGCCATCCCGAGTGCCTAGTAAAATTTATACTTGGGCACACTGCCCATACTGATTAATCGTCGCAAATAACTTGCATATTAATATGTATCAATATGTTATTTTAAAGAATATCCTTTACTTCACACAGTTTGTTTCGTACATGTTGCTGTTTTAAACAATACAGTGGTGCTGTTATATACACCACATATCCTTCTTGTGAAGACAGTACATATTATGTTCAAAGCAGAACTGCTGTTTTATACCAAACAACCATCATAAGAATTTGTATCATCTGTAGCACTGTCTATAATACTGAACAGACATTTTGTAAATATTAGCTGCAAAAAAACAAAAATAATATCAAACAGGGAATGCCACGTACCAAAAACACAGCCTCCCCAAAACGAGCCCCACAGCAAGTCAATTTTGCGATACTTTATGTATAAAACATCTTGTGTGCTATTTGTATTCTCTGTTTGTCTTCGTGTTGTCGAAATTTGAATAATAGGCACAGTACCTTTATCACGGACCTATATACACAAGATGCGAGAGTTGTCAATCCTTGTGTATATAGGTCCGTGCCTTTATATAGTCCGTACAATCTCACAGCCTCTCGGGTAACCTAGAATTTCTGACTTCCGGTGAAACAGCTTTACATGTTGTAGATCTCTTGAAGAATCGATGTGTGCTGACCATCTTCACATGCACTGTACTGTACTGTATTGAAGCACTCCTATATAAAACTACAGACTGAATAATTAACAGATATTTACACTAACGTAAAGTGATGACAATCTGTACTGATATTTAAGAAAAACACATATAGTCCATATGATTTTAAATTTGGAAAACAGTTTTGTGTAGCCACTGGGGATTAATTTCATTTTAATATAATATCTACTTATTCTTACTATAAGGCACAACATTCCCCGGGTTAACATATTCAGAATTTGGCACCCAGTTTACTACTAAAGCTTCATGGTCAGAATTCTTTATGTGTCTGTTCATTAATGAGTTGTTAGTTGACCTCTTTGAACAATTGCTACACTGGTACCCAGGGACGCCAAATGTAACGGCCGTGAGGGGTTTTATTAAAGTCTCTTGTGAATGTGGGAACACTAGTTCCACAGAGAATGGAAATCTCTACATAAATGAAAAGCAAATTCTTTTTACATCATTTATTTAATGAACTCTGTGCAAAAGTCATGAATATACCATAAATCCCCAGCGGCTACAAAGCACAAAAATGTACTAATATCCACTTTATAATAAAAATGTAAAGAAAATGGAAGTTGTACCGTCTTTGACGACAGTTTGACTCCGCCGCTCCATTTTGATTTGATTTGATGAGAATTTTATCAAAGTCCGTCCAAAAGAGCACTTATGTTAGCTTGATATTTGGATGAGACCCCGGCATGTCTCCCGTCATGCCTAAAAAATAAAATTTTGAAGCCAGAAAATAGGAGAAATTTACCTGACTGCAATTTCCAGCCAGTATAGCCAAAGGTTGTATTTGATTGGTTA
Organism: Saxidomus purpurata; assembly: GCA_022818135.1. Taxonomy (NCBI): domain Eukaryota; kingdom Metazoa; phylum Mollusca; class Bivalvia; order Venerida; family Veneridae; genus Saxidomus; species Saxidomus purpurata. Next base: position 20,640,794 of record JAFMSR010000006.1, read on the forward strand.
CCAAATAGTAGGCCAATCACGGCGACCAATGAGATCTAAGTGTGATTGACCTAGTTTGTATGTCTGGATCGTGGTAGCCTAACAGTTTTTAGAAAATTTTGATACTAGATGTTATATGTGTTTGTTTTGTAAAGTAAAAATCCCCTTTAATAAAGTGTTGTCCTATTTTTATTTTGCTTAGCTTTTTGTGATGATAAAAAATTTAATTGTCCTGAATGATAGAATAAAATGTTGTCCGAAAAGATGGTTTTACTTATTTGAACAAGTTAAAAAGTATGCATGAAAGTTTGACTTATGTTTCTACTCTGAAATTTTGAAAATATAAAAACCCCTTAAAACCCAAATAAGCTAGCAACCGCACAGGCTACTTGTTAACTTTACTTCTTTAATTATAATGGTGTACAATAGAAAATTATAAAGAGACTTGTACTAGTTGGTTGTTTACTACCGGAGCTAGAAGCAAAAATCGGAGCCAGGAGAGACAAAAATGATTAACCAATCAGCAGGGTGCTAATGGCCGCCAGTTCGGTCTACTACTGTTGAAAAAGCACAGTCATTAATGTAATTATTTGAATCATTTGTATCATAAATTAGATAAAATGCCAAAATTTGTCTTTAAATATATGAATGTTGCTGTAGATCATGAGTTCGTAATATAGAAATTTTATTAAAATTTTGTGGAATTTTGGTGAGAAATTCTTTTTAATTGTTTCAGAAGGAAATTTTAATTTTAATCTGTTAATCTGTTTTATTTTTTACTTATAAATAATAAAAGAAGTAAGTGTAGATCATGATTTGCATGATCGGCGTTTCGGTCCTCGGACAGATGCTGGTGAACTACTATTCCTGATCCTGGTTGACTAACCAGTACTTTTCACATCTTCTTTGTTGTGAGTGATTGGGTTTTTCGTGCCTGAGTAAGATTGTTCTTAATGTAGTTTTGATCTTATATTACACATCTTTATTGGTTCGAAAATATAATTGCGAAAGTTAGATATGCTTTTCAAGATTAACATTGCTGTTCGTACTACTTGACCTGACCTACTTGTTGGTTTTGGGTGACCTACTGCGACTTTTCTCCGCCGCTCCAAGGCGGAATGGTCAGATATATAGGAACATTATTCCCGCCACGGAACTTACAGACCAATCAGAAAGACGTAACGCTGAAGTCGGCTGGTGCGCAAAACCAAATACAACCACGCAAATCACAAAGTGAAATAATAAGTACGTGGACAATTTGACAAATACATGAAATGCACGAAATGCACGTAATTAACGTGTACGGACAACTTGTAAATATACAGGAAGGGTAAGAGGCCTAGCTGTTACATACGCATATTTTCTCTATCTGTAGATTCCATTTTAAGTGTTGATCAACGTCAACACCAAGTATCTTTTGAATTTCTACAACTTTTATAGAACAATCAAGTATGGTAAGCTCAAGGGGTTGAGATCTTTTTGAGATTATAGGTCGATCCAATAAGCATGCATGTAGTTTTGATTGGGTTTAGTGTCATGTTGTTTTTAGAGCACCAGTTATTTATACTTATCAATTCAGTCTGTAATTTCGTTTCAATTTGTGAAGAAGTTTTTTCTGCAGCGTATAAAGTTTAATCGTCTGCATTTATATCTGTTATTGCGTCTTCTGAAACCCACGGTATATCATTTACATATAAGAGAAGTAAGAGCTAGGGGCCCTAATATCGAACCCTGGGGAACGCCTGTCTTTATGCTTTGTTCATTGGACTGACAAACGCCAATTTTTACTGTCTGGGTTCTGTTAGATAAATATGAACGAAACAACTCTACAGTATCTGATGTAAAATGATACAATTCTAATTTATGCAGTAAAATATCATGGTCATGGTCTTTTTGAAATAAAAAAAATCGTGCAAATAAGATTACCAGAGTTAATATATTCTAACCATTTACCTTCTAGAAGTATTAGAGCGGTCTGACATGAATGGTTTTTTCGAAATCCTGATTGAGCAACATGTTATATATCAGTTGTTTGAAAGAAAGTTTGTAATTGTACTGCAATACGCGTTAAAGTCTTGATTCGTAACCCTAAACTTCTGATCAATACAAAAAAGAATTGACGTAATCATGATATCAAAAAGGTGCAGCTGGACATCAATACTCAAGTATCATCAATACTCAAGTATTACCTTACGAGAGCTAAATTATACAGGAGACAGTAATGCAAAACATTTATTGCTCTATAACCTATAATTACACCGGTGTAATCATAATTTTTTCTGTTTATAATTTCTGTACAGGCAAATTAATTTAATGTTTTATTTTCTCACTCACTCCTGCCAGGAAAAGAACAGGTGAAACTTTTAATGAAGTTATTGTATCCAATATTTAAAACCAAAACTTATCTGTCCTAATGATATCCAAATTGTAGTGCAGTCGAGACATCTTGCAGAACAGTTGCCGCATTATTTAAAGACCATTTAGGTATAATACCCCTAAATAAAAGCAAGTGAGTGGGGCTTATAGAAAAGGTGATTATTCTCGGCTTTAGCTTGTATATATGGATTTTAGAGTTTTATTGTTGGTATCGGATAACCCATGTGACCATCACCACCAGATGAGTTTTAGTTATTTTATGTTTCGGGGGATAGTGCAAGATACAGAATGTGTCTCGGTCGTTCAAGAGACACCCCTGGTTCTTTAACATGCCCGGTGTACAGAAAGGATACATGGGACCTCGGTTTTTAAGTCTCATCCAAAAATCCATTAGTTATGTTAGTGGAGGAGTGGGAGATCGAACCTGCAATCCCTAGTTTTTAAGTCCATCGTTTCCACTGGACCACTGATCAATCTGCTCCTGGCTTGAGTCTAAATCTGATGTTGAAGCCAGCGAGCTAGTTTTTAGATTGATGCTCTCTTTGACAACTACAAAATATCAGATCCAAAAAACGGGTAAAATCAGTGAGCTGAATTAATTTGGCTACTCCTGGCTTAAGCCACAGGCTATACCTTACTATATAACACTAACAGTCAGGGGTGTAACTTGTTTAAGTTATTTTAGTGTTATTTTAGATAACTTCTACAAGTTATTTTCATCGTTTATACATCACTCACTTAATCACTTCTTTAAGTTATTTTTCAGTCATGATCACTTATTCAAGTTATTTTCATCCAAACTGTACAAAGATTTAACATCATTTTTTCACAAGGATACAAATTTTCTCAGGAGTTACACATTTTTTTTCTATTTCTTTGATCATTGATCTTCAATATTTAAGAAATAATAAATGCCTCCCTGTATTTTATCGTTGAATAAAATATAGTCAGGAATTTGGATGCGTAGTAATTAAATCACGAGTGCGCAGCACGAGTGATTTAATTTTTCGCATCCAAATGACTGACTGTATTTTATTCAATGATAAAATATAGGGAACAATTTATTATTTCGATTCTAACACGTTAGTTCCTTTGAAAACAACCCGAACTTGATTTAACGCGTAGTAGTACATCATTGTAACCTCAAAACGCGAGATACGATTGGACACGCTTGTTTAAATACGTCACGTCGTTACGTCATTTAAGGCACGTCGTTCTTGGATAAACGTGCTGTATTTTATCGTAAAATAAAATACAGGCTTTTCCCTATATGTTTATATAGGAAAAGCATCCGCTTGTGTTAGAATATGGAATAAAATATGTTACGCACCAGCAAACCTTCTTATGCATGGGCTTTGAAGTAGGGCATTTTTCAGGTCATCTGTTAGACAATTTTGGCAATAAATCCATTGTGTCTAATGGAAAAGTCATTACTGTCAGCTATAAAGAAAGAACCTGCATTTCTTTCTCTTATCTAAAGGTATTTGCAGAGGTAATCTGCTAGTAATGAAGAAATTCAAGAAAAACTGAAATGTTGATTTGTAACCTGTATACGTTATTTTCAAATATTTCCATTATTTAGGTCAACCTCAACTTTCAAGGGAGTTAATTCTTTCAGCAAAGGGAAGTAATTTTATTAACAAAATGTTTCAAATATCACTTACAGAAGTTATTTTCAAAATAACTTATACAAGTTACACCCTTGACTGACTAATACGAGCATGGGCCGTAAGAAAAAAACAAACAGAATAACATTCACTGGTATATGCATTATGACAGTCGAGATTCAAATATTTAGATTTAAAGTTGTATTGAATTTTCCTTTATTCTGCCATAATGAATGTTGCGATCAGGGAGGTGTCGTACCTTGTGTTTTTCTTATAGTGCGTGTACATAACCCTATAGTAAGAATAAGCCTATAGCTTAAGCTTGTCGTTTAACCAATCAGATTATTAGGTGTCTCTCTTTTCTTCATTCAGGTGTATCAGTGAAACTCTTGTGAATTCAAGAAGGAAGTGGCTAGGTAGCTGGATCTGTATTATATTTAATCACAGGCTTATTTCCCTTGCTCTTTTCAACTACATTGTCATATGATATTTATTTTATTCAGAATTACAAGCAAAGAAATCCTGGAGAAAATCGTGATCATCTAACAAACTCATAAAAATGAAAATTAACTGAGACTAATGAGACGTGTAACAAGTGGACGAAGCTATATGACATCACAAACTAGAATATCACATGATTCAAATCGCTGAATCGACTTTTTAAGAAATCTTATCAAAGTATATATTTGATAGATTTATACTTTTTTTATTTGCACAAACTTACAAACACATGACTCGTGATTTAAATCTGATATCACTGAAACTCTCATGTATTCAAGAATGAGCCTGCGTAAGTCTGTATAAATTAAAAGTGCCCGTTACCTAACCACTGCCTTTCAAGAATATGCTGTGTTACTCCGTATAAAATATAGTGCAGGCTACCTTAAGCCACTGTCTTAAAGTTAATATAAAATGGACCTCGATTGTGTTAAATCACTTGGTTAAATTGAATTCGTTTTCTATTGTTTTTCTTCTTTGTTTTTGCACTCATGAATATATTCATGGGCATGATGGTGGTGTAGCCAATTCAACATTTGTGGCGCTGATAGCCTAGCATATAAAATATATTCTTCCTTTAAAAGTTGTAGCCAGTTCAACTTCTTTTGAGCCAATTTAACTTTTTTGAAGCCAATTTTGGCATTGGCTAATCCCAGAGCATAGCCTTATGATGTGGGGTGACTTAATTCAAGTGAGTGAATAAAAGGATTTTGACTTTACTTGAAATCATTATTAATTCATCATTGAATGTTTTATATCTTTTATAAACTTATTGAAACTATTCCTATGTGTAATTTATTTGTATTTTTGTATTGTAGGATATATGGTAATTTCATAAAATTTATATAAGTATACTGTACAACATGACTGTACAAAGCACTTTGAATTTGCCATTTGACAAGTTTCTTTGAAATAGACATGTATTCAGTCAAACCTGTGACAAAGTGTATCTTCTTGAAGAAGCTAAAGCTGTCTTTATTGACAGGTGTCTTCACATTATTAAACCCCAACCCTGCAAAACACAAAGTTTAAGGGGGGAATATACTGGATTCAGCTTGTTTGTCCGTCTGTCAGTGTGTCTGTAGACGGAATCTTGTGGACACTAAATATCCAAACACCTGGTCAGAATTCAATGATACTCCACAGAAGTGATAAGTACAATGCCTAGTTGTGCATGGTCCATGATTCAGGTCTCTAGGTCAAAGGTCAAGGTCACAGGGGCTCGAGATAGTAATTACTTGTGGACACCAAATCTACAAAACCCCTGGTCAGAATTAAATGATACTTCACAGAAGTGATAAGTACAATATCTTGTTGTAAATGGTTGATATTTCGGGTCAAAGGTCAAGGTCACAGGGGCTCCAGATAGTAAAATCTTGTGGACGCTAAATCTCCAAAACCCCTGGTCAGAGTATAATGATACTTCACAGAAGTGATAAGTACAATATCTAGTTGTGCATGGTCCATGTTTCGGGTCACTAGGTCAAAGGTCACAGTGGCTTGAGATAGTAAAATCTTGTGCGCTTTTAATCTCCAAATCCTTCGTCAGAATTTAATTATACTTCACACAAGCCTTAAGTTGTGCAGGTCCGATAATTAAAGCATCATATGTTACCTAAATTTTATATACTGTGTCAGTGGGGTATTCGGGGGGTATACATCACCTTCAGTGATAGTTCTAGTTTGAATAGTACATGGTTTTCATAATTTGGAGGTAGTCTTTAACACAAGTTTGACTGTGTGCCATAAAATGACATAACGTTTAAGTTTAAAAAAGCACAGTATACCATACAAAATAACCTGTAATAACAGAATCATTAATTTCTTACAGGAAGATTGTGTTGATGTTGCAATGATATGGACACTACATCAGTACTGTACTACCTTATGCTGATACCAAGTACACTCATCGTATTTGTTGTATGTCTGTTTCTACGCTGGATTGGGCTCAAGTTCTTCCGACACAATTAACAGGTTTACTAGGTTGGTCTTGTTCCACAGTCTACATGTACATGAAAGGAATAAGTTTAAACTAAATTGAGATAGACAGGACAGTTTAGGACTCAAAATGTGCACCACAGCGCAAATTGATTCATTTGTGACCTATTAATAAAGTTTTGTAACTCTGGTTACCACAAGTCACCTGACAGGGCTATTTTTTACAAGAAGGGGATTTAGGGGCCCAGGCCTTGTATTTGGGTAAAGAAATAGCTCAGTTAGTGTATTAAGGGGAATAAAATATCATGGTACAAGTTAATCTTATGGGAAAACTGCATTATTTGAAAGAAATTTTCTAAGGGGAAGATGCATGTAAACAGCCCGTTATAGAAGGAAAAAAGGCCCTGCCTGATAAAGTAGTACTCTAAATAATTAAGAGCGTCAAAAATTTGAAATTCCACCCCGTTCGTCCATTATATTTCCATTCCATTTGAAATAACTTGGTACATGAATGACTAGTTTGTTGTAAATATTCAAAGCATTAATTGTGTTTGAAGCACCTCTCTTGACTGTCATTCAGTATGACCATTTTAAATGCTGAGACAAAAAATCAAATGTATTACTGTAACAAAAACATTTTACTGGAATCCATACCTTTGAAAAAAACAGTCATCTTTTGTAAATCAGTTTAATGTAATCTTTTTCTTTTGATTCATAGAGTTGAACAGATAAATGAATATCTGTTGAAATATCCTATGACAGCTTTAAAAATTCTTTTTAAGATGTTCAGCCTTCTATTGACTATAAATTATAATTCTAACTTTACACATTGCTTGTATCTATGAAAATTAAAGCTATAATTCTTGCGTTTAACCTATTAGAAGTGTCGTCAAAAATAAAACTGTTTTTCAAAAGTATTTCATGTATTATGGTTTATTATGGTTTCCTATTTTAGAGGCTCTCAGACTAACAAATTTTAGCGTGAACAAACCAGAACCAGTCATGAATTCAGATGACAACCATTCTAGTCAGGGAACCAGCCAATCAGATGAGATGTTACAATCAAATGAGGAACCAGAGTTTTCATTGTTCAAGACAAGAGAGGAGGATTCTGACACAGGAGACGAAGAGTCTGAGACATATTACTTTGAGTCAGATCACCTAGCACTGAAGGGTAACCATGACTACCAGATGATGCTACGGGCAATTGCAGCATTAGAAGCACAAAGGATTCAGGTCAGTCTCATATAAGACAGGTCCAGATATACATAATATTAAAAACTTTTATTTTCTGTAAATGCTGAATCTCCTTGTTACCAACTTTATTTACGTATGATCAATTTTTGCTTTAATTATATTGAAGCTTTTTTTAAGCTCACTTTAGCACACTCAGCACATTGTGTTTAAGGTGAGCTTTTTTGACCAGACAATGTACGTTGTACAACGTGCATCAACAATTGCTTGTGAATACTCTAGATGCCACATTTTTTCCCAATCTTCATGAAACTTCGTAAGACTGTATGTTTGCATGAACACTTGTACCAGTTTGAAACCGGGTCATGTTGGTTCAAAAACTGGGTCATTAGGTCAAATAATAGAAAATCCTTGTGAACACTAGAAGCCACATTTCCAATCATCATGAAACTTGATCAGAATGATTGTCTTGATGAACTCTAGGTCAAGGTCAAAAGTGAGTAACATGGCATGAAAAAAAAGGTCTCCCTATACATTCTTCTTGAACCTTTGGCCAACTTTTATTATTTTTGAAACTACAGTTTTCGGAATTGGATTTTGTATACAGTTTTGAAATAAGATTTTAAAATTATCCTCACCTACATTGATCATTACTGTTCGACTTACTTTTCTTGTCTCCTGCAGCAACAGTTCTCTCAGGAGACTAACCTGAATCCTTTGTGTTTCTAATGCTGCAAGGAGATGTAAGGCCATCATGGCACTCCTATTGTGATTTTTAATATCCACAAATTATTATAGCTTTTTCAATATTTGAGTTACAATATATGTGAGAGATATAGGGCCATCCCCAGATTCCCTTGAATCTTCATCTGTCTCTCTTCAACCTGTGTCTTTCAGGAGTCTGGGCAAGTTCACCAGGGTTGGCTGGGACTATAAACAAGAAAAAAAAGATTAAATGTATAAGAATTTATGGTCAGTTGACCGAACCGCCACTACTACTACATGTATATTAAAATTTAAGATTGATAAGAACAGTTGGATCTTCTGCACAGCAAAGCCATGCTTGCTCCCTTGTTATGAGTTTGGCTGAAATTTATTTGTGTTTAAAACAGATATGTTTTTGACAGGCTGTCAAGGATCTGGACAGGTTATATGAAGGTCAGAAAGTGGCCCTGGGTGATCCAATACAGTTTGTGGAGAAGCTTCAAAGAGGACAGGATTTAAAACTGCCTAAACCTCAAAAGGTACGATACTTTGATACCGAAACAATGATTTCCTAATAGCATTGGGCAGAAACGTGCAATCAGAAAAATGCCAGTTATTAGTAAACTTATTACGTTTTGTTTTTCTGCTACCTGAAGAAACCTGTTAAAAATATTATTTATTAATAAGGTAAGATAGACACAGGCTGTCTAATAAATTCATGACCTTGAAATTTCATGACCAGATGATTTTTTAAAGTGTAACACAGTAATCAGTTTATATTAAGTTATACATGTAACAGTATTTAATATACTGGTACATTTGTAATAACATTGGTACGTTTCATACAAGAAGTGCATGAGATAACTTTGTTATCACATAAGCCTTGCTTGTTCTATGTCCATTCAAGGTGCTTCAAATTTTACTGATAACTGGCATGTGCTTAGTTTTTCTGATAGTATTCTGTTGATTTAAGAAGAACATTTTTTTATATTTTAGATTGTTCAGTTGCCTGACATATGTTGGGAAAAATATACGACCAACCTTGATTTTTCATCATTTGGTACACACAGACACATGACCAGACTGAAAAAACAGTTGAAAGAAGGTAACATTATCGTTGTTGTAATGATTCTGATATGCATTTGATGTGTTTTTTTATCACCATACAGAAATAGGACTTGCAAGAGTTGGTGTCTGTAAGGTGTATGTAACTTATTGGTTAATATGTCTGATTGTAGTGAGCAGTTGGTTGATTTTATTCTCCCATAATTTAGGTTAGAGGAAGGGAAACATACAGGTTTTGCTGCCGTCTGCTTGACAAGTTACTGTGAAAGAAAGTGTTTGTTGTATGTGTCAGAATTTATTGGGTGATGATATAATTAACGTTACCTTTTATCATTTTATTTAGTTGATAATTAGTCATGTTTCTATAATACACTGCATTGCTCATGGTGATATTTACTACACTTGTTTTATTCCTTCAATATTTGTACAGGAAATGTAGAGGAGTCAAAATCTCTGAAAATTGAGCCAGATGAAGTATTGCATAGTCACATAAAGACAGAAAAGAAATCGGACACATTTAATTTAGCTTGGACACCAGAGGAACAAAAACGGTATGGTCACTTTTAATTGATGATAGTAACAAATAAGACAATTCCTTCCTGAACTCAAATACCATTACAAGTAGTACGTCTAACAATAGGAAAATGACTTCACACTTTAAGAGAAATACCAACTTTCAGTACTGTGAATTGGATAATATTCGTGATGATGTATTTTTAGCTATTTTCGCAAATTTCCCACTTTGCTAAAATAAAAATCTCGCGAAAGATCCATTTAACATAGATTTACTACTAGAGAATTCTCCTTTCGTGAATTTAAATTTCGCAATAAGTGCGTCTGCTCACAAATCGCGAAATTTTCATGGTGCGACCAAAATTACCCAATTACAGTATGTTCATGCTGCAGTAGCTTCTAATCACTCGTCCACCTGTCCATTGGGATGCTTTGCGGCTCTAATTTTCATTTTTGTGTTATAATTTCTGTATACATGTACATGTATATGTCCTCCTTACTTGGCATATTTGTTATAATTCGGCAGACCTGGGTTCAATTATTTTTAAAAGTAGTTAATTAATTACAATTAAAACAGAAATTCTTCAATTAAATTACAATTATAATTACATGCTTTTTACAGAAGTAATTAATTAATTACAATTATTTTAAGGAAAACAATTAATTATTTTTTAATTATTTGGCAATATATTCACAATTTCACATAGAATCATGTTACTATCAACACAGACCTATATACACATATATGTGTATATAGGTCCGTGCTGATTGTAGGACATAATCCCCTACGGACAAAATCCCCTTCGAAAAAACTGACACAGGCGGACAAAATCCCCTACATTATTTTGACAAGGGAGGACGAAATCCCCTACATGGAAATGCACAGTGCGGACAAAATCCCCTACATAAAATTGTTCAGGGGGTACAAAATCCCCTACATATGGAATCCCCTTCACTCTGACTTCTGTGTATAGCTTTGTTTAAATTCAGGTAGCATTGATCAGTGCCAATAAAAGAGTTCTTATTTTTATGTTACCCATTTCCAATTAAAAATGAAAAAAGGCAATACATATATCGGGCGAAAGCATAACAGGATTTTCATTTTCATGGTCGGGTTTTGCGCCCTTCCAGCTTTCGCCCGTAACAATGAGATTTTAGATTCAAGTTAGTCACAAAAATTGTCTCAGTGCACCCTTTTTGTATAACATAATTTGAGGAAAGTTTTGTTAAAGTATTTTAATAAGACTTAGCAATTTAATTTCAACAGAGAACAAATTGGAAATTAGAAAAACAAACAGTTGTTAATTGTAAAGATTAAAGTCTCTTGTTTACAAGTATATGGACAATGGTCAATGGATTACAAAAAGTTTCTAAGGATGTTGATACATGAACAGAACTTGTAAGGCTAGGTTTGTCAATCAAAAAGAGAAAACACAAAAAAGCCCTTTGTACTCAATATAATAAAGGTGAGAAAATGTCTCTGTATTCCTGAATGCAATTAGCAGCTGTGCAAGACTTCATTAAATGTATTTCAATTGAATGTATCAAAGTACTTTAACAGTGATTGTGATAATTTTGTATGGGAGTTTTGTAAAGAATTAATTTCAATGAATTAGTTTGAAAATTACTTGATATTGAAAAACTGACTATATTAAAATGATCAATTAAAACAAACTAAGAAAATTACAGTACCATTAACAATGGGAAGAAAATAATTTTACCTTCATAAATTAGATTAAATAGTTAAATGGTTAGCAGTTTGGTTTATAAATATTTGATTAAAGGAAATAATAACATTTGGTTAATCAGCTAATTATTAACTCTGTATGCCATGTGTGGTAAATAAATAGTTGTCATAGTTTTAACTAGTTCCATTTAAAGTGAATAATAATTTCTTGTAATAATTGTTTATATGTCATGTGCTAATAATATTTGCGCTGTGTCTGCTTTGTCTTGTGAAAAAATGTTTTTTCAAGAACAAAACATGAATTGTCATTTCATGCAAATTCTGTGTACTGTTTTACATGGGAGACACTCAAAATTCCCTTGGTCCAAAAATAGTATAGTAGTCATAATCCCCTCAATGGATTTTACGTTGTAAATTCAATTTTTTTTTCAATCATACGCTAAAGTAAAGTAAAACTAGAGACAAAAGAAACATTTAGTAATATTTTTCATTCAATATAAATATTATGTTTTTCCACTTGTAAAATCCATTGAGGGGAGTATGACTACTACGGTATGCCATTTTTGGACCAGTGTGATTTTGAAGTACACTTGTTTTACATGGTTTCAAATTTGACATGGGCCTGTGTTAGTATAACTTACAAATAAAATTAAAAAAAATGTTTGCTGTGTAAGTAGTTATGTATGCACATAAAAGATAAAAAATTAAAGCTAGACTCTGAAATTCAAGTACATCTGTACTGCCAATGTTTCAGTTCATATATTGTAATGCATCCAGGGGACTGAAGGGGATTTTGACCACCCTGTATAAATTAATGTAGGGGATTTTGTCCGCCCAATGTTTACACATGAAGGGGATTTTGTCCTCCCTGTGCAAAATCAAGTAGGGGATTTTGTCCGCCTGTGTCATTTTTTGTGTAGGGGATTTTGTCTGTAGGGGATTATGTCCGTATACCGTCCGTGCTATCAATGACATATTAAAAATGCAGATTTATAATTCCTCTTTGAATTTTGTGTACATTAATACCTCTTTATATGACAAGCAAGTGTGAAATTTATACCCCCAGGTGATAACAGCTACCACACAATAACCTGTATTTTTGCCATATGTTCCTGACTTTTTTCTGCATGTAATTGAAGAGTAATTGAATTTAATTGACAATTATTTTGCATTTGTTTGGATTTTAATTAATTAATTACAATTAAAATAATTGATTTCTGTCTCAATTATTAATTATTTTTCAATTAGTTGAAAAACTGTAATTAATTATAATTAATTAAATTATAATTGTAATTGGACCCAGGTCTGTAATTCGGACACTATAATTATTACTGTTGAATTATTTCAATGTATGCATTGATTGTACAATTTTCAAGGTTAATCAGGAATTGTACTACATGTTATATAAAACAACAACTAGTGCTCAAAATATTACTATATTTAGGCTTGAAGACTTGCTTATACAACACCCCCCTGAAGAAGTAGAAGCCAAGAGATTCCAGAAAATTGCAACAGCACTTGGCAATAGAACACCGTTACAGGTTCTTGTGTTATAAATTATAAAATCATGTTAATGTAACAAAACACACGATGTCTTTTTCTGGTTGTCTGATTCATTTCTTTTTTGTCTAAAGTGTTTAGTCTGTATCTTGAAAATCCCATTTAGATACATGTCTGAATAAATGTTCATATTTTTGTCAGATTTCAAAGGATATACTGTTATTAAAAAAAAATTGCACTTGAAAAAGAAGACTGCATTGTACATTGTTGCCGACCTGTATGATAACCTTAAACCTCCTGGTGACAAGTGATTCTGTCTGAGAAAGCAGATCATGATCAGCATGTACATCCATGCTACTTGAACATGATCTACACTGTTCACTATTCACCCATGTGAACAGTAAAATGGTACTGTCCAAACTGAACGATCGACAAATCCATTTTAGAAATTTAGTTTTGGAAAGGTTATTTTATAACTTTTTAACAATGATTATCCTTTGTTTGTTGATTTTGGAGCAGATTCCGATTTTATTGCTTTACAGGTACAGAGTCGAGTTCAGAAGTATTTCATTAAGCTAGCCAATGCTGGTTTGCCCATCCCAGGCAGAATACCAAATATGAGCCTGTATAAGAAAAAGGTAGGCCTTAGAATCCTTCTAGAAATATTTAGTCTATTTGCAGTCAATCTGTAGTTTATCTGTAGTGTAATGTCAACTCTTTTGGTACATGTAGACTTGTTAGTTGAAGGTGAAGTATAAAAGACTGATGAGGATAGTCAACATAGTCAGCCCATCTGTGGGCTTCACATGTCAATAGATCTTTTAGTTTAATATACGGTACTAATTTATTTTAGCTCGATTGTGAAGAAAGCTTGAAGCTTATGGAGTCACTCTCGAGTTCACTTCCTGGAAAAACCAGTACTGGTGTCATATGAGGAGGTACAGTTGTGACCCCAGTGGGGCTCGAACCCACAACCTCAGACACCTTAACTTCTACACCACCGCTCCCCTCATAATCGTTCTTTTGAATTCCAGACATGCAACTTTATAATCGTGGTAATCAGCATTTGAAAATTGAACATACATTGCTGATTGTATTTGGTTTTGATTCCACTTACCCAAAGTTTATAGATTAATATGCCTTGACTCGATCAAGTGTTCATTTTCCTTTTGTATTACTCGTATCTCCACAAATATTTTAGAGCTATGAATCTTTGCATTAATAGTACAAGGTAACCAATGCTTGAACCTATGTTTCTTGAGTTATAGTAAATAGCCTCTGGGATAACAAGGATTGTGGGATTTGACATCAAGAAAATCTCTACCATTTACAGTCCCCAAAACCCCAAGTGCATTTGAATAATTTCTGTGTTATTATAACACAAGCTTAACTTACTGAATACCTGGCCACTCTACTGTTAGTTTCGAGATTGTATATTTTGGCTTGAACAAATTTCTTTCATGTTCTTGATTGCTAATAGTACAGTAAACTCAATATGTAACAAACCCCTTGGGACCATTTAAATTTGTTCTTTATATCTGGAGTTAGTTATATCCATATAGCATTTTCAAATTAAATATTTTAAGAGAAAAAAAACAATGATCCTAGAAAATTTGTTCCTTATTTCTGGAATTTCACTATATCTGGAGTCCTTATATACGGTGTTTACTGTACTGATGTGAACTAATGTCATTAGTCAGTTGATTAATTATTTGTTACTTAATAGACAGTAACTACTTATATTGCAGAAAGAGAAGCAAACAGAGCATTTAATCTTAAAGTAGTAAGAGCTTGTTTCACAACAGAGAATGAATAAATAAACAAATATCAAAAAACTTACCAAATAATGGAAAGTGAATTGTAACAAAAGTTTCAATCCAAATTATTCATTCTCAAGTTTGTGTAAAGATACATAAATTTAATTGCAACACAACTTTGCAATTGTTTGGCCTTAAAAAGAAAGAAAGAAATACTAACATTTCAAGCCTATAATAGGTCAGTCTTGAAGTGTATGTAATCAGTGCTGGTGACATTGGTGTGGGAGTTAGCGTTTAGATCCAAGGTGCCTCAGCCCAGCACCTCTGCAATATTACTCACAGTGTTTTTGATGTGTTACAGAACCAGCGTGGCCAGCGTCACAACAGGATGTATACACAGTCTACATTCTTTACCTCAGTTCTCCCTCCTGTGTACATGTCAGACGACGATGATAATTCACAAAGTTACGATGGAAGCGTCACATCCAATATGGACGCGTTTGATTTTAAGGAGGACAGTGTCTCGGTAAGTTGATTGTGTTTTTGTGGTTTGTAATCCATACTTTACCTGATAAACAAAATATTTACAGTATAGAAGCTTGTTTGGGATCACTGTAAAGATGTCTGTGCAACCTGAGTAGAGTCTGAACTTTTCGCTATTATTTAATTGGTAAATTGCCATTCCTGGCATCCTTCATTTAATGACATGTAACAAGTAGAGTTGCTTGATTTGCAGGCTCCGATAAATAATTGAGGGTTTGCTACATGATTTATAACTGAGTAATATTTTTCCAAAATTTAATACAATTTAAAATTAACTTTTAAGTTAAATATGTGTATTTTACATTAAGTTGTTGTAGCTAACAAAAAAAATGTAGATTACTTAATATGCTCCCCACTGCTATCATGAGATCTGTCTAGAACTCTGATCTCAGAAGTGAGTTTGGATCTCACAGTAAAATTCATATTTAAAGATTCAAACAAACTACCTCTATGCTACGGTGTCCTGGTCTTGTATGTCCAATATTGATTCACTGCACCGCTTTGCCTCACTACAACCAAAGATCCATATACCTGATTTAGTTTCTGGTTATGCAGAATTACTTTTTATGGTACACCTTTTGTTACTTGAAGATTGTATACTGCTACCAACTGTGTCTCTTGATGTGAGAAAGTTGGCAGTTTTTCAGGAAGGATGGTTGATATAGTTCTGGTCCTTGCCAAGAACAGTGGTCTGGTATCTAAATGGAATACTGTTGAAACAGGTATTGAATCTCGCTGCCCCTCTGCCCCGCCCCCACTAAAAAAAAATGAAAAGAAAAAGATAATTGTTTGATGGAATGATATTTAAAATGTCAATATTTTATCAGGATGACGAGAGTATACCTGTAGAGTTACGGGGCACGCCTGAATACCTTGAACTGATACACCTAAAACATCTACGAAAAGAAAAACTTGGTTATAGAACTCTGTCTTCAGAACATGTCGGATTTAAGGTAGGTGTTTAGTACAGTGTATATGATATTATCAGTATGTCTATCCGAGCTGATGCATGTTAAGGCACACAGTTTAAAGGAATATTTCAGCATGTAAATCAAGCATGTGTTGTGATGATGTGTTTTCTGTTATGAATTTTCACATTGTTTAGGTACTTAACACAGCTTCATGTCCAAATAAAAAGTATAATAGTTGTTTATGATGCACTTAGATGTGAAATTATGGGACGTGATTTGATTAACAAGCTGTTACCTGAAACACACATTCTTTATAAAAGCTGTCTATACTACAACCTGCTTTGTTCTAAATGTCATGTATGACTACTACTGGCAAGCAAGAAAAAGCCGATGGATTTTGCATGTTGTTTTCGTTTATTTTAGAAATAGATGAGACAGAATAAAACCGTTGACTATTTTGCAAATCTTGGCCTTGACCTCCGTCGGGGGAGATAATTTTTGTTTACATTGGTCGCGCATGCTCGTAAATATGGGGCCTTAAAAGGGGTACTTAGAGCACACGAAAAATCGGCATTACAGCAGGAAATGTCGGCGGCTTGCTTTTATCGTCGATATTCAGCTCATAACGTGTATAACACAAAAATATTTAAAAAGCATAAACAATAATTATTTCTAATGGGTTCTAACAATAAATTGTGTGTGAGAAATTACATTTATTTGCGTCATGGTAAGTAGGTCTATATACCTACATGGGTCATTGTTGCCGGAAGTAACCGTTTTCTACTTAGTCAAATAGTTGCAACTTGTTTTGCTTAATACCCTGCACAGCCTCTGGAAGTCAGAGCTAACATCAGATGAGAACTCCCGACATATTTTCTATGTGTTTGCTTGGCAATATAGCCTATGATTTCCCTGCAAGAGTCAAATCATCCCGATATACTAGTGTACGGTTTGAAAATGTTATCAATACCTTTTTATTGCGTGTTGAAATGTATTTTAACATGATTTTCTAATTTTTAAGAAAAATTGAAGTGATATTTTCGCGCGGAAATCAGAAGTTGACAGCCATCACATGACCCCCACGTGACTTTGTTGACAACATATGTCAAGGTTGCGAGTACGCTGAAATGAAAAACCGATATCTTAGTAAATATTTAACACTTTGACTTATGATTTCCGTCAGTCAGCTTCAAAACAAATCCTCCGATAGATTTTGATCAAAACTTCCTTCCTAAGACTAGTTATAGAGGCATGTAATGGGAAAACTAAAAAACCGCCGACAGTTCCTTGCCATCGGCTTTTCCTTGCTTGCCAGTAAAGAAATAGTATGTATTTTGCCATTGAAACTTTCTATGATCATTGTGCAATAAATGCCATATTCCTTAATATTTTCAGTGTGATGGGTGTGATATGGAGCCTATAGTTGGCACCAGATGGCACTGCACAGATTGCCCGCCAGATATTGCTGTAGATTTCTGCGAGCAGTGTGTAGATAGGTCAGTGAATACTTGTGATGATTTAATTGCCTTTCATTTTTGTGATTATTATATAAGGTGTTTTAAAAGGAATAGTGAATATACAAGGTTTAATCTGTTGTATGTTTTTTATATTGGGACAGTTGATATATATATATACATGTACATGGGTTCACATACTGTTTCACACGGAATAAAGTTAAGCTGTTTTGACAGCATTTTGGGGTTCTTGTAAACTTTCTGTTAAAATAATCTAAAAATGTCCACTAGCACGTTTGTTTTCAAAGTTATTAGTTCATTTATCTGTTATTGATAAAGGAGATAGGTTAGGAACAGTGAAACAGACAAAATATCTGCACCAGTGATAGGAATGGTTGCACCATACAAACTAGTTATATAGGTTCATTGACACATTCAACGAGGTCTTCTTTTATACAAAATAATGTTACTTAGTTTTGATACTCTTTATGTCAACTGGGTCAGGCCAAACAAAAATGGAGTATGCTGTATTGAGTATTTGAAATTAGATTTTTCTTCAGTTTGCAGCACTCAAAAAAATGAAAATCTGGCACAAGTAATTATTGATTGTAGCAAAAGCCTTGCTTATATTATATACATGTAAACTATCTTATTTGTGTTCTATTTCAGTGGATATGAAACAGAGAACCACAATTCCAGCCATAGGTTAAAACCTAAAAGAGTAACAGATGGTTCATCATACATGGACTCTGACTACCTGAGGTTTATGCCGGGAGGATCGTGCAAGGGATATAATTATTTAGATCCAAATTATATGCCTGCTAGTTGAGGTGCAACTTCTGCTTTTATGCACCTATACATGTTTTTCCATAGATTGTGAATGAAATAGTGTTACAGACATTTCGGAGACAAAAATTGTTATGAGGACTTTTAAGAAAAGGGATATATATGTATGCAATATTTTTTAAGAATGAAATAAATGTCAGGCAGCAAATGTAAGGAAAAATAGCCTGTGATGAAGTGATGTCATTTATATTATATGGCAGAAGAACAGTTACTGCTGAAATAGTTAGTAAAATTTAGGGAAACAGTCAAAGGGAATTTCTCAGTAACTGCATGCAAGATTTTTAGAATATTATCATATAACTAAAGTTATTCATACATTAAGTATATACTTGACAAAGTACTTATAGATATGTGGCATGCCGTTTTTAAGACGATCAGGATTTCAGAAATCAAATTTTCTAGTTTCCCTGCAGACTCCAAAGTGCTAGCACAAACAAATAAAATGTGATAGAACACTGATTTTTGTACTTTGTTTTTATTGGTATATCCCTGCAGTTACTGGCCTCTTCTTTTTGCTGAACAAGGTGTCACACTTTGTGGTCAACCTCGTAGATTTGAATGGGTCTGGTCAAGTCTTCTGTAATATTGGCACAAGTATTGGTTAGCATACAGTTATGCTAAACTGCATATACTTGTCCAGTTAACTGCATATCACAGGAGTTACTAATTTTCATGGTGAAAGTTTCAAGAATTTAGCAATATCCGCTCTCTTTTTTTGAGTCTATCTGACGTGATCTTATCCAAACTTCGGTATGGTATAATTAGTTTACAGTATTGACAATAAGTGTGATGACAGACACAGTCAGTTTCTAGCTCGTGCTGAACCGTCTTTAGCGAGTTAACATTTACCTCGTAAACTCACTACAACTTAATTTGGATCCTTTTAAATCCTGGTCAGATTGTATGTATTGCCTTTGGGATTGTAAATGGGGTGAAGGGTCAAAAATGTTTTTAACTCTTTGAAATTTGTAATCATCCAGTCCCTGTTACGCTATCTTAGAATGTTTTAATTGATCACAATGATTCTATTGATCACATGGGTTGTCAAGATAGGGGAGAAAAGCAGGTTGACCTTCTGATGCCTCGAGGCTTTTTTATGCCACTGCCAAAAGGCGTGTGTCTGTCAGTTGGTCGTCCATCTGACCCCTGTTTTTGTGTGAAGCATAACTTGAAAAGCATTGAAAGGAACCTGTTGATATTTCATACCTTGATAGAAAACACCGAGAAGAAGTGCAGAGTGTACACGAACCATAACTCTTGCTTCTTTTCTGTTTTAGTTGTTGCCTTCAGTTACATTTTCTTGTACAGAGCATTTATTGAAAAGTATTGAAGTGAATTAATTGATACTTCTTAGGTTGATAGAGGACAATGAGAGAAAGTGCTGTGCACAAGAATCTTCACTGTAGCTTCATTATTGTATACGTTATTGCCTTTCGTTTCTTTTTCTTATGCAGAGCATAACTAAAAAAGTATTGAAAGCAATGAATGATACTTTAAATATACATGTATCAGTATAGAGAGAAAAGGCAGTGCCTAAAAATCATTACTCTAGTTTCAATTGTTAGAAGATACTCGTAACAGTTTTGAAGTTACTTAAGAGGACAAATGGAAATCATGATTTTCATTGAAAGAAGTGTTGCTATTTTCAGTCAAAGCTGCCCTTTCGTTTCTAATACGATGATTGTTCTAATATGAATTCATCTAGGACGTTATCTCGCTCAATAATGCGAAAATCATGAGGCAATCAAGATTATTGGGTAGATAAACATGTAAGCTTTAGATTGATACCACACCCATTAATATCCGTTCAGTTTAGCTGTGTCTATCGCTCGCTAAACATTACTTACTCGTGTATACCAATACAAAAATGGTTGGAAGAAGGTCAGCGTACGCCGTTGAAATAGGGACGCACTAAACTGCTGACGAATTAGCTGACGATATAAGAATAGAGGAAAACTGCTGACCACATAGGTTAAGAAGGATTATCGGAAAATGCTGACGATATACGTAAAGAAGGAAATTGCAACCATTCATTGTATTTATCATAGATTGGGAATATGTGGAAAAAAGGAATAAACAACTTGAATGTCTATATTATGTTTGATATATTTTATTACAAGTCGATTTATCTAATTTCATACAATCAATTTCAACAAAATTTTGCAATATAAATACAACCAATTTCTAACATAATTTATGTTTCTATCATGTGAATTACAGCAGTAATATGGATAAAAGAATTAGCAATTGCTATTATATGTTTTATATATTTTATTCTCATACGTTTAGATCTAACTAGATCTATACCTTATACGCTTGTATAGAATCGGTCAGCAACTACGGTTTTACACTATATTTAACTAGTCAGCAGTTTCTACATGTTCTCACAAACTGCTGACCACATACGCTTGTATAGAATCGGTCAGCAACTACGGCTTTACACTATATTTAACTGGTCAGCAGTTTCTAAACGTTCAAACAAAATGCTGACCACATACGCTTGTATAGAATCGGTCAGTAACTACCGCTTTACACTATATTTAACTGGTCAGCAGTTTCTTCACGTTCTCACAAACTGCTGACCACATGCTTGTATAGAATCTGTCGGTAACTACGGTTTACACTATATTTAACTGGTCAGCAGTTTCTACATGTTCTCACAAACTGCTGACCACATACGCTTGTAAAGAATCGGTCAGCAACTACGGCTTTTCACTATATTTAACTGGTCAGCAGTTTCTACATGTTCTCACAAACTGCTGACCACATACGCTTGTATAGAATCGGTCAGCAACTACCGCTTTACACTATATTTAACTGGTCAGCAGTTTCTACATGTTCTCACAAACTGCTGACCACATGCTTGTATAGAATCTGTCGGTAACTACGGTTTACACTATATTTAACTGGTCAGCAGTTTCTACATGTTCTCACAAACTGCTGACCACATACGCTTGTATAGAATCGGTCAGCAACTACGGCTTTACACTATATTTAACTGGTCAGCAGTTTCTAAACGTTCAAACAAAATGCTGACCACATACGCTTGTATAGAATCGGTCAGCAACTACCGCTTTACACTATATTTAACTGGTCAGCAGTTTCTTCACGTTCTCACAAACTGCTGACCACATGCTTGTATAGAATCTGTCGGTAACTACGGTTTACACTATATTTAACTGGTCAGCAGTTTCTACATGTTCTCACAAACTGCTGACCACATACGCTTGTATAGAATCGGTCAGCAACTACGGCTTTACACTATATTTAACTGGTCAGCAGTTTCTAAACGTTCAAACAAAATGCTGACCACATACGCTTGTATAGAATCGGTCAGCAACTACCGCTTTACACTATATTTAACTGGTCAGCAGTTTCTTCACGTTCTCACAAACTGCTGACCACATGCTTGTATAGAATCGGTCAGCAACTACGGTTTACACTATATTTAACTGGTCAGCAGTTTCTACATGTTCTCACAAACTGCTGACCACATACGCTTGTATAGAATCGGTCAGCAACTACGGCTTTTCACTATATTTAACTGGTCAGCAGTTTCTACATGTTCTCACAAACTGCTGACCACATACGCTTGTATAGAATCGGTCAGCAACTACGGCTTTTCACTATATTTAACTGGTCAGCAGTTTCTACATGTTCTCACAAACTGCTGACCACATGCTTGTATAGAATCTGTCGGTAACTACGGTTTACACTATATTTAACTGGTCAGCAGTTTCTACATGTTCTCACAAACTGCTGACCACATACGCTTGTATAGAATCGGTCAGCAACTACGGCTTTACACTATATTTAACTGGTCAGCAGTTTCTAAACGTTCAAACAAAATGCTGACCACATACGCTTGTATAGAATCGGTCAGCAACTACCGCTTTACACTATATTTAACTGGTCAGCAGTTTCTTCACGTTCTCACAAACTGCTGACCACATGCTTGTATAGAATCTGTCGGTAACTACGGTTTACACTATATTTAACTGGTCAGCAGTTTCTACATGTTCTCACAAACTGCTGACCACATACGCTTGTAAAGAATCGGTCAGCAACTACGGCTTTTCACTATATTTAACTGGTCAGCAGTTTCTAAACGTTCAAACAAAATGCTGACCACATACGCTTGTATAGAATCGGTCAGCAACTACGGCTTTTCACTATATTTAACTGGTCAGCAGTTTCTTCACGTTCTCACAAACTGCTGACCACATGCTTGTATAGAATCTGTCGGTAACTACGGTTTACACTATATTTAACTGGTCAGCAATGCTTTTTGTGTTCTTAAATTACGGACAACATAAATTCAGTTTATTATTCTCGTCAACTGATTTTATTAAAAGGTATTTTTTAATATAAAAAATTTGTTGTAAAAAAAAGAAGAATATACAAGGGTGAAAATAAGTGATATAAAAGTGTTTGACTTTTTGCAACGCCCACGCAAGTGCCATCTGTTGATCTATTGATAAGAGATTATGTGCTTGATCAATCTGTTTATTGCTCAAACATGTCATAACATTGTTTAATCAGCAGGTGTGATTACTTCACGTGTCGTTGATTATCAATTATACATTGTAGCAAGTCAGAATAGAACAGAACATTTATGTTATTCTTCCGAGGTATACACATGATAAAATATGGGGATATTAAAAAAAAAAGAAATTAATAGATATCGGTTCCAATATATGCTCCTAGTATTTTAAATGATGTAGAAATAATATAATGAACCAAATCTGTACAATGAAACTTGTAGTTTGACAGATGTTGTTGTTTCTTATTTGATTCTAAAACTACAATAACTTTATTGCATTAATTTTTGTTACAAAAGATTGACGTTGCTCTTTCTTTTACGTGTTTCTAAGTACTGATTAATATTTATTTACCGATTCACTCAATATATATACATTTTCTTCCTTGGTATAATTACGGGAAAAGAAGGTTAGACAATAATATTTTACGAAATAGAATCTTCTCAATGAGTTATTCTTATTTGAATGTATGTACGTACAAGAATACATTATATGCGCCATAATAGCACTGCATAGCACACTTGTTCCTAATATGCTTCATTTTGACATGTGTCGTTCTTGGTGACCAACAGCTGTAATTAACATTATAGGATTAAATCGGAGGTGCCAAAATCAAATATACAGGCTGCACCTAGGGCTAATTAGGTATATTGACTGAAGATTTGCACAAATTCACGAACAAACGTTTGAATAATAACTAAAAATTCAATGCATTTACAACAAAGAGTGACAATAGTCCAATAGTCCATAATTTTAAACTTCTTCATGAATAATCAAAAAGATAAATTCATTAAGTGAACGTATTAATTGTAAGTTTGACATAAAAACACCTTCCTAACAATGTGTGTCTACAGAAATATTAAAATTCTGCGTTTCATAATATTTAAGACTAATTTATGTTTCACTTAATTCACAAAACACTTGTATGTACAGCTATATAGTTGGCAAATAAATTTCTGTTGTATATTATTATAAATGCGAAACAATCCTATATGTTCTGAATTAGTATTATCTTTTAAGTTGGTAATTTAAATATTACCAAGCTACCAATTAAAGAGTTTCAATATTTCTTCACAATACTTTTAAAGTAACATTTTCACATTATTATAAAATAGTTATCAATTTCTATGGCTGAATTCAAATTAACAATGTCAGTTATTGTCAAATATAGTCAGAAAACGATTAAATCATATTCTTGTCAAAGTACTTTTAGTTTTATCATTTCATGATAACATATTTAATTATATATTATATTCTATCATAAACATCGGCATTACAATTACTTCTGACCGTTGAAATAACTCTCAATCATATTTATATATCCTTCTTTACATATATCGTCAGCATTTTCCGATAATCCTTCTTTACCTATGTGGTCAGCAGTTTTCCACTATTCTTATATCGTCAGCTAATTCGTCAGCAGTTTAGAACGTTCCGTTGAAAGGGATACGGTCCAAATGCAGTTCTATACTAAGAATCGTAGTATTCTTGGCATAGGGTATACAGACATTTTTGATGAAATATGTTCTGTTTATAGGCATAATGAAATGTCTTTGTTGGTTTAAGAAATTCAAATGTGGGTTAGTTTCAGCAGAAGATGCACCACATGGCCGTCGGCCGAAAACAACAACGTGTGCCAAGATGGTTGCTAGAGTGAAAGAAATAGTTGCTACTGATGCAAGATACACCGCTAGGCAAATAGCTAGTATGGTTGGCATCTCATTAGGAGCAGCTCATGCAATTCTGAAACGTAATTTGAAAATGATAAAGATCTGTGCTAGATGGATTCCCCATCTGTTGACAGATGAGCAGAAAAAGGCGCGCGTGCAATGCGCGAATATGTTGCTTAAACAGTTTCCAAATTAAAATGCACGGTCTTTCGCAAATGTCGTCAATGGTGACGAGACATGGGTTCACTTTTTTGAGCCCAAACGAAAGATTCAGAACAAAATATGGGCAACAAAGTCTGTCAAAAGACCATGCATTGCAAAGCGGACCATGAGTGTCAAGAAGGTAATGTATGCCATATTCTTCACAAATCAGGGTCCTCCCATTCAGGTTGCTGTACCTAAAGGCAAATCCGTAAATGCGAAGTTTTACAAGACTAAAGTTCTTCGAAAACTGAAGAAATATTTCAAAAATCGAAGACCTGCAATTGTTTTGTCCAGCGCTAACACCTCGGTTCTGCAATATTCCACTGTATTCATAGTATACCTAGAAAAGACTGAAAATGCCCTCAAGGATTGGATTAGAAGACTGAAACTTTGCATATCTGTTGGAGGTGAATACTTCGAGGGGACAAAATAAAATTTTCATTGAAATCTATACTACTCAAGGATACATTTTTATGTGCGTAGATGCATTCATATTTGAACATTCCTCGTACTATAAAACAATCGACTCTTTTCAGAATATTGGTAGTTATCAAAATTCTTGATAATTTGGCTTTAGGTCTACCGGGGAAATGGACCATCTGGGATAGAAAATGGGGTCATGCAACCAAGGAGGAGAAAGCCTTGTTAACTATAGCAGGTCTTTCAACCACCCGATGGTACAATGTAGTTACTTGTGTATTCTTTGTAATCAAAATTGGAGCATGAGGGTTCAGAATGTGCATATGGAGTAAAAAAGCAGAAACGTTTTTGAAACTTGACACGGCCTTGTAATTATCGAACCTTCGTGAAATATTCATTAGACTTTGTTAGAACGACTGTGTTGCTGAAATCGTTGTTTGAATGGAAATATTGTCATATGGGTTCAAATGTAGTGGCAGGAGATCATTTAGAAAAGGCCTTTGCAGATTTTGTTATGACTAAATACTCATGAAAATGGATGAATTCTTGTTGTAGATAGAAACTGGGTCATCTTAGATAAAAAATGGAACCACTGTGTCATGTCTAATAATGCGATACAGACTTTTGGCCCTGAAGAAGCATTGTAAAATCATGTGATCATTTATCTTGAGTGAGCAGCAGAGGGTAATCTTTGCCCTTTTATTATAACGTTTAAGTTACGGTCCCTTGCTGGTGAAAGTTATTTGTTAATGATTATCTTATGTCTGCTCATTCCTTTGAGTAAGTGTGAGCCAATTCACAGTGCTTGTTTGCCAATACTAGTATCTACATGTAGGTCCAGTTATGGCTGTTGTGCGCTTTGATTATGAAAAGTTTACGAATTCATCCAGTCCAAATGATCCACTCGTCTGAAGCTGATCTGGATTAGCATTCAGATTTGTTTAGTAAAAAAATAACTATTCTGTAGGACTTCATAATGATTATCTAGGTCACTAGGTCAATACAAAAGAAATGAAAGATGTATATCATAAAACGAGCACGACTTTTATACTACGTTGATCTTTCAGCCACTTTTACTGTTTTCAGAAATATATGACCAAGTTTATTAAAATAAGTTTCATAGTTTAAACAACAGTTTACGAACATACAAAATCACTTGGTTGAAGAACGTCCCATGCTTTTCCCGCTACTTTTTCTGGTCCCGCGCACGTGATTAAATGTGGATCTTGTATCACGTAGGAAGCGTTCCCAACCTTTTCCCGTAACCAGCGTAGATGGCAATCACAATACCAGGGATTTGTGTCTATATATAACTCGGATAGATTCGGAATATATCGGACATTTAAAACCTCAGGATCTAGGGTTGACAGTTTATTATCTTGAAGCCACAATTCAGACAGGGAACCAAAGAACTGAAATGCGCCACCTTCGATCTTTCTGATGTTGTTCGAATATAAGTAGAATGTCTGTAGTCCCGTTAGACCGCTGAATGTGTTGTTTGTTATGACTGAAGAGATCTTGTCTTCATTCATGTCCATAATCCTCAACTGTTTTAGTCCATAAAATGCATTGTCTTCGATTGTAGTCACCTTAAATGGTAAGTAAAACAAGAACTAAATGACCAAAACAACATAGTCTTAAGAATGAGATGTCTTTGTGACAAGGATTAAAGGTAAAAAAAAAAACGGTTAATAGTGATACATGTATATTGTTTTTGTAGATTATTGTACACAATACCTGCTTAAAATTTTATTTTATATACATGTACTGCCCAGTCTCAGAAGCATGTTTCTAATTGGCATTTTCAGGGTCCACATATTAAAGAAAACGGATCCTGGCATTGTAAATCAAAGGACTGAAAGTGCTGGAGGGTCGATTGTCTCTGAACAACAGACTGTACACATACATGTGTAAATATCAGGGCAACCCATAAAGTATCATAGCTGTGAATGGTAACTGAGAAGTGGAATTTTACAAACCTGAACTGAAAATTCAAAGTTTGCACAACTTTTAATGTCATTCAAAAGTTATGGGATTTGCCCATAGGGTTGAGTGTATTGTGTCAATAATACAAAATAAATTCCTATCCTAAATTGTAGGCAAAAACTGAACAATGAGCAAGATCAAAGAAGACACAGAGTAAATTAATAACTGAACAAGAAAAACAGTGATACAAAGTATCACAGCGGACCCACAAACAAAACTGACATGTAAATATTCTAGAAATTAATGATG
Source organism: Saxidomus purpurata (assembly GCA_022818135.1). Taxonomy (NCBI): domain Eukaryota; kingdom Metazoa; phylum Mollusca; class Bivalvia; order Venerida; family Veneridae; genus Saxidomus; species Saxidomus purpurata. Next base: position 20,668,437 of record JAFMSR010000006.1, read on the forward strand.
ATTGATGTTGAGGCATGGCCCGAAAAGAACCCAAGGAAACCAATTCTGGTTGTACAAGCAAAACCTGACACGACTACTGACTGAACTTTACTGTTATCGAATAATATGTATACAGTATGTCTTATTAACATTATCCTTATAAGTTTGACATGAATGAAGTTTTCTATGATTATTTGCTGTAAAACATTGAAAATGGTTTAAAGTCTTAAAATAATAAGTAAAACAGAAAAAAAAATGTAAAAAAAACTGTATTAGATGGGTTTCGAACTCGCGTCCGGCGCAGTAAGTCAGCGCACTTAAATTTCCAGCATCTCTACCAAACGCTCTATGTCCGCCGACTATAGAGTTGTGGTAAAAAATGAGTTCTTATAAATTTGTATGTCCAAGTCGTTCGTTCGCGCATTAATAGTATTTACGATTAATTACACATTTAAAGAATAACAACGAAATAATATTATTCTATTCTGAAATGTTTTTAAATTATTTAGATTTATTACTATATAATTTTGAAAACAGAAATCGCTATAATGCCTATTTGGAACTACTTGTTTGTATGTTGTGCGTTCGGCCGTAAGGGGCCGATATACTCTGTTAACTTTGGTTCGATTTTAACAATCGACCCAAAAATTCTAATAATGCGAAGCGAGCTACGCAGAAAGGAAGTGTCTCCATGTCGGGTCCCGGACGGAGAGACCCAAAGTTTCCACGTCCGGGTCAACCGTCTAAGTAATAATGATCTTTTCATACGTCTAGCTTTAAAAGGTGATAAAAGATAGAGCCGGACGAGGAGACACCCCCTCCCCATTTGTCTCTACGTCCGGCTGAACCGAGACACTTCCACGCAAAAAATTGGAGACACAGAACCTGGTTTGACAAGACTCTTAACATTGCAATACCTTGTTGTTACAAGTATTATACAAGAAACCTTGTATTTTACGCCGAGTTCAGAAAATGTAGAAGTGTAAGAAATAATAAGAACAAGTACCTGGCCTTCCCAAAACGATAATGTCTGCAAGTTTGGTAAATCCTTAAATGCATATGCTGGAATGGTTTTGATTTGGTTGCCTACGTAATCTAAATGTAGCAACGTGGTTGGCATAAAATTAAACATATGCTGCAAAGAGTTGAAACGTGCTGACAAAAGCTGTAGATTTGCTGCTTTACTAAAAGCACCAAGAGGTATGCTATTGTCGGTCAAGTTATTGAACGCAATATACAGAGTCTGTAAATAGAAAAGGGGATCGAAAACTCCTTTTTCAATCGAAGTCATATAGTTATTAGAAACGTCGAGATATTGCAAATCCGTATAGTTTATAAAACTGTCCGATTTCAACACGCTTACTTGGTTATTATAAAACCAGAGTTTGCTTATATTCTTAGGTAGACATTTTGGAATAGTCTTGAACAAGTTATATGACATTTCAATAGTAGTGAGATTTGGTAAATCCAAGGCGCCTGTTTCTATGCTATTTTCCATCAGCCCGTTCGCAGATAAATACAATTCCTGTAGATTATTTAACCCCTTTAAATCACTGATAGCGATATATGGTATGTTGTTATCGGACAACTCAAGTAGCTGGGTATCCGTTGGGATACCGGGCGGTACGGTTCTTATACTTGTACTGTTGCAATACACGGACTGCAATCCTTCAAAATGTAGACATCTGCACGGCGATGGACACGTCCCTCCTTTGTACGCAGCTTGGACCGTACACAACGTCAGAACCAAAACTGCAATTTTCATCTTTTTTTAATGATATCAAATATTAAATAGATTCCTACTCCAGGATACGACAAAACTATTTAATATGTCCTATTTTTATCAATATACCATTCGTTTTTGAGCGGTAATGCTTTTCACAAAATGTTAAACTCTATTTAAGTCTTGTGTATGATTTTGTTTCAACATTATACACACTAAATACTGAGTTGTAAATATAGAATAGTGATCCATACTTTGTTATCAGTTAGACGTATGATACGATTGATATGAGGCACATGTGAGAGAATATGTGCCCTTGACCATGTTGACAGAGGTCTGTATGATAATCATATCTAATGTGTTGTCTACCGAACTTGAATGTAGGGCCACTCAGATATTTATACTAATTTATTTATTCTCGATTGCGAAACAAGTTTTTACAACTTAGATTAATCCACTTAGACTCTCCAGACGAAATCAATCGCGAAGAGAGAGAGAGGGAGGGGTGGGGGGGGGGGGGCAATGTGAAAATATTTGTGTCTTGCATATGGACACAACTGCCATGGCACTTATTGGGATCGAACCCGGAATCCTCCGATCCTGAGGCGAACGCGCTATCACTGCAACTCAGCTCAAATAACTTGAGGAGGAAGACAGCCCCTGACACAGTCTTAGATAAAACGTTTCACGGTAGAAACGTCAATCCACATGAATTTCTCAGAAGTATCATCTACTATATAATAATGTTCTTTTTTGTTTTTTATTTTCAATAGGCGTATGTACCAGCGACCAATAGATATGCAGGTTTAAGACGTTTTTAAAATAAAATAAAAACAACGTCATTAATTTCTACGGGCAGACAAATCACTTGGCTGAAGAACGTCCCACGCTTTTCGGTCCCGCGCACGTGATCAGTAACATAAGAAGCATTACCAACTTTTTCCCGTAACTAGCGCAGATGACATATATAACTCGGACAAATTAGGAATATATTTAATATCGAGGACTTTCGGTTCAAGAGCAGTCAGCTGGTTGCCTTGAAGCCATATTGACGAAACGCTCCTCGTTCTTTTTTGCTTATGTTATTTATATTTAGATACATTATATCCATTGAATGTGTCTTTATATATAAGTCAAAACAGAGGAAATCTTGTTTTGCATGAGCCGTAAAATGCGTTATCTTCGACTGTTGTCAAGGCTGTTTCGGAGTTTAGAATAAAGTACAGATTCAGACACCGGCAATAATTGACCAAGGACCTGGCTAGGACTTATCAAACGTAACGTCTATAGATAGATGTTACCAGGTTAATACCAGTGAAACGACAAAAGATGTAAAAAGTCACCGAAGAAAACAACACTACTTTGTTTTCATTGGGAATACGGTCTGGATCCCAGTGGGTAGCTAACCCAGAACCTTCCGTAAGTTTTTGATTAGACGGCACATTACCCATCCCTCCTCCCCTCTCCCCGTGTCACTTCTTTGCTGATTAGAGCATAATGTGTTTGCCTTTCGTCATTCATACCCATACATTATTAGAATGAGGACTTTTCTCATGCATTGAGTAGTTACAATGGCTTGTCTCCACATGTCGTTAAATATCCGTTTTAAGCCAAAAGGGTTATTTCCAGTTATTTTAGGTAACAAAGAGATATGAGAGATATATTATGATGCATAACTTCATGATATGATGGCTGTTTCTGCGACAGATAGTTTTCGTTTCTTTTTTACTTAGCTGATTCATTTTGCTTGGATTGCCGATTTTACATTTGATTGAGCCGTGATTGTGCAGTGGAGAAAAAATTGCTCGGTTGCTTTTTTCTGCTGATCTGCCACACATGGCGGATTGTGACTGCAGTGCCTCATTCTGATGTAAACTGTAAGCTTTTTACAATGTGCCTATCGCTGTTCTGATTCCATTTGCTGCTGGATAGGTTGTTGTGATTTGCCAGCACAAGCTATGATTTTTTAAAAATACGTGCTTGTCCACGCCATAAGTCTGATTATATCAGTTCCAATGAAATTGCTATGAAAATTAACAGTTCTACCATATCATCTAACGATTTGTAAATAGGTGATGGAAACTTACCTGCCAATGCCATTATTCCAAAGTTTATCTGAAATAAAGTGGTCTTGAATTTTTTGCGCTTGACATGTTTCAGGTGATAAGTTTCGATTGTATACTAGTATTTTGTATGTGATCTAATGTTAGGTTGTATAGACTAACCCATCCCTGTCCACGATTCCTGGTTTCGTCAGTTAGATGTCGCTTCTTGTCTATGACATGACAAAGTTTGTAAATAAGATTGTTACTGCTTACCTGCAAGTGCCATGATTTCAAGTACTGGTATTGTAAGTAAAGTGCTTACCTGGCCGTCCCATGCTTCAAATGATTGTAAGTTAGGAGTTGATGAAAATGCGAATGCTTGTAACGTTGTAATCTTATTTCCGACATAGTCCACGTACTGTATTGAGGGCGGTAAGTTCGGTAACACATGTTCGAAGTTGTTGAACCTCATTTCTAGCTGGGTTAGATTTAAATTCTTCGAGAAAAGATGAGCTGGGACACCGCTGTCTGTGAGATTGTTGAATCGGATAGAGAGTTGCTGAAGTGCTGAAAGAGGGGCGAAGGCACCATCTTCAATCTTAAGTAGTCCATTGAATTCCAGATTTAAATTTTGCAAATTTGGGTAGCCATTAAAACTATTTGCTTTGAGAACAGTAATCTTATTATCATCCATTATTAGGGAAGTCATTTTCTCTGGAAGTGACTTTGGTATGGTTGTGTATGCATTGCCCACCAGGTAGATATCGGTCAGTTTCGGTAAATCAAGTGCGCCATATTCTATGCTTCCTTCCCGGTATCCATTTGAACTCAGTACGATGTATTGTAGGTTTGGCAAATTATTTATAGCACCCACTTTGATAAACGGTATTGGATTACGAGACAGGTCAAGCAGCTGTGTATCTTCCGGAATACCTTGGGGTACGGAAGTTATTCCGGTATTATTGCAGTATGTAGATTGTACGCCCAGGAACTCGTAGCACTGGCATGGTGCAGGGCACGTGCTTCCTTTGTACGCCGTTCTTGCGGATGGTATTGATACAGATAACAGCACTAGACAAGCAGAGACTAGTTTTACAACAGAAGCCATGGTTAACATATAACAAACGGTAATCTGCAAATATAAAAAACAACAATGAAAGCTCTGATTCTAGGGGTAGTAAACTTTTTAACATTTTTACAAAAGCGATAAAGTATATTGTAATTGGAGCATTGAGATGTAGAAAGCTAGACGTGACGAGTTTTAGCTCCACGTCTGCCCCAATCCCTTGTCAAGTTCGACTCTGTTAATGTTAAAGAGGCATTCCTCATCGGATGAAGTTAATGCATGTTGTAAGTCCCTTATTTTCAATGTGCCGTGATGCGTTCGACTTTGAATAACGGTAGGTTTACAAATGCATGTATTCATATTTACATTTCATTTATTTAACTACAGTCTTGATTATTTAAAGTAAATAACTTACCAGAATAAGTAATGAAATCCGTTATTTTCACTTGTCTAACTGATAATGGTGTAGATATATATCACGATAAATACATTGTGACCTCAATTTGCAGGTTCACTCTCTCTTACATAACGGGTGGTTGGTAGGCCAGGTAATGATATTGCTTCTTCTGCAGATGCTGCCAAGGGACGTTGATGATGAAAACGATTCAGTTTTATACACATGGTAGTTATCACTGTTGTTTTTCGCCAGCCACAACGGTCGTAAATAAAAGCGTGATAGGACAACCCCCCATGCTATCAAGACTTGTCTCCCCGCCCCCACCCCCTCTGTAACGTAAACATTATTTGTATTAAGTAAGTATTAAACATATAAACTCAGTTACTTTCATGTCAGCTAATGTCACTGTCAAGATATGTATTAGACGGACGTATGCTGTTCTAGGTACTTTATGTTTTTCTCTTAATATGCCCTCTTTAAATTACGACATAGACGACTCAATACAAGATACAAAAAATAAATGTACATGTGATTAAACACATAAACTGTACCGACCAACGTCCTCTATCTACAGTTTTCTAAACATTTAAACATTTATTTACACACGTGCAGATTTTTTTCTCTTTATGCATGCATTGCCAAGTGGTTTTGAGCTCACCTGGTACTTTGTGCCAGGGTGAGCTTTTAGAATGGATGTTTGTCCGTCGTCCGTCCTGACGTCCGTCCGTCAACTTTTTGCTTCAAACGGCATCTCCTCTAACTTGAACAACTGGGCCAATGTTTATGAAACTTGACAGGGATGTTCCTTTCATGAAACTACCAAAATTGTTTACAGAATTCCATTCCATGAAGAACTCTGGTTGCTATGGCAACATATAAGAATTAAAAAAACTTCTCTGAAACTGCAAGGCCTAAAGTTAGATATTTGGCATGTAGCATTGCCAAGTGGACCTCTACCAGAATTGTTCAAAACATGGTTAAAATTGACCCCGCCAAGGGAGGTCACTTAATTTTACATACTGTAGGCTTCTATAGGACAAACTTTAAAAATATTCTGCTCCAAAACTACAAGACCTAGAGCTAAGACATTTAGTTTATAGCATTGTCTAGTGGACTTCTACCAAGTTTATTCAAATCATGCCCCTGGGATCAACATTGAACCCTTCTAGGTGGTCACTTGATTTTACATAGACATAATAGAATACCTTCAAAAATCTTCTTCGAAACCACAAAGTCTAGAGTTTAGATATTTAGTATGTAACAGTGGACCTCTTCAAACAAAGTTTGTTCAAATCATGCCCCTGGGGTCAATATTGGCCCCACCCACTGGGGGGGGGGGGTTATTGGAGAAACATAGCTTCCGATGAGTTTGTTTAACAACGACTGATTTTATCAACCAATCACTGACTTCCTTAGCAGCCGGTGACTTCCCCTATCAAGCAGTGACTTCCAATTGGAACAAGTGACTTCCTTAGCAACCAGTGACTTCTCCTAGCAACCAGTGACTTCCTTAGCAGCTAATGACTCCCAAGAGCAACAATTGGTTTGCTTTGTGCACTGGTACTTAGGTGAGCGATATAGGTCCATCATGGCCCTCTTGTTATATAATTGTACTCACAACAAAAGAAGATAAATTTACAAATCGAAATTTGTGTTTAAGTACTTTACCAGTGTTACGTGTACTCTCCTTCTGATATACTAGTGCATAGACTGTCATGTTTGCTTTGGTGATATATGTGTTAGGTCTGTCAAGATGGCTATCATAAAAGATGCTAAACATGCTTTAAATTTTAACCGATTTAAATACTGGAAATGCGTTTTAGACCACATGTATGCCGTACAATACATTAAGAGGACCTATATCCCGCTTAGCGCGGCATTTAACATAGGCTCGAATTTCTGCCTATGCATTCATGTTTTAACTACAAATGTGTATCTGCTTTTGAATACGTTTACTTACATTTAGCTCGTATTGTTTATGCAAAGTCATGATATGGAAATACAGACGATTTTCATGAGACTAACTTAAATCAAGCTGCACAGTATAGATTCTCAGTTCAGCTATTCATTCAGTAAATTCTAAATAAACAGTATTGCCGCAGTGTATTTTCACAATTGGTACCATGACAACAAAAGAAAATTTGAAGAAGATAGCTTGTGATGCAATAGATTCTGCAGCAGACGAACTTCGACAAATCAGCGACGAAATATGGCGGCATCCGGAACTAGGAAATGAGGAGTTTTATGCGCATGATCTTCTGAGCACCTTCCTGGAGAAACATGGCTTCCGGGTATGAATTTATTTATCAGATCTTTGTACTTCCTTTCCCTTTACCATTTACCAATGCCTCTCATTTATGTTATATTGTGCCATCTCAAGTTACTTTCAGTCACAGTAACTTTGCAAATTTTTGTTTTTCATTGATTATTAGTTTATACTATTTTATTTTAGCTGACTGTGAAAAAAGCTTGAAGCTTATCGAATCACTCTCGAGTCCGCTTCCTGGAAAAACCAGTACTTGTGCCATATGAGGAGGTTAAATTTCGACCCCAGTGGGACTCGAACCCGCAACCTCATAGATGAGCGGCAGACACCTTATTATTGTTTATTGAATGGATACTTTAAGACTTACAAGACGGAGAGGTCTTACAAAATGAAGACTGCATTCCGCGGCACACACACTTCCGGAAAGAACGGCCCGAATATCGCCATTCTTTGCGAATACGATGCATTACCGACGATCGGACATGCCTGCGGTCACAATTTGATCTCTGAACTAGGTTTAGCAGCAGGTCTTGGCATTCAGGCTGCAATGACGTCATCTGACGAACTAAATGGAAAGGTAAGTTAGATCTGGGTCCTATATTTGGACCCAGGTTAGATCCAGTTGTAATTATTCATTTAAGCTCAGAAGTGTGCAGAAAGACCGTTCACTGTTAAGTGAAAGTCACGTCCGCGGACAATGGTAAAAAGACGAGTAACTTATGCCTTTTGACCTGGTGGCGTTGTAGCACCAGAGCCTGCCTGATTCAAGCAAGTGTCTGCATGTAACTTAACAGCACAGATGTGATTGCACTTGCCAATTGTGTTAATGCCGTTTTGTTATATTCCATATTATCTATCTTACAGTGTATCTAAGTCAAACTCTTCTAATAAGCAATGAACTATTCAATTGCTTCAGTGAAGTGATATCTCATTGTTGAAGGTTACAGTGATTGGTACCCCAGATGAAGAAGGGAACGGCGGAAAGATTGAACTGATCAAGGCTGGTGCATTTGATGACGTAGACGTTGCTATGATGTCACATGGTTACCCAATCAATGATCCTGCGCCTGTGCTGTTAGCAAGAGAAACGTAAAATACCGTTAATTATGCTCAAAACGAGGAATTTGACATTAAAACTGCTACGTTGTCTTAAAATTAAGATATTTTCCAGATGAAACATATTGTAATTCCGCAATTTAAAACTTGACCTAGCATGATATAGATGAACACAAACGCCAATTAACACACGGATGGTGTTTCCAAGGAGGCTCACAATCAGACCAAGAGACCGCTTATCTACAGGAAAGTGAAGCCATTCATCGCAATAGAATTTCTTTAAATACTTTCGTACATATCACGAGCCATGTATTATGCTGCAAAAACATGTAAAAGGTTACTTTACTTCTTTCAGTTTGGTATTGTATTCCTTACTCAGTGTAATTTGTTAGACAACCCGAACTTTTATATCCAAAAGTCAGTAGATTTGAATAATATCTCATTCATTTGTAGATTAGAGGTAACTTACTTGGGAAAAGCCTCGCATGCGGCCGGCTATCCATGGGAAGGCATTAATGCCCTTGACGCTGCAGTCATGTGCTACAACGCTTTATCATGTATACGTCAGCAAATAAAACCTACATGGAGAATACACGGTGAGTATTTCCACGGGTTTCTAGGAGGCAGGGACAATAAACGAAAACTTGGGAGGTTTAGTAGATACAATAATCGCACAGTCAAATTGTAATGATAAATATTAATTAGCATGGAAGGTTAAAATGTGCCTAAATTTAACGTAGGTATAAGAAACGTTGTTGTGTGTTTACCTTTTTCCCTAGTACAATTAATTGTGGTCACGCCTCTTTAAAAGGTGTGTAATTATAAGGTTAACTGTTTAGTAATTTTGATATTTGCGACTGTATATACGAATTTTAATGGTCGCAATTTTTTTAATGACAACGGCGTTAGCCGGAGCTGTTAAAACTGTTATTCGACCATTAAAACCGTATATACGGTCGAAATGTCAGAATAACTAAATAGTTAACCCTTTTCTAACGCACAATGTGGTAAAATGTGATGGTTAAAACGCCGTTCGACTTTCGCGACTATAATGTATACGTTAACCGCAGATTTAAACGACGTAACCAATCAGAGACGACGTTACGTCGGCACTGCGTTAGAATATGGCTTTTCTACCTACTGAAGTTGGTTTTGTTCGGCGGAAACGTGCCAAACAAACGTAGAATGTAGTGTGTATCTGGATACATATAGTTTAGTAAGCAAACTAAGTTTACTGGTAATCAACTGATGATTGTGCTCGTGAGAAGCTCTATACATGTATCTGTTGTTCTGGAACTTTATGAGCAGCTTATAAACAAGTTAGAAGGTGTTTGCAGGCTGGGGACGGAGGCTATTATTTTCGTTTGGAAATTGCTTGATCTGTCAAAGGACAATGCTCGTTACAATCCCATGTACATGCTTAAAGCCTTGAAAGTTCAAATTTGTACGTTTAAAATGATAATTTATTTCCCAGCTATTATCAAGGACGGTGGTGAGAAGATAAACATTATTCCGGAAAAAGCCGTCCTTCATATTTGTGTCCGAGCACCAACCAATGCAGAGATGCTTCAACTTAAAGCCAAGATCATAGATATTTTCAAATCCGCTGCAGCTGCAACTGGATGTCAGGTAAGCTCTTTAGGGTTTTAGAATTTTGTATAGTACATTGTTCATGAAGATTTAGGATGTTTTTCTGTTCATTCCTGTCAGCACTCTACACGTTAACATGGACACGAACTTTGTGCCGACACGTGTGTTTTCATTGAATTTTCGTCCCGTCATCTTTTTATGTCTGACATAAGACATTTTAAATCTGAGACAAATGATAGGGCAATTGTTTTGTTTTCTGTCATTTTTTTGCTCTTTAAACAGGTTGAGTGGAGAGTTTTTGACCAGCCATATGCAGCCATGGTCAACAATAAAACTCTTGTGGAGTTATACGAATCAAATATGTCCTTGTTACAAAGCGAATCGGTACCTAGTGCGAAGGGAGGGCACTATGGTTCTACAGATATGGGCAACGTGTCACAGGTGGTACCCAGTATACGCCCTATATTTTACTTCGGTAGTCAAGAAGCAAATCATACTAGAGGATTTGCAAGAGATTCAGGTACTGATCCTTAAACCTTTTCAAACACACCAACATACATTGTATGCTTCTCGCCTTTGGAGGTGGCACCGAGGCTCGAACCGGCGAAGTCCAATACGCATTGCCGCCCAATTTCTTGTACCAGCTTTCACATAGTCACTGACACTATTTGTGTAAGCTATGTAAACTTATCCACGGACGGAATGAAGGACTAACGCCCTTTCACTGACGGAAAATACCGATTTCCTCATTTTTTCATTAATTTCAACAAATTTTATTTAAAAGTACAGAGAAGAAAAAGTTCAGTCAGTAACATAGGCTCGCGATGCTGAAATAGAACATATTTGTTTCTTTTCAGTCACTTTATCAAACTAATTATGTTCTGATAGTATTGACACAGTTAATTGCATTCCTTGTATAAAAAGCTTTTAAGCATAGTTGTATGTACAAGTTGAAATATTTTGTACTGTTGCACGTGTTAAAGCTGACATTTGATTGCATGTATACATTAGATATTATATTTTGTTGAAAACTGCATGTCCATCTTAAAACGATGTTTTATTTGTTTTCAATGTTTCTTGTATTGTTACAGCCGTTCCCGAGGCACAGCCATATGCCCTTACGCAGGCCAAGGTATTGGCACAGGTCGCTATCGACATTTTACTGGACCCAGAACTTCAACTAAAGATTAAAAACGATTTCCAGGAAGTTATGTAGTGATACAGTGTTATTCGCTATTTAGTACGTTGTAGCCGAGTTATATAGTGATACATAGAGGATATTTGTTTGTTTTGAGTGGATATGGAATATATCTCACCGAGAAGTGATACAATTGTAATATTTTCACGAGTGCGAAGCGCAAGTTAAAATGGGAAAATGGTATCACTTTGAGTTGAGGTATATTCCATATCCACTCAAAACAAACAAATTTTCTTTTTATTATGTGCTATTAAAACAGAAGCAAAATCATGTATATACAATGTACACTACTAAAAAAGTAGTTCCGGCACCAACACTGTAACTGATATGAAATCTATATCATCACTCTATATTTCACTGATATTACACAGTATTTCATTAGTATGCATAAAATAAACTGTTATTGTCTATTTTGTACGTTCTTGCCAAATTATGTAATGATACACTGTCATTGTCTATTTAGTACGTCCTTGCCAACTTATGTAGCGATACACTGTTATTGTCTATTTAGTACGTTCTTGCCAATATATGTTGTGATACACTGTTACTGTCTATTTAGTACGTTCTTGCCGAGTTTTGTAGTGATACACTGTTATTGTCTATTTAGTACGTTCTTGCCGAGTTATGTAATGATAGAGTGTTATTGTCTATTAAGTACGTCCTTGCCAAGTTATGTAGCGATACACTGTTATTGTCTATTTAGTACGTTCTTGCCAAGTTATGTAGCGATACACTGTTATTGTCTATTAAGTACGTCCTTGCCAATTGATGTAGTGATACACTGTTATTGTCTATTTAGTACGTTCTTGCCAATTTATGTAGTGATACTCTGTTATTGTCAATTTAGTACGTTCTTGCCGAGTTATGTAGCGATACACTGTTATTGTCTATTTAGTACGTTCTTGTCGAGTTATGTAATGATAGAGTGTTATTGTCTATTTAGTACGTTCTTGCCAATTTATTTAGTGATACACTGTTATTGTCTATTTAGTACGTTCTTGCCAAGTTATTTAGTGATACACTGTTATTGTCTATTCAGTACGTTCTTGCCAAGTTATTTAGCGATACACTGTTATTATCTATTTAGTACGTTCTTGCCAATATATGTAGTGATACACTGTAACTGTCTATTTAATACGTTCTTGCCAAGTTATTTAGTGATACACTGTTATTGTCTATTTAGTACGTTCTTGCCAATTTATGTAGTGATACACTGTTATTGTCTATTTAGTACGTTCTTGCCGATTTATGTAATGATACACTGTTATTGTCTATTTAGCACGTTCTTGCCAATTTATGTAGCGATACACTGTTATTGTCTATTTAGTACGTTCTTGCCAAGTTATTTAGCGATACACTGTTATTGTCTATTTGGTACGTTCTTGCCAATTGATGTAGTGATACACTGTTATTGTCTATTTAGTACGTTCTTGCCAATATATGTTGTGATACACTGTTACTGTCTATTTAGTACGTTCTTGCCGAGTTTTGTAGTGATACACTGTTATTGTCTATTTAGTACGTTCTTGCCGAGTTATGTAATGATAGAGTGTTATTGTCTATTAAGTACGTCCTTGCCAAGTTATGTAGCGATACACTGTTATTGTCTATTTAGTACGTTCTTGCCAATTTATGTAGTGATACTCTGTTATTGTCAATTTAGTACGTTCTTGCCGAGTTATGTAGCGATACACTGTTATTGTCTATTTAGTACGTTCTTGCCAATTTATGTAGTGATACTCTGTTATTGTCAATTTAGTACGTTCTTGCCGAGTTATGTAGCGATACACTGTTATTGTCTATTTAGTACGTTCTTGTCGAGTTATGTAATGATAGAGTGTTATTGTCTATTTAGTACGTTCTTGCCAATTTATTTAGTGATACACTGTTATTGTCTACTTAGTACGTTCTTGCCAAGTTATTTAGTGATACACTGTTATTGTCTATTCAGTACGTTCTTGCCAAGTTATTTAGCGATACACTGTTATTATCTATTTAGTACGTTCTTGCCAATATATGTAGTGATACACTGTAACTGTCTATTTAATACGTTCTTGCCAAGTTATTTAGTGATACACTGTTATTGTCTATTTAGTACGTTCTTGCCAATTTATGTAGTGATACACTGTTATTGTCTATTTAGTACGTTCTTGCCGATTTATGTAATGATACACTGTTATTGTCTATTTAGCACGTTCTTGCCAATTTATGTAGCGATACACTGTTATTGTCTATTTAGTACGTTCTTGCCAAGTTATTTAGCGATACACTGTTATTGTCTATTTGGTACGTTCTTGCCAATTGATGTAGTGATACACTGTTATTGTCTATTTAGTACGTTCTTGCCAATTTATGTAGTGATATACTGTTATTGTCTATTTAGTACGTACTTGCCAATTTATGTAGTGATACACTGTTATTGTCTATTTAGTACGTTCTTGCCAATTTATGTAGTGATACACTGTTATTGTCTATTTGGTACGTTCTTGCCGAATTATGTAGTGATACACTGTTATTGTCTATTTAGTACGTTCTTGCCAATTTATTTAGTGATACACTGTTATTGACTATTTAGTATGTTCTTGCCGAGTTATGTAGTGATACACTGTTATTGTCTATTTAGTACTTTTTTGCCGCTTGAAAATAAATTGGAAGGAGCTTAAACTATCTCTTTTGTTTCCTTTCGGCTAAGCCGGGTTGTATGCAGAACTGATGTGTAGGTACGTAGCTTTAAACTTTAACCACCTGATTTCCATTAGAGAGAAAACGGTCCAATTTTTGGTCATCCGAGCACGAAGTGCTCAAAATGAGATTTTGTGATCGCTTGATGTTCGTCATCCGTCGTCTGTCACTCGCCTGCATTCTGTCGTTTGTGCACACTTTATCTTTGAGATCTCTATGAAACTTGGTCAGAATGAATGGAATCTAGTAATTGCTTCCACACAAGACATTTTTTCACAAAAAGCGACTTTTCAAAAATATATGACGAAGTTTATTGAAATAAGTTTCATATTTTAAACTGAACAGTTTTCGGACATACAACATGACTTGGTTGTAAAACGTCCCATGCTTTTCTCACCACTTTGTCTGTTCCCACGCACGAAATTAGATGTGGATCTTGTATCACGTATGAAGCGTTCCCAATCTTTCCCCGTAACCAGCGTAGATGACAATCACAATACCAGGGATTTGTGACAATATATAACTCGGATAAATTAGGAATATATCGGACATTTAAAACCACGGGATGCAGGATTGACAGTATTGTCTTGAAGCCACAGTTTAGACAGGGAACCAAAGAATTGAAATGTGCCAAGTTCGATCTTACTGATGTTGTTCGAATATAAGTAGAGTTTTAGTTTTAGTTTTTTAGTTTATAAGTAGAATGTCTGTAGTACTGTTAGACTGCCGAATGTGTTGTTTGTAGTTACTGAAGAGATCTTGTCTTCATTCATGTCCAAAATCCTCATGGTTTTTAGTCCATAAAATGCATTTTCTTCGATTGTATTTACCTTAAATGGTAAGTAAAACAAGAACTAAATGACAAAAAGAACATAGTCTTAAGAATGAGACGACATTGTGACAAGGCTTAAAGTATATATTACTATTGAAGATTATTGAACACATTACCGACTTAAAATTTGTACTCTATATAAATGTACTGTCCAGTCTGAGAAGCATGTTCCTAATTGGCATTTTCAGGGTCCACATAGTAAAGAATATCGACCTTGACATTGTGTATAATGGATGTCCAATCAGGGCTGATCGCGGAGAAAATAGAAGACCCAGATATTGCTTTGATAAGACTCTTACATTGCAATACCTTTAAGGAGCAAATAAAATACAAGAAATAGTATTTACGCCAATTTCAGACAATGTAGAAGTCCTACAAAAAGTAGACATCTGCATGGCGATAGATTCGTGCCTCCTTTATACGCAGCCTGGACAGTACACAGCATCAGAACCAAAACTGCAATTTTCATATTTTTAACGGCCGGCATAACAAAAAAACAAAAAACAGTTTGAATGCTAGAATACGAAGAAAATATATTTAATATGTCCTACTTTTTTCAATATACCATGCCTGTTTTTGAGCTGCAATATTTTTCAAAACAAATTAAATAAATACTGAGTTTTAAATATAGAATACTGATAATAAATACTTTGTTATCAGATAGGGATATGAAGCACATGTTAAAGATAATATATGCCCATGGTCGTGTTCAGTATGATAACCATATCTAACGTGTTGTCGACCGATCGTTTTAATGAAATGTAACTTCGTAATTACGAAATGTTGTATTTCGCAAATACGAAATGTATTTCGTAAATACGAAATATTATTTCGTTATTAAAACGCCATTATACTATTTTGTAATTACGAAATAATATTGCATTTTTAACATTTCGTAATTACCAAAATATTTTGCTTTTTACAAAATAATATTCGTAAAATGAAGACATCGTTTTTACGAAATATCTATCGTAATTACGAAATAAAAAAATATTCCGGATGAAATATAATTATGTATCTCTTGGCACTTAAGGAACATCGAGAATAGCCAAAAGCAGTTTGCGTATAAATAATGTGAAAAGGAAGACAGCCTCTAACACAGCCTTAGACATGTATAACGTACTTGGCAACTCTGGTCCACATGGATTTCACAGAAGTATCATCTTCCAGAAATAGTATTGTTTTATTTTCAATATGTACCATCGGGCAATATATATGAAGGTTTAACATGCTTTTTGTAATAAGAATAAACAGTCAGACTTCGCTAACTTCTACGGGCAGACGAAATCACTTGGCAGAAGAACGTCCCATGCTTTTCCCGCCACTTTTTCTGGTCCCGCGCACGTGATGAGATGCGGATCTTGAATAACATAAGAAGCATTACCAACTTTTTCCCGTAACCAGCGTAGATGACAGTCACAGAACCATGGATTTGTGTCGATATATAACTCGGACAAATTCGGTATGTATTTAACATCGAGGACTTCCGGTTCCAGAGCAGTCAGCTGGTTACCTTGAAGCCACATTGACGACAATGAACTGAAGGAACGAAACGCCCCTGCTTCTATTTTGCTTATGTTATTTATATCTAGATAAATTATGCTTAATCCAGTCAATCCGTTGAATGTGTCTTTAGTCAAAACAGAGGAAATCTGGTTTTGCATGAAGTCGAGGGCTGATAATTTGTGCAAGCCGTAAAATGCGTTATCTTCGATCGTTGTCACCTGAAACCAACACTGTTTTAATTAATACCTTTTAATAAAGATGCAGACGACACTTGCAATAATTAACAAAATACCTTTTTAGGACCTACCAAACGTAACGTGTATAGATAGTTTAATATGATACCAGGTTAATAATACCAGTGAAACGACAAAAGATAAAAAGTCATTGAGGCGCTCATGAATTCACTGTATAGATAAAAGCCGGCATTGATCCCCGTGGGTAATTCACGCAAAGCCTTCTTTTTGATCAGACGGTACATTACCCTCCCCCTCCCCGCCCCTCCACCCCTTTCTCCAACCCTACCCCGAACACGTTACTTCTTTGCCTATATGAACATAATTAAATGTTCTTTCCGTTCGTCATTCGTACCCACACAGTATTTGGGTGAGGATTGTGCATGCACGGATTGTCACTACATGCCGTTAATATGATAACTACATAATGTATGATGCATAGTTTCAATAAATGTTTTGGACTTAACTACATGTGTAATTCATTTTTGACTACTTTACATTGGAATGAGCCGTGATTGTGCGGAAGAGAAAATATTTCTCGATAATTGTTTTTATTGCTGATCTGCCACACACTAATGTAACACTATGTAACACTATATAGGAATATGACTGCAGTACTTCAATCTGATATAAACTTGAAGCTTCTTACAGTGTACCTAGTTAAATATATCAGATCTTATGAAATTTACATGACCCATCCCTGTCATTATTCCAGATGTTGTAAATTAGAAATCATTTCTTCTTGTCAATGATATGACAAAGTTAGTAAATGACATTGCTGCTGCTTATATGCAAGTGCCATGATTTCAAGTACTGGTATTATCAGCTAAGTGGTTGTGACCTACCTGACCTTGCCATGCTTCATATGTTTGTAAGTTAGGAGTTGATGTAAATGCGAATGCTTGTAACGTTGTTATCTTATTTCCGACATAGTCCACGTACTGTATCGAAGGTGGTAAGTTCGGTAACACATGTTCGAAGTTGTTGAACCTCATTTCTAGCTGGGTTAGGTTTAAATTCTTCGAGAATAGATGGGCTGGGACACCGCTGTCTGTGAGGTTGTTGAATCGGATAGAGAGTTGCTGAAGTGCTGAGAGAGGGGCGAAGGCGCCATCTTCAATTTTAAATAGTCCATTGTATTCGAGATCTAAGTTTTGCAAATTTGGGTAGCCATTAAAGCTATTTGCTTTAAGAACAGTAATCTTATTATCACCCACTATGAGGGAAGTCATTTTCTCTGGAAGTGATTTGGGTATGGTTGTGTATGCATTGCCAACCAGGTCGATATCGGTCAGTTTCGGCAAATCCAGTGCGCCATATTCTATGCTTCCTTCACGGTATCCGTTTGAATTCAGTACAATGTATTGTAGGTTTGGTAAATTATTTATAGCACCCACTTTAATAAACTGTATTGGATTACGGGACAGGTCAAGCAGCTGTGTATCTTCCGGAATACCTTGGGGTACGGAAGTTATTCCGGTATTATTGCAGTATGCAGATTGTACGCCCAGGAACTCGTAGCACTGGCATGGTGTAGGGCACGTGCTTCCTTTGTACGCCGTTCTTGCAGATGGTATTAATGCAGATAACAGCACTAGATAAACAGAGACCAGTTTTACTACGGAAGCCATGGTAGACATGTAACAAACGGTAATCTGCAAATATAACGGAGGAATGAAGGTTCAGCTTGTAGGCATACTTTATTAATAAATTAACATTTTTACAAATCTTTTTCTTGTTTAAAGCGATAGAATGATATAATATATTGTAATTGGAGCACCGTAATGTAGAATATGCTGGACGCGACGAGTTTGAGTCTCCTATGTTTCGTGTCTGGTACTCTTAAAGGGAGTCCTCATCGGATGTAGTTGATACATGTTGCAGATCCCTATTTTTTGATATGCCGTGATGCGTTCGGCTTTGAACAACGGTAGGTTTAAAAATGCATGTATCCATATTTACATTTTATTAATTTACATTTGTGAAATACATGTGTGTAAATAACTTACCCGAAAAAGTAATGAAATCCGTTATTTCTAACTTGTCTAACTGATAGTGGTGTAGATAGATATATATCGTGATAAATACATTGTGACCTCAATTTGCAGGTTCACATTTTACAACCTAACGATGGGTACGGGTGTATAGCTTGTTCTAGCAGATGCTGCTACATGTAAGGTACTTTGATGATGAAAACAATTCAGCGGTTACACACAACTAGGTTACAATGGTTTTTGCCACCCAGTTATGGGATTTCAAGTAAACATTAATGCTTTGTTGTTTACTAGTATATGTTTTTCCTATTTGAAACATTTGTTATTTATGGCATTTTAATAAATGCCCTGTTTTCATTCAAATATCTGTTTGTCTTTTCCTTCATCCCATACGAGTTCAACTTAGTCTGTGACCTGCACTGCCCTGGGACAATACATAAATGATATTTTATGCAAACATAAAAGGCTTTATGTCATTGTACACAATTCCGGTAGTGTTTCGGCACCATCATAGTTTTTAGCCTAGACTAAAAATAGTAAAGCTCCAATCAGCGTGCAGTGTTTTGTCACGTGATGGTATTCAACCAATCGTCAGACTAGCTAGCCATTCTTGTTTACATTTTTGGCGTCGCCAATTTTTCATTTTCCACCTCCACCCACTCCTCCTCCTCTACTTTCAGTTCCCAGGTCAGTTGAGATGCCTTCACCTTAAACTCTTTATGTTAATTTTTCTTTTTTTTCCGAGTATTGGTATTCATAACCTCATTTAGCTGTAACATTTATGCTTTTTTGTTTTGTTTTTAACTTTTTTGTTTTACAAGTATGCGGTTTTTTGCCACCCAGTTATGGGATTTCAAGTAAACATTTATGCTTTGTTGTTGACTAGTATATGTTTTTTACTGTTTGAAACATTTGTTATTTATGGCATTTTAATATATGCCTTGTTTTCATTCAAATAGTTGTTTGTCTTTTCCTTCATCCCATACGAGTTCAACTTAACCTGTGACCTGCACTGCCCTGGGACAATACATAAATACAGTTAATTGCAAAAAGTCTGAAATGCATCGTTTTATCAAACTAATTTACTGCAAACTTTCGAAGAACCATCGCCTTACATATCACAATCTTGTTGCGGCCTTCTATATACACACATAACAGATACAAACGTTCTCAAAACTGCACACACGCTCAAGTACATCAATTCTATACGTTGGTAGTACACACATCTAAGAAAAGTTGCGAAAAGAACAAAGTTTAACTTATTTAAAACTTTAAGTATGCTGGATGTCTGGTCTACCATATATACATTGTAAATGATGGTAGACTAGACATCCGTGATACTTAAATCACGCGCAGATATGAATTATTCTCACAACAAAATAAGAAAAATGTACAAATCAACATTTTTATAATATTATTTAGAAAGTGTTACATATTTTGATTCTGCACCCAATAAGATGTATTTTTCTTTTAAATCAAATTTTCTTCAGTCAGCAAGTGAGGTGTCCACCTAATGTAAATCTTTCTTGTGTTCAAGCACTTTTCCAGTTTTACTTGTACTCTGCCTTCTGATATACTAGTGCACGACCTACTAATTATATTTCGATGGTTTTTCTTTTATACCACATCCATTACAGATGGGTATCAAGAAATATGATATTCCTGCCACTGATTTTGTTTTTGTTATTTTGGAGCAAAGATTTAACAACCTTTAACAAGAATTTTGCTGCCTGGAGACGGAGGTTATGACTTTCGGTTGGAAATTGCTTGATTTGTCACAGGACAATGCTGAAAGCAGCGTCAGGTATTCTTCTTAGGGGTCAAAATCAGAATTTTGTATGAACACTTTGTTTACATCGTTCATGAAGATTTGGAGTAGATGTTGTGTTAGCACTTTACACGTTTACTTGAACACGAACTTTGTGCCGACAAGTGTGTTTTAATTAAACTTTCGTCCTGTCGTGTTTTTATAATACCTGTGTTACAACAAACTTTAAATCTGAGACAATTAATAGGGCAAACGTATTTTTTGGCTTCATAAACAGGTTGAATGGAGAGATTTTGACCAGCCATATGCAGCCATGGTCAACAATAAAACTCTTGTAGAGTTATACGAATCACATATGTCCTTTTTACTAAGTGAATCGGTACCTAGTGCGAAGGGAGGGCACTATGGTTCTACAGATATGGGCAACGTATCACAGGTGGTACACAGTATACGCCCTATATTTTACTTCGGTAGTCAAGAGGCAAACCATACAAGAGGATTTGCAAGAGATTCAGGTACTGCTCCTTAAGCCTTTTCAAACGAACCAACGTATGCTTCTCACCTTAACGGTCCAATATGAATTGCTGCCCCATTACCAGCTTTCACACATCCACTGATTCCATGTATGAAAGCTAAGTAAACTAACACACGAACGGAATGAGAGACTGATAAAAATGACCTATTTTCCCATTTTTTCAGTAATTTCAAGAGTTTTATTAAAAAAGATCCCTGTAATTTATTAATAAAACGATAAAATCGATGAGACAAGATTTCAATAAGTTTGCATTGTTACACATGTTTTAAGAAAGTTACATTTGTTAATTAGATAGACATAGAGGTTTATATTAATGCATTTCAGAAAAAAAAACATTGTCTCACAACATATATCGTGTAGTAGCAACTAATGTTTGAATGTGTATGCTATCATATCAGTAGTAATGTTTGTAGTAATACCTAGCAGATGACATTTGTATGTACATTGTATACATTTGAATATATTTTTCTTTTAGGCGTAGCAGCCGACAATTGTATGTAATACATTTAATAATTTTTTTATTATATTTTGTTGGAAATTGCTTGTCCATGTTATCACAATGTTTTGTTGGACCCAGAACTTCAACTCTAGATTAAAAACGATTTCCAGGACGTAATGTAGTGATACAGTGTTATTTTCTGTTTAGTACGTTCTTGCCGCTTAAATATAAATCGTAAAAAGCTTAAAATATCCCTTTTGTTTCCTTTCGATTAAGCTATTGTGTAGGCAGTGGTAAGCTAAACATACCTTCAAACATTAACCACTAGATTTACATTATGGAGAAAGGAAGAAAATGGTTAGTTTTTTTTAGCTCACCTCCCTGGATCTTCATGCAACTTGGTCAGAGTGAGTGTCTTATTGAAATCTAGGTCGAGTACGAAAATGGTCATTTCGGGTCTAAAACTAGGTCACCGTGGCAAGTCATAGTAAAACCTTGCTAACATTGACCCCCAATCATCATGAAAATTGGTCAGAATGATTGTCTTGATGATCTCTAGGCCAGGTTGGTAACTGGGTTAGATGGGGTCAAAAACTAGGTCACAAGGTTAACTCAAATTTAAACCTTATTAACACTCTAGAGGCTACATGTGATACCCAATGTGCAAGAAAATTTATCAGAATGTTAAAATTGATGTTTTGAATGTGTGTCATCTGGGGTCAATAACTAGGTCAAAATGGCAAATATAAGAAAAAGCTTGTGAAAACGGTAGCGCACATTTTGCATTCAATCATGAAAATGTATCAGAATATTTTTCTTGATGAGTAATGTCACTCAGGTGAGCGATGTAGAGCCATCATTTCACTCTTGTTCACAAATATCAGCATTCATACTTTGATTTCTGACCACGCCTTCGCCAAACTGACTAATCTAGTCAATAAAAGGCTAAGTCAATTGTTTTCGATTACGCAGAAATGTAAAAATAACATAAAATCATATTCATTTAAATGAATTTATGAGAATATTAATGCAACATAGTTTACTTTTTACTTTTACATATCGCATAATCTGTTAATAAGTTTGCGCATGTTTAGTGAAGATAACATTGTCGACAAATTCATCTGGAATTTCTTATCGTGTATAGAGGCGTATGTTTTATAAAACAATGATAGTTTTATCAATAAATTTTGCATAATGTCATGATAAAATACAGATTGCACACAAGCACTTCAACTTTTCACGACTGTTTATACAAACTGCAAACTGATATTTATAGTTATGTAATGCATCATGAAACAGTAATTTAATTTAAAATTTGCTGTTTAACTTTGTAATGCAAGACTGAGTGCGATTTACAAGATTAAATAAGTAATATTTGCTTGAAGGAAAAGTTATAAGCATCATATTTTACATTTATGAGCATTCAGCTTGTCACGAAGCTTATAAAACATGTTCCTGTCGGTATTCTATCTGGTACTTGGACTTGTTGCTGTGTATCTGTATTTTAGTAAAAGGACAAGAACATTGAAAGGGAATGTTTTAGATGGACCAAAAGGTTTGCCGCTTCTTGGGTGTATTTTGGAAATCAATGCAAGAAATATTGTTTTCAAATTGATGGAATATGCAAAACAGTTTGGAAAAATATTTCGTGTAAAGATGATGATGCAAAATGTGGTCGTATTGAACAGCGAGGAAATTATTCGAAAGGCGTTTGGAGGGGATGATCATAAACGGTCATTTAACGATCGTGAGGCAATGTTTTATGGACAGTATTTTCGGGGATCTGGTCAAGCAGTAACCTTTATTACAGATGGAACGTGTCCCTACTTTAAAACAGTAAAGAAGGGTATGATACAGGCTATACATGCATATGGTAGCGGACTGCAAGATTTGGAGAAGAATGTCATGGTAGAAATGGATAGTTTACTCAAAAGAATGTATGACATGCCCGGAACATGTTCCAGCGATCACTTTCTAACATTATTTCCTTAGTAGTAAGTTCTTATTCACTAATTTTGTTGTAAATAGTACCTAAATGATCCATTGATGCAAAATTGTAAGTAATAAAGATTAGACACAACGGTTGACAAACTTTTTTAGAAACTACTAAACAACGAATAATCTGCAGATAACCCTGACTAAAGATGATTTCAAAAATTTCATGTCGCCACACCCATGTGGAAAGTCTGCTTCTTGCAGTTGTGTAGCAGAGAGAGGACGTAAACCTATCTAAAACTGGGACAGGCACTCTTGTTTGTAGACAAATTCAGCTGCATTTTACTTACATGTCCACCTGTTTAGTGAGAGAGAAGAAAATGCTTGTATTATTTGTTAAAATTTTAGGGTATTTTGTCTCAAGAGTACAGAATATCTTTAGGTAAGAATGACATTTTGTATAAGACTTAGTATTATGATGAGCATTTAATGTCTGGGGTCTCAAAATGAATTATACCTGACTTATCGTTACGTTCTTTCGCTAACCTGCTGGGTTCGTTTGATCGATGAAAGTGGTTAATATTTGCTTTCGTATGCTAGGTCACATGAGACAATTCTGTATCATACTACATTAAACAATGATACATTCCTCTCAAACTTACTAAAATGTTTCCAACAAGTAATATTTCCACTTTCTTTCTGATGAAGTTAAAGTCAGAAACCAGATCATTGCAGCATAGCAAAAAATATAATAAGAGTGACTGCAATGACGTATGGATTTTCATTATAAAAGCAGAAAATTATTCTTTATTATAAACTTTTTGAATGTACATATTAGCAACTTTTGCAGTTAGCCGTTCAACCGTATGACGAAGTAAACCATATTTTTCAGCTTACTGGTGAAACAATATCGGATGCAGACAGCAGTTTATTCTGGGATTATGTAAAAAACGCCGATTTCTTCTTGAATTCTCAGGTCAATATTGTAATGACTACATTCCCATTTTTACGTTTCTTTCCGGGAGGACATAGGAGCAAATACTTAAGTACAAGGAAAGCTGTGGCAGAAATTGCTCAAAGATATTATCATGACGTTAAGGTATGGATATTAGTATTTTAGCTTCTGTATGTAAACTACGTTGGGTGTTCAGTAGAACACTTGTGTCACCCTCTTACGCTTGTCAGAATAACCAATAATTTTGTGACAAAATCTAATTAGAAAAAGGGGCATAATTATGGGACCTATACTATAAGTTTCACAATAATGCTAAAATGGTAGAATTAGTACAGTGTTGCGGAACTCTTGCGAAGTACTTACAACTGTCTTTAATTTTTTTTTATTAAAGATAGATGCTAGTAAGAGGAAAATGTATGAGGAATAAATATAGTACGTTTTATAGTTATAATTTAGCTACACCTATCGGAGAAGATTTTATTCAGTTCATATCAGATCGCATTTTCAGAAAACCTATGTTGTCGGGGAAGTACGTGGTATTGTAGATCATTACATAGAAGTACAGAACAGGGAAAGAGAATCCAACGAAGGAACGTTTTTTACAGATGAACAGATCATTGCCGATATATTAGATATAATACATGCGGGTAGGTTTCAACTTCGAAATAACCAATTAGCATATTTGTTTGAACTGAAATACAATGATATACAATGTGCATTTATTTTGCGTAAAATGACAGAGAAATTACAAAGCGTTCGTTAGAATTAAAAAAAACAACATCAATTGATATTATATATCTAACGAGCACGTGTTATCGTACTCGCTTAACTACTAGATTACGTCGTGTATCTGGCAAATTGCTAGATATCTAGAACCAAGTCAATTTTTCAGGTATCACAACTACCTTGTCAGCTCTATCTAACTCAGTCCTGATCCCACTTAACCATCCCGAGTACCAGACAATGCTCCAGGACGAGTTAGACATGATAGTTGGTCATAATAAGTTGCCATCTTTTAAAGATCGGGAACAGTGCACGTTCTTTAAAGCCTTTGAATTGGAGGTCATGCGTTTTATCCCTCCTCTACCCCTGATGCTCCCACACGCATGTAGAGATCACGTGGAGCTAGATGGATATGACATTGAGAGAGGCAGTACGGTAAGCCCAATCGTTTTAAGGTCTACCAATTAAATAGAGAGCTCAGAGTAATGTAAAACATTTGAGGAAATCCACCTTATACCAAACTAATGTTAACCTTAATACATTTCTGCATAGTGGCGTACTTAAAATGAGGAGATTATTATAAACCAGGAAGATAGAGAATTTTGTGATATAAAACGTATAAGACCACTTTTATAACCAGACCTGTGAGGTGATGTAATCAATATTATGTAAAAAGATAGTGTTGAAAATCAAGGCGTGTTTAAAATATAGTTTCGATGGCCAGTAAAATGATGGGACGTTGCTTTTCATGTAAAATAACTGATATTAGAATCAAAGTCATGCTTTAAATGTTGGTATGTCAGACAATTTGAACTATCATATAAACTCTTTGCAGTGACAAGCAATAAAACGAATAGCTATAGTATAATGGTAAATTCAATCGATATTTCAATATCCTTAGCTAAACTAATGTTTGATGATTTCGAACAATCACATTCGACAAAGGATCTTTGTTAGGTGACAATTTGAAAATGTTTCTGTCATGAGACATTTGGTTTAGCTGGAAATATCCGTCATCTCGGGTAACTGTTTTGCGGTAACTCGGCAGAGCCTCGTTTCCCCCAAAACAGTTACCCTCAGTGACTTGGATAGATATTTCGATCTGAACCGCGTGCTCATGACAGAAACTAATACGATTGGTATGCAGACTACAGCAGGTCTTCTTTGTACAAGCTGTATATGTTATTTATTCTCGCTATTAATTGTAGGTGCTTGCTAATATCTGGTATGTTCACCATAACAAGGAAATTTGGGAAGACCCATGGGTTTTCAGACCAGAACGTTTTCTAGACGAACATGGAGATTTGCTCCCAAAGGAACACGAATTTATAAAAAAGTAAGTTCTGTCTTGAAGCTCTATTTCTCTTGATGGTAAACATTACCTTATAATAGTGTTGATCACATTTCATTCTTTACTCGCTTTAATGTACCCTTTGAGATAACCCTTAATGATTTATGTAACGTCAGCAGACAGTCACTAAACATACAGAAAATTAACAAACAAGAATAATAGAGAAAAAAAAAGAACGAAGAATGATCGATAGAAAAAGGAAAACTTTAAAAGGCTTTTCAAACTTCCCGTTATTTTTCAGTGTGCTTCCGTTCAGCTACGGCCTCCGACATTGTCCTGGAGAAAGTTTTGCCAGAACTCGATACTTCCTGTATATTGCTTGCTTACTACAACGCATGACCTTCGAGTTCCCTGAGGGCAAATTTGTACCCTGCGACCCGAGAATATCAGAGAATTTCGAAATCAAAGAAATTTTTAGAGCTCTTCCTTTCTATTGCCGTTTTAAGGAACGGGTTTGACTTTGATGGAGATGGAGTAACGACGTGTGCCAACTACATGTACATTATTTGATCAAGGAGAAATTAATTTAATGTAGTGTTGATCTGTGTTCTTCATTATGCGTACAATATACGTGCACATGTTTCTTTAGTATGCAGTTTAATTTCATGTAGTGTACATGTAGATCTGTGTTCTTCATTATGCGTACTATATACTTGCTCATTTTTCTTTTGTATACAGCTATATTTAATGTAGTTTAGATCTGTGTTCTCGATTATGCGTACAATATACTTGCTGATTTTTCTTTTGTGTACAGCTTTATTTATTGTAGTGTAGATCTGTGTTCTTCATTATGTGTACTTTATACTTGCAAATATATTTCTTTTGTATACAGCTTACAAAAATATCCATTCAATACCGATAGGAATAAAAGTATTGTAAACAATCCAGTTGTTATTTTTGGTCACTATCTGCTGCCTATAGAATAGGCATGGAATCGTATCCTCGGGTATTAAACAGGCAGAATCGCTTGAAAATCAGTGCATCTGCATTACTTGATGCAGCTTTGAATCATGCATGTACAGGCAACGGAACGTACTTAAACTTTGAAATCTGAAAATACCAAATACCACAGAAAATTTGTTGTAGTTTCCGCCTCCGTGGTCGAATGATTAGAGTCGCTGACTTGTAATCACTGTACCCTTTTAAAGATTAAGGGCCATATATTCGAGCCCTGCTACTGACCATGTCTCTTTATTTGAGAAAGTTTGCAGGTTCTTACGGAGGATAGGTGTCTAGTACTGGTTCTAACCAGGAACGATTGTTAGGTAAACTGCCTAGCTGTTAAAATGACCAAACTTACGGCTGGAAAGGGCGCGTTACGTCATCGATGTCATGATTTAAAGAGGGCATTAAAGAAACATTAAGTACTTTAAACAGCAAAAGTTATGCCCGTCTAACGCATATCTTGACATTAGCTAAAATTGAAATAACTAGGTTAATTGCCAAAATATTTAGTACAAATAATGTTAACGTTACAGAATTGTGCATCTCCTAGTTCTTACTATTTATAAAAGACTGCACATTGCAATATATCAATGATATTTACGATACAATTATTTCAATGGCGCAGCATGTCCTGAGAACAAGCCGTACACCCGTCCCATCGTCCGTTAGGTTGTAAACACTGAAGCTGAAAATTGAGGTCACAATGAGTTTATCATCATACATTTCTGTCTATCCCATTTATCAGTTAGACAAGTTAGAAATAACGAATTTCATTACGTTTTCGGGTAAGTTATTTATAAACATGTATTTCACAAAATGTTAATCAATAAAATGTAAATAAAGTGTAAATATAGAGACATGCATTTGTAAACATAACGTTGTTCAAAGCCTAACGCATCACGGCACAGTGAAAATAAGGGACTTGCAACATGCATCAACTATATCCGATGAGGACTCCCCTTAACAGTACATGACAAGAAACATGGGAGACTCAAACTCGTCACGTCTAGCATATTTTACATTACGGTGCTCCTATTACAATATATAATGTTTTTCTACCGCTTTAAACAAGAAAAAAGATTTGTAAAAATGTTAATTTATTAATGAACTATGCCTACAAGCTGAACCTTCATTCCTCCTTTATATTTGCAGATTACCGTTTGTTTTATGTCTGCCATGGCTTCTGTAGTAAAACTGTTCTCTGTTTGTCTATTGCTGTCTATCTGCATTAATACCATCCGCAGGAACGACGTACAAAGAAAGCAAGTGCCCTACACCATGCCAGTGCTACGAGTTTCTGGACGTACAATCTGCATACTGCAATAATACCGGAATATCTTCCGTACTCCAAGTTCTTCCGTAAGATACACAGCTGCTTGACCTGTCCCGTAATCCAATACCGTTTATTAAAGTGGTGCTATAAATAATTTACCAAACCTACAATACATCGTACTGAATTCAAACGGATACCGTGAAGGAAGCATAGAATATGGCGCACTTAATTTACCGAAACTGACCGATATCTACCTGGTGGGCAATGCATACACAACCATACCCAAATCACTTCCAGAGAAAATGACTTCCCTTATAAAGGGTAATAATAAGATGACTGTTCTCAAAGCAAATAGTTTAATGGCTATAAATCATTTACCAAACCTCTAATACATTGTACTGAATTCAAACGGATACCAGGAAGGAAGCATAGAATATGCAGAAACTGACCGATATCGATCTTGTTGGCAATGCATACACAATCATACCCAAATGACTTCCAAAACAAATGACTTTCCTTATAAAGGGTAATAATAAGATGACTGTTCTCAAAGCAAATAGTTTAATGGCTACTCAAACTTGCAAAACATAGATCTCGAATACAAAGGATTATTTAAGATTGAAGATAGGCCTTCGGCCCTCTCCCAGCACTTCAGCAACTCTCTATCCGATTCAACAACCTCACAGACAATGATGGACCAGGCCATCTTTTCTCTGAGAATTTAAACCTAACTCAGCTAGAAATTAGTTTCAACAAGTTTGAACTTTTGAAGCATGGCAAAGTCAGGTAGGTCACAACCACTAAGCCTTTCATATTAGTACTTGATAAAAACCAGTACTTGCAGGTAAGCCGTAGCAATGTCATTTACTAACTTTGTCATATCATTGACAAGAGGAAATGATATCTAACTTACAAAATCAGGAATTATGACAGGGATGGGTAAGTCTATAAATCTTATGTTAGAATAACTTAGATCACGGGATTCAAAATGCAAGTATGCATCAAAACTTGTAATGTCAATTTCACAAGATCTGATATAATTAACTAGGTTCACTGTAAGAAGCTCCAAGCTTATATCAGACTGAGGAACTGCAGTCATATTCCTCCATAGTGTTACATAATGTATCGTCTGATATAAAAGAAGGATTTGTGTTAATTACCCACCGGGATCAAAACCTGCTTTTTTCTATACAGTGAATTCATGAGCGACGAAATGACTTTTAATCGTTTGTCGATTCACTGATTTTATTAACTGGTATCATATTAAACTATCTATACACGTTACGTTTGGTAGGTCGACCACAGCAATGTATTTTGTCAATTATTGCAAGTGTCGTCTGCATATTTATTCTAAACTGCGAAACAGTGTTTATTTCAGGTAACAACGATCGAAGATAACTCATTTTACGGCTTGCAAAAACTGTCCGCCCTTGACTTCATGTAAAACAAGATTTCCTCTGTTTTGACTAAAGACGCATTCAACGGATTGACTGGATTAAGTATAATTTATCTAGATATAAATAACATAAACAAAATAGAAGCAGGAGCGTTTCGTTCCTGCAGTTCATTGTCGTCAATGTGGCTTCAAGGTAAACAGTTGACTGCGCTGGAACCGGAAGTCCTCAATGTTAAATACATTCCTAATTTGTCATAGTTATATATACACACAGATCCATGGTTTTGTGACTGTCATCCGGGCTGGTAACGGGAAAAAGTTGGTAATACTTCTTATGTTATTCAAGATACGCACCTGATCACTTGCACGGAACCAGAAAAAGTGGCGGGAAAAGCATGGGACGGTTGTCATCTGTCAGTAGAAATTAACACAGTCTGAATGTTTGTTTCATTGCAAAGAGTATTAAACCTTCATATTGTCCGCTGGTACATAATAATTATGTACATTTGTTTAATTGAAAATAAAACAATACTATTTGTAGTAGATGATACTTCTGTTAAATCAACGTACTTTTTATCTAAGGCTGTGCCAGAGGTCGTTTTCCTTTTCCGAACTATGCAAACGGCTCTTGGCTATTAACAGGTCTGCTAAAGTGCCATGAGATTATATTCTTTATTTGGAGTATTTTGTTATTTCGACAGTTAAAAAAATGAAATACTATATCGTAATAACAAAATGTTAAAACACAGTATTATTTCATGATTACGAAATAGTATTGGGTTTTACGAAATACATTTCGTAATTATGAAATTACATTTTGTTAAAACGATCGGCCGACAACACGTTAGATATATGGTTATCGTACCTAACAATACTAAGGGCATATACTCTCTACCTGTGCTTCATATCAGCCATTTCATACTCTTAACTGATAACAAAATATTTATCACTATTCTCTATTAAAACCTACTACTTATTTAATTTGTACAATCTTGAAAAACAAAATCATGTACAAGAATAAAATAGTGTTTAGTATAAAAAACATGCATGGTATATTGAAAATAATAGAAGATTTTAAATGTACCTCCGTCGTATTCTAGCTTTCAAACTGTTTACTTGATACCGCAATTGATTTTTTTTGTTCTGATACTGTGTACGGTCAAAGCTGCATATAAAGGAGGCATGTGTCCATCGCAGAACAAGAACAATATATCGATGTCTGTGATTTGATGGGCTTCAACAATCTACAGGATTTTATTTATCTACGATCGGGCTTATGGAAAATAACATAGAAACAGGCGCCTTGGATTTACCAAAACTTGTTACTATTGAAATGTCATACACTTAGTACAAAGCTATTCCAAAATGTCTGTCTAAGAATATAAGCAAACTCTTTCTACCAACCAAGTAAGATTGTTGAAATCTGACAGTTTTATAAACTACACCGATTTGCAATATCGCGAATTTTCCAGTAACTATAAATAATGACTTCTATTAAAAAGAAGTGTTCTAACCACTTTTCATTTTACACACTCCGTACATTCAGCGGTGTAATGGGACTCCAAACATTCTACTTATATTCGAACATCAGAAAGATCGAAATTTGCGCATGTTAATTCTTTTGTTCCCTGTCTGAATTATGGCTTCAAGACAATAAACTGTCAACCCTGGATTCTGAGGTTTTAAATGTCCGATATATTCAGAATTTATCCGAGCTATATTTAGACATAAATCCCTGGTTTTGTTGTGGGCTCTACGCTTGTTAAGACGCTTCCGACATAATACAAGATCCACATCTAAATACGTGGGCGGGACCAGAAATAGTGGCGGGAAAAGCATGGGACGTTCTCTTACCAAGTGATTTTGTATGTCCGTAAACCGTTCAGTTTAAAATAAAAAAACAAAAGGGATATTTTTAAGCACCTTCCGATTTATTTTTAAGCGGCGAAAACGTACTAAATAAAAAGAAACACTGTATCACTACATGCATGTAGCTGGTCAA